>VDFB02193867.1:368685428-369285428 GCA_007258455.2 Sequoia sempervirens
TGGTCTTGGCTTGGCTGCGGCTCCTCAGTCCCGTGCTGGTTTGTGTGAGGGTTTTTGCCCTTTCTTTTTGCGAATTTCTCCATTTTTGCTGGCGTGTAAAGCTTTCCCTGTTGGTGTTTTATGATGGCGTAGCCTGTGATTGGTGGTGAGTGGTGCGTGGGGCTGTTGATTATTACATCTTGTCTATTTTGATTGGGGCTTTGCATGCCCGTCGCCTCCCTTTCTTCACTCTACTGTGGCAGTCGGGACGATTGAAGGTGAGGGCTTGTGTGTGGGGCAGTGATAAGAGAAGGGGTGTGGGGAGGGCTCCCTCACCCATCTCTGGGGCTTGTTGTCTTCCCTTGGCATGATGGATTGCTCTAAAGGTGAGACGTCAGTAAGGAGCCCTCACTTGGATTTCCGGGCAGCAATAGGCCCAAACTTTTCAAGTCAAGGGATGAAGACTTTTGACAACAATTTGTTTGCTCCGAATACAAGATTTGCTGATCTGGGGTTATCTAATGGATCACGGATTACAAAGATTAACGGTTGCCTCGAGAAGTGTAAGGAGAGGCCAAAACTGGTTGTTCCGGCTGAGATGATTGCTGAAGATGTTGAGTATTATTCAAACCACTCCTTATATTGTAAGTTTTTGGGGATGAGGGTTTCCTTGCAATTTTTGGAGGTTTGGGCCAGGAGGACATGGGAGCCGGAGGGGGAAATGGAGATAATGTTGCTGGCGAACAATTATTTCATGGTTACATTTAATTGCATGGCTGATCGCAATAGGGTTTTTGAGGGAGGCCCTTATTTTCATAATAAGGTAGGGTTGTTTATTAAGCCATGGCATGCATGTTTTAACCCCGCTGAAGAGCTTCCAAACCGTGTCCCTGTGTGGGTTCGTTTACCAAGATTTCCAGTGGAATGCTGTCGAGAGGATGTGCTACACCTTTTGGCATCGGTGCTTGGAAAACCTGTTGGGACGTCATCGCAGACTTTGGGTAAAAAGGTAATGACCTTTGCACGCATTTGTGTTGAAATTGATCTAAGTAGGCCTTTGCCCGATGCAATAGATATGTGTGTGGGCTCTTACTCTTGGGTGCAGCATTTGGACTACGAAACTCTTCCTTTTCGTTGTCGTCTTTGTCGAGAATATGGACATTTGCAGCGGAGATGCCCAAGGTATAAGCCTAGGGAGGCCCAGCCTTCTCAACCTGTAAGTAATCTTCCTGAATCAGATAAAGGGAAGAGCATTTCTCCTGATGAGGTAGGGGCTTCTGATGGTTTTGCCCCGGTCAAAGCTCGAAATCGGAACAGGGGTCAGAAGAGGCCTTTTAAAGAAAGGCAAGATGAAGGTACCTTCAACAGATTTGAGGTTTTGGATGAGCTTAGCCAACAGGAGGTGAATCCAGGATTGATCAACCTAGATCAAGGGCTTGGGGGATCAACTCAGGAGTATCTTGTTCTAGATTCTTCTATGGATCCACAAGGGATGATAGTCGGCTCTTGGAAGCTGATTAGCAGAGGGGGGTGTTTGAGGTGCAGGAACCCTTGGCTATTGTTACAGCAGTTGGTGTGGATTCTCCTATTCCTGGGCGGATCATTGGTTCAGACTCGGCTACGAAATCCAAGCCTCCCCCCAAATTGGGTATTTTGCAGAAAGATATTAAGAAGGGCGGGGCAGAGAAAATTGTTAAACCTGGTAGAAAAAAGGATGTGGAAAAGATTAAACTAGCAGGTGAGAATTTGGTGGAGTCAGGGGCAGTAAAGACTCTGGATTCTATTTTTTCAAGCCCCTTGAAATGATTGTTCTGTCATGGAATGTACGGGGCTTGAACAGCGGTCCTAGACAAAAGGCTGTTCTTGAGTTAGTTAGCAGGCAAGGTCCTGATGTCGTCTTTTTGCAGGAAACTAAGTTAACTGTTGAGAATATGCAAAGTTTGGCACCTAAGTTGTGGAGGAGTGGGGAATGCCAGTGCATTGGAGCTCAGGGAGCTTCGGGGGGACTGGCATGTTTCTGGAATCCTCGAAGAGTCCGGCCTCTTTGGTGGATTTCTTCTAAATCCTCTATGTCTATGGTTGCCTCGAGCTTTGAGTCAGGGGAAGTCATTTTATTTTCTAATATTTATGCTCCTATAGATTTTCAGGGTAAGCAAGGTTTGTGGTCCCATATCAGGCTGATTCGGAGCATGATGCCTTTCCATCCTTGGATTTTGGCGGGGGACTTCAATGCTATTTGTGAGCTGGCTGAGAAGCGGGGTGGCACTGGAAGGTTGGAGCCCTCTGCACTGCTTCTCCGTGACAACATCAATACCCTGAATCTTATTGATATCAAACCCATCAACGGTCAGTTCACTTGGAATAACCGTCGGGTAGGTGAGTTTTGCAATGCAGAACGATTAGATAGGTTTTTGGTCTCTTGTTATTGGATTGGAGGGATGTGGTCATCTTGTTCTGAGATCTTGGATTGGAGAGGATCGGACCATTGGCCGATTAAGCTGGCTATTGAGTCAACTCGTGTGCCTCGTATGCCCTCTTTTAAATTCCAACTTATGTGGCTGCGGGATCCCTCTTTAAATGACTTGGTGTCTGATTGGTGGAAAAAAGGTAGACCTGCATATGGCACTGCAATGTATGTTTTTGCTAAACAACTTCAATATGTTAAATTTGAGCTCAAAAGGTGGAATCGCCAGTATTTTGGGAATGTATTCCATGCAAAGGCAACAGCTCAGGCTAATTTGGATGGTATCACAAGGAGGTTAAGGGAGGATGGGATCACGGCTGAGTTGCTTCAGGATGAGGCTCAGGCTGTGAAAATGTTGGAAGAATGGGAACGGCGAGAGGAAATATTTTGGAAGCAGAAGGCTCGTATTGAGTGGCTTCAGGAAGGGGATAAAAATACAGCTTTTTTCTTCAATTCTGTGAAAGCCAGGCGCCATGGCAATTCTATTTCTGGTCTGGTGAATGACAGGGGAGATCATCTTTCCTCCTTCCCAGAAATCTCAAGGGAGGCAGTGCAGTACTTTGCTTCTCTTTTTAGGGAGGATTCGCAAGGGGGGTCTCCTGAGGAAGCACAAATTCTTTCTTGCATCCCCTCTCTTGTGTCTGGAGAGTTGAATAGACAACTCTTGAGTGATATCTCGCTTGAAGAGCTTGAAGGGATTGTCTTTAATATGAAGAAAGGGAAGGCGCCTGGTCCTGATGGCTTCCCTATTGAGTTTTTCCAAGAATTCTGGGATATCATCAAACTTGACCTCCTAGCTGTGGTTCATGAATCTCAGCGCAGTAAACAGATGTTAAGGGCTCTCAATGCTACTTTTCTTGCTCTTATCCCCAAGAAGGAGGGAGCTGATAGGTTAAGTCAATTTCGGCCCATTTCTTTATGCAATGTAATCTATAAAATCATTTCTAAGCTTATCGCTGACAGGTTGAAGAAGGGGCTTGAAGATCTGATCTCCGAAGAACAAAGTGGCTTTATGAGCGGCGTACCCGGCTGTATCAGCCGGTTGCCCAAGTCGGCCCACTCATGCCACCCTGCCGGTCAAACCATGCCACATGGAAGAAGCGGTCCTTCCTTCATGGATTCTGTTTTGGCTGTTTGTTCAACGGCTCGGAGTCAGCCGGTTCTCTCCTGCCGTCACGGTCACCCCAGCCATGCCTCGAAATGGTCCTCTTCCCTGCTCTCTGTCAGCCCTCACCGCTGCCTGTATGGCCAAACCAGTTAAACTGCCCCATCTGCGAGTGTCTTTCTTCCCACGCACTCTCACCAGCTGACACAATCTGCTTCATAAGTGCTGCTGCCCAGAGGCCCACATCGCGAGTCTGGATGCACCGGCCGCCTCCTGCCCAGGATTTAATGGTGCAGCACCCTCCGGCCTTCTTCCACTCCAGCCCTATTCTCAGCTGCTGATTGCCCGCACTTTGAGATTTCAGATTGGGAATCTCCCTCTGACCTACCTTGGCATTCCCATCTCGGTAAGTAGACTTCCCAGGGAGTCTTGGCAGATTATTCTGGATAAATTTAGGGTGAAAGTTAACCACTGGACTCATCGATGGTTATCCTTTGCTGGTCGTGTCCAATTGATTAAGTCCGTGGTGCAGGCTCTGCCCATTTATAGATGCATGCTCCAGGTTGCCCCTATGGGCTTTCTTAAGGACCTAGATTCTGTAGTGCGACAATTTTTATGGGCTGGTTGCCTGGAGTCCTCCAAATGGAGTTTGGTTAGATGGGAGGTGGTTTGTAGTCCAAAACAATTTGGTGGCCTCGGCTTGAGGCAGTCAGCTCTGACTGGGGAGGCTTTGGCTGCTAAATTATATTGGCGGTGGTGTAATGAGCAGGATAAGAGTTGGGCCAAGGTTCTCTCTCAGAAGTATCTCCCGGGGATCCCTCACTCTGATATTTCAAGGTACCCCCTTGTGGGGAAGGGCTCTATGATTTGGGGAACCCTCAAGAAAGGGGCTACGCTTATTAAGGAAGGATTATTTTGGATCTGCAAGAAGGGGACAGAAGTCCATTTTTGGTTTGACTCTTGGGACGGTTTTCCTCCCATCACTTCCCAGTTTCCCAACCTGATGAACCTTTGTCTGAGATTTCTTGAGGCCGGTTGGTCACGGGTGAGTGACTTTAAGTCCTTTTTCCCCTGTGGTCAGTTAGAGATGGCCAAATGGAAGACCCCGTGAAAGTGGGTCGATGTTGGCTATTGGAGAGATCAAGTTGCATAGTGCATCCTCTCCAAATGGATGTAGCTCTCCTGTGGATGATGACGCGGCTAGCCCTCGGTCCCTAATCATATGGGGACCTTCAATCGAGTCTCCTAAGAAAAGGTGTTATTGACTCCAGAAGAATAAGTCTGGTGGAAGAAGGTCTGGAATAAGCTTTCTTGGCCAAAATGTAATTGTTTTGTTTGGATGTTGGCCTGGAATAAGTGTTTGACTTGGGATAACATTCAGAAGAGAGGTTTCCACGGCCCTTCTGTTTGTGTTATGTGTGGGGCTAATGAGGAGGACTCTACCCATTTGTTTTTCCGTTGCTCTTTCGCCCTCCAGCTTTGGCACTTTTGGTGGGGTGTTTGGACAACTCCTTGTGTTCATGCTTCCTCCTTGATTGAGTTTTGGCAGGGGATGGGTCGGCCCCCTTCTGTGGCCTCTTTTTTGCAGGAGGTGTGGTTTGTTGGGTCTATCTTCTTATTGTGGCAGATCTGGCTGGAACGCAATCGAAGGATATTTCGAGGGGAACAGAGGCTGGTGCAACAAATTTGGCAGAAATTTCTTGGCATGGTTCAGGAAACAGTGGAAGCTAAGTGTGAAGTGGACTTCCCGTTGGTGAAAAAGGATACTGAGGTGGTGGAGAGATTGGGGATTCAAGGGTCATCCCTGGCTCTGAATAGGGCTAATAGAGGACGTCGTGGGAAGGAAAAGATTGATAGGGATGGCAAATGGCAACTTCCCTCTGAAGGTGTTTTGAAGATCAATACTGATGGATCTTCAAGGGGCAATCCGGGTCCGGCTGGTATCGGGGGGATTGGTAGAGATTCTTTGGGCTCAGTGATTTTCCTCTTTTCAATTTATGAAGGGATACAGACCATCAACCTAGTGGAAGGGCTTGCTATTCTTGACGCTCTTGAGAGGGCTCATGCTTTGGGGTGGAGAAGGATTGTTTGTGAATTTGATTTCCAGATCTTGATCAATTTGCTTATTGAGCAGAAAGTGACGGATGTCAGCTGGCAGTTGGCTGGGGTTGTGCAACAAATTCTGCGGGTTAGTTCTTTGATGGAAATGGTGACTTTTGTCCATATTCCAAGGGAGTGGAATAGGGCTGCTGACTGTTTGGCGAAATGGGCTTCTGAGCATGATGAGGGATGGAGAATTGAGGAGTGGGAGTTGGTTCCTCAGGAGCTCCGTCTTGATTTAACGAATATTCTTGGTGAGGATAGGGTTGGAAATGGTGACAGTTAATGGTGTCGGTTGTTTTCTCTGTTTGGGTCGGTGATCTTGTTTTTCCTTGGGACCTTGGTCCTTTTCTTCCTATGTATTGATGCTTTCTGATTTTCAATAAAGTTTTTACCCCCTTTTAAAAAAAAAAAAAAAAGTTTCAAAGCTTCCAATTAAGTAACTGCCAGGCAAACCAGAATAAGTAACTTTTTTGCATGTATCAAAAAATTCCTTTTTTTTTGGATCAAGGACTTAAAGATCCAAGTAATCTATATTTTTCTCAATTTCTTTTTGATAATCTCTATTTTTCCACATGTGCAAAACAGCAGCTTTACTCTTGGGGGTGACCTATGTTTACAAAACTAAAAACAAATATATAATGTCCAAAAGACATATTAAAATTATAGTCACTGATAGCCTGCTTCGCAGGACTACCCGATTCTAGCTAGCTCTGTGAAGTATCCTCCATTTTCATCCTCAACTCAAGCTTTGAAAGGCAAAAATTCTAATTTTTTTTGGTGCCAAAGAGCAGAAAGGTGGGAGAAGGGCTGTTCATTCTAACCCCCAGGGGTTTGCTCAAACCAGGGTTCATTCAAACCTTGGTTCATTCGAACCCCCTTTCAAAAATGGTTTTCCTTTGTGTTATTTGGTGGGAATGGTGGGAAGTTCATTGAATGGATTCACTCGAACCCTTTTTTGGTTTGTTCAAACCCCAATTTATTTTTTTTTGCCATGGGGTCATTTTTTTCAACTTTTCCTTCCTCACTCCAATTGTAAACCACTTTTGTGGGTTCACCCTTAAATAATCTAATACACATGATGCCTTAACTAAGTAGAGGTGACACCTAACTACTCTCAATCAAAGAGTGATGAGGTGGTGGTGGCAATTATGACATAGTCATGACCAACAATTAAGGATTACCTTAAACATGCATCCAAATAACAACACAATGGAACTCACTCAATACAACAAATACATAAAATAAATCTTTATTGATTCTCAATCATGAAATATAGTACAACCTTCAACAATGGGATTACAATATGAGCCCTTAGCCTTCAATGTGATATAGGCACAATTGTAGTGTGAATTATAGAACTCTCAATGATATTACAATGATCTTCAATCTATTACTAAACATCTATCTAAAATATGTTGAGACTAATATCTCTTAGCATCTTTTAGATAGATGCATTTTTGGTATCTATACTAATTATACTAAGAAATATAACCTACAATAACAACAAAAGATAAAATATAATAATATAAACATATTAACAAAAAATCATACTAATAATTATACTGATAAATATAATCTACAATAATAACAAAAGATAAAATATAACAATATAAACATATTCACAAAACTATTTAAAATCATGCTAATTATACCAAGAGATATAATCTACTTTATCATATAAACATATTAAAAAAAACTATTTAAAATTAATATTTATATTTAAAATATAATTATCTAAATATTCCTTAAGATGTTAAATATTTCTATATTACTATATTAAATTCTTAAGACTAACTATGAACTTTATAAATTCTTAAGATTAGCTATATAAAATATATGGATATGTATCTAATATTTTATTCAATGCAATTTAAAATATTTTTAAAGATCCAATGTATCTATAAGGTAATCATAATATGTATATACATTCAATACACCTTATTTATTAATATATCAATATTTTTTAGTATTTAAAATATATAAATAAAAATAGTAGGATTCAAGCTTTGATAGATGGTGTATGTTATGACACTAATATTATATATTTTTAAGCATATATTTATAAGTATAATAAGGATAAGCACTTGTGATATGCTTAACCTTAACATTAGTCTTAGTTAACACCTTAATCCCTCTTAACTAGAATGAAGGGGTGTGTTCCCATATAGTTACCCCTATAAATAACGAAGATAACTCTCTTCCATATCATCATATCATCAAATATTGAATCCATATAATATTATCTTATTATTGGAGGTTACCCCGTCAAAGTGGTCTACTATATTTCTGATTTTAACATTTATTTCCAAGAAATGTCATAACAAGTAGTATCAATTATGATTTAGGCCAATACTTTTATGTTTGATTTTTTTGGGTTTTTAGGGATGCACACCATAAAGAGCTTCAATAAAAAAAATAGAGGTTTGTGATAAGTTTTATGTTTTTTTTTAAATTTATGTTTTTCCATTAATTTTAGGTTACAAATTTTATAAATGTTTTTAAAAAATTACATATTTGGAAAGCTTATAAAAAATTAGTTAGGGTTAATTGTTTGTAATTTATTGTTAGACATCAAATGTATTCCTTAATTTATTAGTCAAAGTTTGGTCAAAAAATGAACATCAAATTTTATCATAGTTTACTATTCTAAAATTTTATAGTTACAACTCATACTAGATATTATCTCACTTAAATAATAAAAATAATAATCTAGAGTTAAAATATAAACATGCTTGAAGCCTTGTCATCTTTAGTACCAAAGGACTTTTCTATGAATATTAAATTCAATGACTTTTTATCATCCACCACCTAAAATTGAGGAAAGAATTCCACAAGGACATGAAATACTGATACAATTCATTAAGGATGAATTATTTGATCCATTTCTAACTTCTTTAAATGAGGGTTTAGATAAGTTTAAGAATAGATTATTATTAGGATTAAAGACTTAACAAAACCATCAAGGTGGGTAGAACCCAAACAAACAATATCAAGGGATAGGAACACCTTTTCAAAGTCAATGATTGAATCTATTGAGAATAGACATCAATAATTTTGATGGTACAAATGTAATTTCATGGATAGAACTTATGGAACACCAGTTTAAACTTCATAATATATTAGATAATATCATGGTCGACATAGCCTTACTATCTTTAGAATTAGGACCTTACCAATGGTAACAATGGAAGATGAGTGACAAGCAAGGACAACAATTTAATTGGAAAGAATTTAGTAATGAATTAACAACCTCATGTGAGTAACCATGCATTGGAATCTATTTTAACCAATTAAGAAAAATAAAACAATCAAGGTCTATAAGTGAATATAATGTGGAACATTTGAGATTAGCAATTTGAGCTTCCAAGGTGACACCTTATCAAAGGCTACAATTTTACATCAATAGACTTAGTGGCCAAATTCAACATGATGTTCATTTGTTGGAGCCTTGTATAGTTAAAAAATCTATGCAATATGTATTACATATTGAGCAATGAAACACCACCACTAAAAGATCCACACTAGACCAAACCATAGAATGGAAAAATGAAAATATAATTATTTCTATTAACAAAAATGAGGCTAACTTCTCTAACCCAAGAAAAATAACTAAGCTCTCTCTTCAACAAGAGACATAGAAAATATAAAAAGGTTTATGTTGGCATTGTAGTAGTAGATGATCTAGGGGCCATAAATATGGTAATAATGAGAAGAGACTAATGATTATTGAGAATGAGGATAAGAAAAAGGAAGACATCACTATAGAAGAACCTGACATGGAACTTACACATGAAAAATTAAAGGAAAATAAAAGTCATACTATTTCCCTACATGCATTGAATGGAAAAAGCACACTATAAAAAATTCAAGTGTTTGGTTATATAGAAAAGAGAAAGGTGACAATGTTGGCTGATACAGATAGTATACATAAATTTATTGATAAAAGATTGGTTAAAGAGCTCAATTATTTTGTATATCTAGTCTCTAACTCCCAAGTCATGATAGAAAAAACCCTTGTGACCTGGTAAATGCCATCACATAAAGCTTTCAATAGGAGATTGTCATTTAGATTCATGAATGTTTGCTATTCCTATTGGAGGAGTAGATGTAGTTATAAGAGTATAATGGCTTAAATAGTTGGGAACAATGTCCTTCAATTTTCAAGATCTCTCCATGGCTTTTCGTACACATAAGGAAAGTATGAACTTTTGGGAATAGAATCACCACTAAGTGAGCTCGTTAGCTCTCATATGATTGAGAAATTGCTCAAGAAAGGTTCCTATAATATAAGGGCACAATAACATCTTATAGCAGCACAAGATGTGACAACTCAAACTCAACCAAAAATTCAAGAGATCATTCACCACCATAAAAAAGTATTTCAAGAACCTAAGTTTGTACCTCTAATCATAGACCATAATTATGATGTTGAATTAATACCAAGAAGAATTTTTCATCCCAAAGAAGGTGCCTACTTATCTCTTATGATTATGCCTAACACAAAGGATGATCCATGGAGAATATTCTCACATTACATGGGATTCAAGAAGATCACTCCTAAAGACAAGTTTCATATTCCTATTATTAATGAATTGAAAATACAAAACAATCCCAATATGTCTTTAGGGTGAAAGTAGACAAAATTGTGATGTCATGTCTATAGGTGTTAAAGACCCTAAGAATATTTCAACAATAAAAGAGTGGCCAAAGCCTAAAAATAATAAATATTTGAGAGGATTTTGGGGCCTAACAAGATACTAGGAAAGATTTGTTTGTACCTATCATTGTATAAAGAAATATTTCTTTTTGGGAAGGTGTTAAAGTGAATGTCTTAAAATTTGTGACTGAATGTTTGATATGCCAAAAAAATAAAGAGGAAACAATATAGATTCCCAATCTCTTCCAACTATTAGGCATTCCAACACAGTATTGGGAGGAAATACCAATAGAATTCATTATGGGGTTGCCAATGTCAAATCATCTTGATGTAATTTTGGTTGTTGTGAACAACCTCATTAAGTACATGCATATTTTTGTGAACTTCATGGACTTCTCAAAATCATATTACAAAACATAGCCATCTCAAATTTCTAAATCAAGTGGAAGATCTTGCTAATTGAAAATACAATATGAAATGATGAACAATTCATACGAGAGATTTTAGAGTTGCTAAGCATTGAGGGCAACACTATTTGAAGGGGATGAGAATGTTATGACACTAATATCATATATTCCTAAGTATATATTATATATTCTTGAGTAAATATTATATATTTCTAAGTATAATAAGGATAAACACTTGTGGCATGCTTAACCTTAACATTAGTCTTATTTAATACCTTAACCCCTCTTAACTAGAATGAAGGGGTGTGTCCTTATATAATCATTCCTACAAATAATGAAGATAACTCTCTCCCATATCATCATATCATCAAATATTGAATTCATATAATATTATCTAATTATTTTGAGATCACCCTTGAAGTGGTCTACTATATTTTGTTTTTTACATTTATTTCTAAGAAATATCATAACAGTATAATTGTGAAATATGTTATTATTCTAATCAATTGAAATTAATCAATTAAACTAAAACCTTTTGATACTTTTTTTTTTGATAAGTGACGATTTTTATTGGAGCTATGAACTAGTGAGGCCACATTTGGGGGACCTCATCCCACCATTCAGTCTCCTTCTACCTCCTTCCTCACTTCCTACCACTAATTCCTCCCTCTGCCTCCTACGTTCTTCCTTCCTCTCCTTACTCCTTCTCACCTCCTCCTTTCTTCCTTCGACTTCTTTCTTCTCTTCCTCTTCTCCTCCCCTCTCCTCTCCTCTATCTCCTATCCTCCCTTGGCCTCCTCACTTCTCCTCTCCTCCTTCTCTCTCCTATCCTCCCTCACACCTCCTCTCCTCCTCCTCTCCTCCTCCAATTCTCTTATTCGCGTCCTCTCCTCCGTTGTTTTTTTTGCACCCTCGCTCCACCTCCTCCTCCTTAACTTCTCCAACATATGCCCCTTCAAATTTCTACCACCGTCATCCTCCTTTCTAACACCGTCAATTGTTGCCGCCAACATCCAATCGTTGATACTCATCAAACTATTGCATCTCTAGCCCTCCATAGCGTCATTGCTCCCCCTCTTGATATCTGCTCCTCCACATGTTGCATCCTCCATCTTGACCCCGCAACACAAACCAGTCTCCACCTCCGGTACCACGATCACCAATGAGCACTTCGCCAATACGATCTCCACCAAGCACTGCAAATTTATCGCCAAGCAAACTTCGACAACTACTATCCCATATCACCATGAGATTCAAACTCCTAATATAGTGTATCTTACTGCCTTGCAACAACCACTACACTGCGGGTTCAACCCCCTACAACCTTTCGATACTTAAAAACATATTAATTAACCTTTTAAAAAAAATAAAAATTTACTATCTTAAATATATTTGAAATAGGTTAAATATAATATGCTTCCTTCTAAAAATACAAATAATGATCACAATCATATATTTGAAAATTCTAATAAAACAAAAATAAATATCTATGCAATAAACTAAAGACAAAAACAAAATGAATTCAATTTCTTTTATCGTTATCTACAGGCCAAATTACATCAAACATGCCCAAGCGTATATCTCCAAATTGTAACTGATACGATAATAACATGCTTAATTTGAAAATAGTATCAAACAAGAGTGATTAGGAAAAACCAACCAAAATGCTTGCAAATCACTTCATTTCTAGTTTCTTTTGCTTGTTGACATGAGTAGGTGGGCTGCCAATAAAATACAATTTGCAGAATACATGAGCAAAGCAAAACAAAACATTAATGATGCGTATCACGCGTTTGATATGTTTCCATCTTTTCACCCGGTGGTGAAATCTGGAAGGAATATTGAACCCAAAGGAGCAGCCATTTTAAGCAACAAAAAGAATTGTTTCACGCTCAAGTATCACTTTTTTTCCCTCAAAATGTTCAAATTCATGCTCTGAATCATTTTTAAGTAATTATTTCCTTTAAAGAAGGCTACCCACTTAAATTAATTACCCAGTTCTAAGCCAAAATTCACCTGAATGGTATGATCATTATTTTGATGGGTGTTTTTTGATAACCAGGTATGCTGTTACAGTATTAAAAAAATTGACTGTTTTAACAGTAATATGCCTTAAAAACAATGAAAAAAACATAACAGAAGACAAACATTCTCAGTAAATATCCAAAAGTTATTATCCCCTGGTTTAGTTTAACTTTTTGTTTTTATATATGCAGTGAAGGACGAGGAGAACGTACCACAGTCGTTTTTATCATTGATTGCTGTCAATAGAGAAGAAATTTGGCTATGCATTATTGATATCCGTCTGGGTTTCAATGAGGAGACTGGACTGACAGATCCAATTAGTTCTGAACAATTCAGTCATTCAAATTCTTCCAGCTTCATACTTTTCATGGCTGATTTGCTGTGAAAAAATTGTAGAGATCGTGAGGAGTGAATATTTAAAGAGTTGTTGAAATTGGGTTGATCTGTTGATTATAAATGGGGATGATGTGGGGAGGGCGTCACCCAAAAGGAGGAATTGGAGGAGGAGGGACTTCACCCAAATGGCTGGTTCTTCTCTGCATTGGAAGTTTCTGCTTTGGAATGTTCATCACAAATAGGTGAGATCCAATAACTCATTAGCCCTAAATGTCATAAAACAAAAAAAAGTTGTTTTTCTTTTGGAATGTAACAGGCAGCAATCAGTTTGACATAGGGCATATGTACAATTATTTTTAAAAACCAGAAACGTGTTTTTTTTCCTTTAAAAAGATTTCATTGAGTTGAATGTACCTTTATCTTGCCCTAGTTGGCTAATCAAGTGTCCCATAGGCAATGATAATAGCTGAGGCAATAATAATGCCTGAGGGAATTCAGTTTTGTGTACCCTTGTTGGCCAATCAAACAGTTCCACAGGCAATGATATTGCCTGAGACGTCTCTGGATGATGCGTGATTGTGGGTGTATAATGTGCAGATGCTCTTATTGCGTGATGATCGGATTAAATCAACACGGGGTGACCCAGATCTTGACCTAATCAGTCGGGAGCAAGATATCTGACCCAAAAACTGCACTGCCACATCGGAGCCATTCTGTCACTACATTTATGGAGTAAAGTTTCCTATTTTGATATCGGGAAGTCCTTGGGTCGGATGTCCCGTCTTTAGTTGGTTGCAACACATTTTCAACTGTCGGTGTCTGTGCCAAAACACATAGTGGAAGGTGCAGAGATTGCCACCATGATATCTGTACAATGCTTTGTACGCAATTCTTAGAAAGACAGGATATTTCATCAGATAATACATGAAGAGATGAATGAATAATAGAAAGATGTAACATTGTTGTTTTCACATTGTATAGCTCTGCCTCGTCCTTGTCATTGGCAGCAAGCATGCAATCCTCTCTTGGCTCGTGTCCTGCATCATTGCGGCCGTGACTTGCTTTCCCTTGTCTCTTCCTTGCATTTTTCATTTCAACCCAGAAGAAAAATGAAGACAAAATGAAACCTCCAAAGAAAAATAATTAGCAAATAAAAATTTCTAGATACCTGCCCGTAAACTTCTTCTTCCCATGTGGCTACAAGGATTAACAAGTCTGGATATAGTCTAGCCAAACGGGCCAGCAAATCTGGGTAAATCATTCCGTTTCAGAATCAAAATCCCAATGCTTCTCTGTAATACACATATTGATTGCAGTAATGCAGTCATTCTATACCGGATTTAGTACTTGTTCTGATAGGCATGCACACATTCACGAGAACATGATGGTTTAGGGCATTGTTGTGATGTTAGTACATTAGTCATAGAACACTGAAATGATAATAAAATTTAAATTTGTTATCAACAACAGCTCAGAAATAATTTTTCTTAAGGGCCCAACAAAGGTCATTTCCGTGGGCTTGCAAACATGGTCAGTAGCAGGGTGGTGGAACATATTGGATGTGGGTTTAACTTTATGCTAAATTTAAAGTACTTGTCAAAGGAATGTAAGAACTGCTTCTTTGTACTGCCAGGGGAGGCTTTGAATTTCAATGACTTGAATATTGCAGTGTCTTTATGTGTATTCACTCTCTGTTGTCAAGGTGTTTAGTTGACATCTTGCTTCATAAGCAACTCTTCTGTACCTATAATATGCCCTGGATTTCAAGAGCCAACTTCTGTTCACCAGTAATGTATGTTTATTCAGTTTGCAACTGCCTGGTATCCTCCAACATGGAAAGTGGTATGTATGCAGGTTTGGGCATAAATATGTAGTGCATAAGCTACCTGCTCGATTTGTCTCAGAATCTCTTATGGACTGTAAAAGCCAATAACAAGACTCTCTTTTATGCTTCTTTTGGGAGGAAAACATGGTGCAGACCCAATCCCATGACTTATTTTACCTAGGCACTTTTTCTGTGAAATGTTGCTTTGGACACTGATTAACTTTTCTATGGCCTACCTCAGATTTTCTTTGAGAAGTTATAGCACCCAGGAAATTTGTTCCTCCCATTTGTAATTTCATACTGCCGGGAGCACATAGATGGAAACATTCTGTAACTTTAAACAGAGTTGCCAAGGGATGAATTGTTTATAATGAGTGACAACAATCAACCAGATGATAGCCAAATTGTAGTTACGACAAATCTAGAATAGGTATCCTGGGTAATCCTTTAGTAAAACCAATCAATTAATGAAAAGTGGACTCTCATCTATATGTACATCTGCCAACTATTTCTAATGCAACTTTTTATATTGGACATAATAGGTAAAGGGAAGAGGCTAATGATCATAAAATACTATTCTCTGTAGCAGCCAGAAAACATTTCATGTCTTCATCATGCAATAGTAGATATTGACTACTGTGATTCTGTGGAGCATCACCTCTTGAATTCTAGAATGTTTGGAAACCCTATTATATTTTTCATTCCTTGCCATTGGCCACCTCTGGCACCATTTGCTGTCATTGTTTCTTGAAATCATTTTGTGAAAGTTTGAACTAATAGATAATAAAAGCCTGCTTCATATTGCTACTACAGATTGTGGACTTGTTGGGAGAATATTTTTGCATTTGCCTTTATGGAGTCACTTGCCAGCTGAGAGTCAAAGATTTAAGAAAATAACAGGACTATTGAAGATTGATTTTAACATTTAAAACACTTTCTTGGGGGTAAACTGACAAATAGCTCCTTGATAATTGGGAAACTGAAACTGGACAAAACACTGAATTAAAATTTGGAACATTTTTCATTTTGTCCAAGCTCTTCCAGATGACACGTGTAGTAGTTTTTATATTTTCAATACTGAAACTTTAAATTCTAGAAATATCTACACTACTTGGACAAATAATGAAAGGCATCCAAAATCGAAAAGAAACCAAATAGAAAGGTATCATACTCCAATTGTTTTTTTCAGATGATCCATAAAATAAAGATAACTTTTCTTAGAAGGCAGATGCCAAATCAGGCTTAAAGTTTCCAATGGAAGAATTGGCACTGCATTGGTAAAGAAAATAGTCACTTATAAACTACCTGTAGAATAAATTGTCCAAAACACTTCACTCAATCCTTGGTATTGTGTTTCATTAGTTTCCTTTCACTCCAAAATTAGGCCAGATGATAATAGATTTCAACTGTAGAAAATATTACCCAATCACATTTTACTTAATCCTTGTTTCATGTGTGTTTTAATATATTCCTATTCTCTTTTGCTGGGTTAAGTAGGAAACCTGGGTGAACCAGGACTGGTCTGGGCTGGGTTCTGATCCTGATTTTGGCCCTGGCCTGTTTTGTAAGACAATTCTTTTGGTGTAGTTAAGCTTTGTAAAACTATTTCCTAGAAAACATGAAGCAAAAATGGAAAAAAAAAATGATGATATTTCTGAAAAAAGAGCTCATCTGGATCAAACACATTCAAAACAACAAAACAAGCTTGCACCACATGCTCTGACACTAAGATGCCACTTTGGGAATTTGAACTTGGATCTCCATGGTGAGAATCCAATGGCTTAACCATTTGAGCACAACCCCTTTGACAACTTTTCAGCATTTTTTCTGCATATTTTCCAATTAGGTCTTGAGTAATTGAATTCCATTTGCACTTTTTCTGTACCTTGGGTATGCCTAGGGTTTGTATGTGTCATCTTGAAGAAAAAATGTATTTTTGGAAAGAAAACCATGTTTCCAGCATAATTAAGCTCCATAAAAGTGTTTCTTGGAAACCCAAAGCAAAAACATACAAGAATATGAATAAAATGATGATATTTATGTAAAAAGAACCCATCCAGACCAAATGGACTCATAACAGTGGAACAAGGCCTTTTCTTGGTTGTAATTAGGCTTTTATGCCCAAACGTGAAAGCCCTTCGTTGTTGGTTGAGTGCACACTAGAGTGGGACATGGTCGAGCACACACTGGGACAGTGTATGTGTAGAGTCTTGCTGCAATTAAATCAAGCAGGAACAAGGGAGATAGAAAGAGTGCCATTCTTTTTATGTTAATTTTCTATAATATTTAAGATTTGAAAAAATCTGACAGTTCAAATTGAAAGTTAAGAGGTGTTAGAAAAAGTGTCTATTTGCAAAAACTTGGAGGGCATTGTCTTCATTCATTGTCATTGTGAAAGTAATAGTGTCGTGGATTGGATTCACCAAATGGGCCTTTTGGCATTGTTCGGTATTCAAGCTAATGCTTGGGTGGGCATTGAACCCCTTTTATTGAAAAAGAAAAGCCACTATGATGGGTTGCTTTGATTTGGCAGGCTTGGTGTAGCCATCTCTCTGATGTGCTAAGCCCTTGTTAGAAATGCTATGATGATTTATAGTCATTGCTGCCCCTGGTGGTGCCCATATTAGTTATGTCATTCAAAATCTGATGAGGATGGTAGGGGATGCATGTGTGTTGGTTTTATTTGTGATGAATTCCATTTACTTCTTTAGTGGTCTTCTTTTATTTGTTGGCATGTGATGGTTTGTATGTGTGTCTGTTTTGTGTGGTGTGTGTGGTGGCCATGGTAGTTTTCTTTGGTGTTTGACTTTTTCTTTGTTAGTGGTATGGCTCACAAGCATTTGTTTGGAAATAATAGAAATCCTCTGCATCATGGTAAGGTTTCAGACCATTGTCTTCGGAAGATCTTCCATTGCCAGGATTTTGTGCTGTTGAATCTTGTTAAGAGTATTCTAGGGAAAGAAGGCATTGAAGTTATTGGTTTGTGAGGTCTAGGGCAACAATTATGGTGGATTTCTGTGCCAAATTAGAAATGGTGATACCTTCAAAGGAGGCTAAGAATTGGGTTGAGCAAGTGAAAGTGGAAGATGATGTTCCTAATATAGGAGATATAGGGAATGGCATTAATGCATTGGCTCCATGTATTCTTGTGGCACTTGAGTTAGAAATTGGTGCCTTGAAAGAGGAGCTTCATGTAGTTAGGTGATATCAAGGAACTTTAGAGTTTAACAATAATGTAGATAATCTTAGTAATAGTAGGATAATATTTTATATTTTATATTTCCTAACTGCACTAGAAGCTGAATAGTCACCTAGAAGATGAACTGAACAGTCATTTTCATATTGACAAACATGTACATTTTGATTGAATGAATGAAACTTTCATTGAATATTTTTTTATTGTCCAAGTCCCATTCATTTGTCAATATTTTCTTGCATTACATTCTCAGGCCTGACATTGGTATCAGATTAGGATGAAGAAGTTTGGATGAAGGAGAAGAATGAACAAGAACAGCCAAACATATTCCAGCTGACATATCTTGGTTCTTGAAAAATTGTAGAAGGGAATCACTCAGGCAAAATGTTTTGCAAAACATTGAGACTTTGTATCAAGAAAAAGAGGCACCATAAACAAGTTACCTAATGTGGAACACAAACAGTGGTTCGACAGCTACCCCTATGGATTAAGGGGCGGATGATAATGCACATAATCCTAGGAGTAGTAGGATAATATTTTTATATTTTATATTTCCTAGCTACACTAGAAGTTGAACAGTCATCTAGAAGATGAACTGAATAGTCATTTTCATATTGATAAATATGTACATTTTGATTGAATGAATAAAGCTTTAATTGAATAGTTTTTGATTGTCCAAGTCTCGTTCATTCATCAATTCTTTCTTGCATTTACATTCTTGGGCCCGACATAGAGATGACTAGTGCTTACACATTGTCATCCTTGGCCAGAGGTATGCTGAATAGGGCTATGAGAAGGTCTGAAATTATTCATGGTGTCAAAATCAAAGCTCTCTGTAATCCTGGTGGCTGCAAGGAGCTGGTGCTTAAGTAGGTAGTGATTGCTAGTGATGGTTGGTGTAGTAGGCTGAAAAGTGAGGACGTGGGCTCCAGGGCTGTTGGCAGCATTAGTGGATGGGGTGTCTCTCAGTTTTCTTAAGGGCTTTTGGGCTTTGGGTCTGCTGGTTTTTGGCTAGTAGGTATTGTTGGTGTTCAGCTTGTGGATGGCAGTCTTTCTCCTTTTGTTCTTGCTGTTTGTCACTGCCCCTGGGTTGGGCTTGGGTTTGGCTTTTCTTTGTTAGATATTTTTCTAATCTATGGCTGAATATGAGCCAGTCCAATTTATTTTAGCATTTGAATCACAAGATGATTTGAAACCTATGTGACATTAAATGCTACCCTAGTTAGACGTCCTCAGGAAAACTCATTCTAAATACTGATGTGTTTCTGAAATGTCTTTATCTTACAGGAAAATCTGTTTTGTGCTTTTTCCTATCTCATAAATGCCAGACTGAGTGTTTTCTATCTTCTGTTTTCTTAAATG
Organism: Sequoia sempervirens; assembly: GCA_007258455.2. NCBI lineage: Eukaryota > Viridiplantae > Streptophyta > Pinopsida > Cupressales > Cupressaceae > Sequoia > Sequoia sempervirens. The sequence goes on from VDFB02193867.1 coordinate 368,704,888, forward strand.
TGAGATATGTGGGATCCTCATGGTTGTTATCAGAGGAAAAGAAAACATAGAATTTTTATTTTTGGCACTTCAAGTCATATTTTGTTCCTCAGACTAGTGACAAATCACTCGGTGTGGTCCAAAACATTAGTAGCAAAAAACATGAACAGTTGTTTCCCAAAAGTCATTCTTGAATTTTAATGGACTGTGGAAACCTCATGTCTGCTATTCTAGTAATTAATTTTTCTGTTTTACATATATATATGTATTCTATATTTATGTGTGCACATATATGCAATTGCATATGTATTAATATAAAAAAATATCTACACATTCATGAAATTTAATATACTGATTTCCAATGTGATGCTTCCCATGTTTCCCATAATTTTGAAGGCGGTGTATGCATTGTTTCCCATAATTTTTGAGGTGGCATTTATGAAGCATGTGCCCATTTAGAAGTTGATGTTTCTGCATTTAGTGTAATATAATTTCAAATTAAATCCCACTGACAGATGTCAATTGACAGAAGTTGTCAATGGGGTCACTTGAGCAGAGTCTATCAAGATTTTCATGAATTCTAAGTAATATTAGATGATCAGTTATTCATCAGAGTTCATCATTCATAGAATAATATTTTTCAAGACTGTGAAGCTAGTTTTGTATATTTTTCCTGCAAAATTGAGGATTTCTTTGATATGATCAAATTGAAGAAAGCTAGACTATTTTTACAATGTGGAATATTTAAAAAGTGAGGCATCCAAGCAGAGAGCTTACTGCATAGCTTCTAGTTATTTGTTTTCTTTAACTTATTTGGTGGTCATACGTGACAATACAAAATCAGGAAGTGCTCTGTGCCTCTCTAGAACGTGTTAATCAATTTCTGATTTATTTAGGTAAAACTTCACAATTTTCATTTGAAGTCGTATGTAAATGAAGGTAATAGTTTTAGCTTAAACTTTAGATGAATAAGTATATTCATTTATTTATAGTTAGAAAAAATCTTCACAAGAAACAGCCTGTAGTTACTTTGAATGTCCTCTGTATGTAGTTATTTTAACATACCTTTTCTGAATGCATATACTTTGCCCAGTCGATAAATTTGTAGGAGATTCCTCCCTTTATTTCTTTAGACTCTAATGATCTACAAACATGGTTGGTAGTCACCATAGAAAACAAGGAATTCTAATTTACAAACTAGTTCATAATTTTTGGTGTTGGAATTATAGGACGTGGATTGTTCCTGATTCAAGAAAAGAGACAGATGCCTATGGTGAAAAAGAACATCAACTACAGCATCTTGAACTTGTAAATGATTGTGAGCAAAAAAGTGTAAGTAATCATCTCTTAATGAAATGAAACCTATCTAAGGCTAGAGTAAACTTTTGAATTGCAAAAATATTCTCTTTCAATTGAAAGAACTTTCTATTTCAGAAGGAAACTAATGTTCGGGCAAAGGACATACTTAGTCAAGTATCAAAAACTCATGATGCAATCAAGTAAGTACTGTTTGTGTAGCAGAAGTTCCAGACTGCTTAGCCTTTCATTCTTTCTATAGCTTTGCATGCACATGAATTTATTGCCAACGACCATGACCATGGATTAATGAAGTGGGTTATGCAGGACCCTTGATAAAACAATCTCAACATTAGAAATGGAGCTGGCAGCTGCTAGAGCTGCACAAGCAAATAGCTTGAATGGTTCTCCAGTATTTATCAAGCCAGTTGGTGAGAAATCAGAGGAACGGCAAAAAGCTTTTATTGTTATTGGAATTAATACTGCATTCAGTAGTCGCAAGCGACGGGACTCAGTTCGTGAAACATGGATGCCTCAAGGTGCAATAGCTGAGTTCTGGACTTAAAATGGTTAATAAAAACTGAATTCTGAACTGATGCTTTGGTTTGTCTGATTTGTTTTGTAGGGGAAAAGCTTCGCCAGATTGAACAAGAGAAAGGCATTGTAATCAGATTTGTGATTGGGCACAGGTGTCTTATCCTTAACATCTTAAGTATCTCAAACATTTTTAACGTGTGTGGAAGCAACTTTAAACTATACTCTCACCTTTATATTGATGATGCAAGGGCAAGAAAATGATAAGATTTGTTATTTTGAATCTCTTTTATTTGTGAGACTTTTCTGGTCTCATACCAGTTGTTCTCCAAGTGCTATTCATATAAGAAACAATTATTCTGGTTGGATCAGTAATGAATTTTTCTTCTTTTCAAGGATAAGTGGGTAACAGGAATGGATGTCAATATATTACTAAGATGACATGTTTGTGCTTTTCTATTGTGCAGTGCAACACCGGGGGGTATTTTAGACCGTGCCATTGATGCAGAGGATGCTCAACATCGAGACTTCATGAGGCTGGTGTGTCCCCATTTTGAAAAATGATAGATACTTTGATCTTTGCTTGGTAGTAATTTTACAGATGTCAGAATTCTGGATTTGTTGGCTCTTTTCTTTTATGCTCATGACTTTTCTATTGGTTTTACTTCTGTATTTGCTTGTGCAGAACCATGTTGAAGGTTATCATGAGCTATCTGCCAAGACGCAGATATATTTTGCAACAGCAGTATCAAAATGGGATGCTGATTTCTATATTAAAGTTGATGATGATGTACATGTTAATTTGGGTCAGTTTCACCTCTCTGATGCTCTTTAATTTGAAAGTTGGTGCATAGTCCTCTTATGTAACTGGTGTATGTAATGTCCCCTTTTTGAATAATCCTAGATCTTGCCCAAGAATCATAAGTATAATGTAGTTAGGGTTATATCTTACCAATTAAATGCCTCAAGCAAGATAAATTGTGGTTTAGGTCCTGCAAACATGTTAGATAATATTGGAATATGATTCATATGATCAAACATATATAATAAATGTCTTATCTATTTAAACCATGTAAATACATAACTATTTCAAATAATATAAACCACACAATATCCGTAATGCACATTGGAAGTTGGATATAATGGGACTTGGATGAGGAGCATGTTAAGTCCGCCCGAAGCTATCTGTACCAAGCCCAAGAGTGGATATACCATCCCTCTTGGCCCTCAAGTGGCAGATACAGTCATCCAACATGGGTTGGTGTACTTGGTGGACAAACTTGTATCTGCATTCCCTACTCTTGCTGCCTTATCCATCCCTTTTACGATCAACAACCAATCTCTCTTACGATTAACAACCAATCCATGTAGAGATTGGGGAGTGTTGGTTAACATATTTGTCACTTTAATTTTATACTCTTTAGCCCACACAAATGACAATTTGGCCAACAGTTGAGTCACTTGCAATGATAGTTGCAAGTGCTCTCTGCTTATTTTACAAGGCGTGGCTACCTTCGAAAGATATGCAATGAATGGAAACTAGATGTGCTTTTAACCAGAAAGCAAAAAAGGAAAACAAACAACTGTGCATAACCATGACACAGATGCGATAGATTAATTTCAGAATGATGAAAATGAGAATAAATGATACATAGTTCATCTACTCCACATTCCCAGACGGTGAGCAAGGAAAGATAAATAGCAGACTATTTTCAAAAGATGATTTAATATTGAATTCACAGATTCAGAAAATAAAACGTCAATACAATCTGACACAACAGAATATCATATTGAAGAACGATCATAGAGGCACAAAGACATTTGTAATCAAGAAAATATTAAGAAACTCAAAGATTCAGTCATATTTCCTTATTTCCCCAATACAAAATATGGGTTCAAAGACTCAATTGCTGCATAACAAAACTGTGTGAAAACAGAACTGCCTTTCTGCTTCCCCTGTTCCTGAATAGCTGAAAAATTATCCCCCTTCAATGAGAAAAACTCTTTATATTTTCACCTCCATCGTTAGTAACGGTTTCAAGAAGTCACAATTTTATTAAAATGGAGCCTTTTTCAACTTTCCCCTTCTCGTGAGCTTGATTCTGTGAAACTGATTTGATTATCAGATGTCCGCACAAATTTTAAAAGTACAACTCCATAGACCTGTTTCTACAAGTGCTCATACTTAGTATGAGGTGCAGCATTTACCAGGTCCTTGCATTGTTCTTCATCTGGGTGTATTGTACTAGGGATGGTACCAGATGCGATCCTGGCAGCTTCAATGCCAGAAACAAGATAATGTGTAAATGCAAATCCATCATTGACACACCACTTTAGTTTAGTCACTGATATTGACAATGGCATTGTTCTTTTTCGTCTGGATGGAACCAAATATAAGGATTCACCATTCCTGTCTTCGAAATCATCCAACTTGGAACAACTTATGAATCGATCTGTTGCAGCTTCCCATGATAAATTATGTTGTTGATCACTTGTTAGTGACAAAGGTTCACTAGACAGCCTGATTTACCTTTCCAACAAATTCTTCTGAATCTCTTGTACCCGTGAAATGATTCATCTGCATGATCAATCCCTGGATTAAAATTCATAGCCAACCCTAGTTTATGACAGCAATATCAGCTTCATTGTCTGGAATGAACTTTGAAATGTCTCCAGCTGCCAAGATGCTTCTTTTGTCCTTCGCATACTTCCCAAGATAAAAGGAAATTTTGAAATCTGGTTGAAATCCAACTCTTGATTCAAGCCATTGGCGGACATAATATTCTTGTTCTTCTGGAGATTCAATGGGTATATGATTTGGGTAGACTAGTTCTTGATCAGCTGTCCCTTCTGTCACAGACTTTTCTCCCTGGAAGCTTCTATCTCGTTGATATTCTGTACTCTGAACTCTGAAGCACACCTGATATTCTTAAATCTAACTCATGTACAGTAGCCTCAGCAATACTGGCAACATTCAAACTGTCCATGTTTTACTCTAACAGTTGTTTATCTTGGTGCCTGTATCTTTGAAGTATTGAACAAATCCTATCTGAAAAGATTTTGGAATCTTTGTGATTATCTTCGAGATCATAGGTGCCGCCACCTTGCCAATATCCCACAGAAGCTTTTCAATGAAAACAAAATTCCTCAATATTTCAATCAAGAATATGAGCCAAAAGAAGGAAAGACAAATATACATCCTTAGTTGTCATCTTTTCATCACAATGTTTGAAAATATAATCAGTTCCAGCTATAGTGGCGACAATTTCCTCATGGGCAGCTCTGAGCTATTGAAGAAAGCCCTCTGAGAATTTTGTCTGCCTCATCAAGCCCGACATCATCAATCTTATCATAGATGTAAACACACTTAATGTATTTCCGATTTCCTTCAATGACATTGATACTATCATCAACAGCGGCATTCCACTGGCCTACAGATCATTCGAGCTTCACCTGGATCACCTTCAAGACCCTCACACAGGATATACTCCAAAGTTGCATAAAGATCCTTCCCAGCAAGAGCTCCTTAACAACTTATACTCTTTGACAAGCCTTCCATAATTGTCCTTTTCTTCTTATTTGAGTAAGCACTCGTATCACGTTATGTGAAATACCGAGATCCTTCCTGTTGCAAGGATTTACAATCAGTGCTGCCTGCTCATCACAACACCCCACCTCTTCATCAAAATTCTCATGCATTGCCTTTGTCCACTCTTGATATTTCTTATCCAATTGATGTGACAATGGCTTACCATCCCTCTTGAATGGAGATAGAATCCTCTGATGGCCTTTTACCATTATCTGAGCAGATGTTTAAATTTGAAAGAAGACCCGATACACACTGCAAACACTAGATATTGAAGTTTGTTGGCCAATCGGCAAACTTTAGAACTTTAGAACCTTGTATTTGGAGTTCGGGAGTTTTGAAAATTCTCGACTCCCCGATAACACCACAAACTCCGATTTACTTTTATCTCGGTGTTCCCAAATACACTTTGGGCACGTGATAATAAAATGCTGATGCAACTTTATGAGAGTCCTTTTTTGAAGTTTCAAAACGAATGGGCTTTAATAATGTTTCACTTAACCATTAAGAGTGTCACCACCTTGTAGCATGCTCCTTGAAATGAGTCAACACATGTCCATAATAAGCATCAATGAAATAAAGCTTCAAGAATCCCTTTATTATTACTGGACACCTAGCATACTGAAAATTGCGAGCCTGTTTTCAGATTGTTTCTTTTCATCACTATTAGTCTCCTCCAAGACATTATTCCTGTTTAAGATGTTGAAAACCTAAATCTCTTAGCAACTCCTATAATTATTACCGAAGGCCAGATGAAATGTAATTTCAAATGTCTTAGTATGGCGGTAGTAGGATGTCTTGAATCCAGTAACACCCAACTGTCTTCATTTACCAACTCACTTATTCAACTTGTGCAGATTTGATATTCATCATAACTGCCCTCGTAGTTGCTTTAAAGAGTAATCACAAATTACAGTAATTTTAGGATCCAAATGAAAAGGGAGTGTCATATTTGATCCTCATGCATCAGGAAAACATATCTACATAACCGCCTCAGATATAATTGATAATTTGGCAAAGGGGGAAAATTTTAAAATTTCACCGACCAAGAATGGGGGTAACAGGGAGAAACTACAATAGGAGGTCTGTAGGTTCCCCTTTCTAAGCCCAAGGGCAGATACTCACCCCCTTGGCCCCAAGTGGCCAGCTTTGAGTAGCGTACTTAGAAAGAAATCTAGTATCTGCTCACCTTACTGGAATCTTCCCCCATTCCCCTCATGGTTGCATTGATGAGAATTGCAAACATTAAATATATTCAGATTTATATAGATTATTCAATAATAAATATATCACCATAACCATGATAGAGCATACCACAATATCTATTAAAACATAAGATTGATATAATCACATCAGCAGATATAATAATTAATTCTGATCTGCTTTGCTGTTTGATCTCTTTCTCTAGTCTGCAGATATAGGCTGTCTGAATGTAAATATCTCTCTGAAGGTGATTTGATGCCCTCCCCCTTTGGAAGTATCCCTTCTTTTATATCCCATGATGGATACAAAGAGACATGTCTGTTCAATCTATTTGTCCCTTGGTAAGGGACATGTCCCTTAATTACTGTTCTTTCTAATCGCCACCTTTCTTTGCATCTTTTCAACATAAATGGGGTGCTTCATCTCAAGTAGTTGATCATACTTAATTTGCTGTCTTTTGTTAAATATAATTGCCTCTTTAAAGAAGCACTGCCTCCTTTAATATTGCCTTCATGAGATGATCGATTCTGCTGCTTGCACAGCAGTTAATTCCTGTCTTCACATTATATATACTGCTAGACAAATCTTAATTCGCTGTTTCTCTTTTATATGCATCGCTACACATAATGACATGTTAATTGCTGCCTTCTATATCTAACACTTAACTCGGGCGATCAATATTAATATCTGTATGTTTGTCTTAAAGTATGGTCGGCCTATATTAATTCTGTTTTGCTTAAAGACACCAATAAAAGGGGAATCGGCCAGCATTCACAATATAGTTAATATAAATCTCATAATCAGCAGTGTCATAGATATGGGTCGGCCATCTTTGGCATAATGCAATTTAGGGAAATAAGCGGGTCATTACAGTATAAATGAATGTAATGATGCTAGTATTCTTGTGTGATGACAGAAATTTTGTATGCATCAGGTATTCTTGGGACAACTCTAGCACGGCACCGCTCCAAACCACGTGTTTACATTGGCTGTATGAAGTCAGGACCTGTTCTTGCACAGAAGTAAGCATTATATTTCATGCTTGAACTGTAGAAAATGGTGTTTTTCTTTGCAGTGGCAGCTGCTTCAAGGTTGATTTACCCTTTGATAATCATTTTGGGGGTAGATCACCCTGTGATCTGACATTGTTTCTCATGTCTGATGTCTGTTGTTGGTTGGTTTAGAGGTGCAAAATACCGTGAACCTGAATACTGGAAATTTGGTGAGGAGGGAAATAAGTATTTCAGACATGCAACTGGACAATTATATGCAATCTCCAAAGATTTGGCAACCTATATATCTATCAACCTGTGAGCTATAGCACATTATATAATTTTGATCTTTTTGTCAGCTACTGGACAGTGTGTATAAGATTCAGATTAATAATGTTTGTAACTTTATGCACTGAAAGCATCCATGATAAAACCAAGTTTATTATTTGAAACCTTGTTTCACAGGCCAATTCTGCACAAATATGCCAATGAAGATGTCTCTTTGGGATCATGGTTTATTGGACTAGATGTTGAGCATATTGATGATCGGAGCCTTTGCTGTGGCACTCCTCCAGGTAATTTCTGTGGCTAACTCTTTGTGTTGATTGTCAATATTCTGTTATGCACTTGCAGTTTGAGCTTTTGTGTATTTCTCTAGTTGACAGTACAAAATACAAGTGCATAGATTTCTGGATTTGACTGTGGATTTCTCTAGTTTGATGCTCAAAAAAGTTTGTGCAGTCAAATTCAAATCCAGAAATCTATGCACTTTGATAACATGGACTGTGGAAAATTAAATACATGTTGTTAATTAGTACAAAATACAGTTCAATGGTCAGTCCTTATCAGTTTCTCCTCCATATCTAGTAGACTAAAGCATGCTAACTCATATCCATGTGTCCACTATCCTTCACAATCATAATGAAGAGTCATCTTTACCATAAGTCATAAAGAATTGACGTGAGACATTAATAAATGAGACTTATGTTGAATCTTACCAGTTCATCAAGCTGGACTCTCCCTTTTTCCAATCCAAGTTTGACTGCTGAACAATTTGTTTTATTACATGTGAAGGGTTTAAAACTTTAATCTTGTACGAAATTTGTGCAAAGCTTATTCAAGTTACCGAATTGTCTGCACATAACCCCCATTTCCTGGTACAAGTCATACCCGAATTGGGTACTGATTGGAATTGCTTGGGAATCAGGTATTTTTTCAGGTGCTGATTTTCATTATTTTCTGTGACATTTCCTTGTAAACTCTGAAGAAAATTCACAGGATGAATTCGCGATCTAGCCGTGAGCAGGTGAAAGAGGGTTTGGGTATTTTTGGGTCTCCAAGAAAATAATGAGAGTTTCCCACTTCGCAATGGAAAAGGCTGTTCGGATCCTCTGGTCGCTTTGTAAATTTTCTCTGTCTAATCAAATAATGAATGAAATAGTGCAGATCGGTGCAGTTGCCAAGCTGTGCATGCTAACGCACAACGAGTGCATAACCAAGACAAAGAGTAAGGCAAAAGAGATGCTCAGAGTGCACGATAAGTGCTGTAGGAACTCGTATTATGTTCCATCCATCATTTATCTGCAATCTCTTCAGTAAAAGTCTCCGGTATCTACATCTATGTTTGAGGATCGTTCTCTGGGATTCAAGACATGACTTGAATATTAGTAAGAGAGAAGTCTAAGGACATCTCGATTTGTTGAAGACAAACGCTTGCAGTGAATACCGCATTCTTGGAAGAGAATGAAGCCAATGTGAAGAAAGTTAACAAATCTAAAGTAAAATGGGATGAGTTAGATTTTCTTAGATCTGTTTCAGGCTGCGGACTTACATTACGTAGGTTTATTTGTTTAGTACATTTGTGTTACTTTGATTTATTTGTTTAGTACATTTGTGTTGCTTTGGTTTATAAATTTATACACTATATTAGTATATTGCTTATTAAATTATATTTTAATAATTATAAAATAAAATTAAAAATTAAAAATTTGTATACTTATACAGCCTTATTAAATAATAAATATAAGTAATATATTTATTAATTTATAATGTATATATTTAATTTTTAATATACATATATATATAAATTTATAATTAATATATTTAATTCTTAATATATAATTATTAATTAATGATTAATATATTTAATTTTTAATATATATATATATATATTTATGATTTTAATATGTTCTTTTATGGATGTACCCAAAATGTACCCAACCCCTCCCAAAAAATTGCTGTACCAGCATACCGTAGCCATGTATTTGATTCTGATTCCGATTCGGCAACTTAGTTAATCTATCCTGGGACATGGCATTTGAAAATTAAAATAAATCTAGCTTTCAATTTAAGATGATTTTCTTTTGTTATTTATGTGATGGTTTTCCTTAAGATGTGCACCTTGTTTTATGTCATAAACCTCAAGCTATGCTTTTGCTGAAAGACCTTTATTGCAGTCTTAATGCCTTCTTGGCTGCAAGCCATCACTATCACTATATCTAGGCAAAGCATCAGCTTGATCAGGTTTTTATTGTTGTTAGTTGTTGCATCCTTTGTGTACTTTCCCCCAATTCAAACGATATTTAAGCAATAATATTAAATACAACCTTAGTTTTCACATTTCTTAGGCAAATATATATACTTCAACAAATTAGTTATTTTTGTCTTTATATTTTTCTGGTATATTAGCTCCTTGAAAAATGTTAGTGGAGTTTGCCTTTAAAACAAGTCACTCTTTGATAGGCTTCATTTCTGAGTTTATCCTATTCTGAATGGGTTATCAATCCAATGCAACTTGATGATGACTAATTTTAGGATATTGATACCCATACATTTAAGGATTAAAATGCTAGTATGTTGCTTTTTGTTAGCATTTTAATGTCTTTCACAAGACAACACAAAGCAAAAATAGTGTGTAAGGTAAAACCTCTTTTCAAATTTGGAGGGGAAGTTCTTTGAGACCTAAACTAACCTAAACCTAAATTAAATTGACCCTAGACTTAAAAACTATAGACAAGATATACAGATGTGCATGCTATACAAGATTCACTCGGGGAGGGGCAGCGGGGGGAGGCGGGTGGTTGCATAAAAGAAATAATTATATATGTTTTTGCCTTGGATATAGTTACCAAATTGTTAACAGCTGTGCCTTGAACATGAGATTTTCAGGAATTGAAGTATGAAATAGCTAATATAAAAGAACACTTTCCAGCTAGCTAAAACATAGACCAGCTATTTTGTGCAAATAAGATTCAAATGAGTAACAACACAAAGGTTTCACATGATTCTATGAATTAATTATAGTTAGGTTGTATGCAAAGCCACAACCTAAGAAGATAGATATCCTCAATATAAATCTTGATGGTAAAATCCATTTTTGATTCAATTAACGGAATTACCAACAATAACTTCAGCTTGAACAGCAAAATTTTCAGCAAAAGTGTAGTATCCAGTATCATCTAGCAATGAATTCTCCATACATACTTTTGACATGATGTGCGATGCTAGATCTGAATCATCCTCAAGAAGATATTGTTCTTCAATTAATTGTGCTCTTTCATTTGTCTCATTTTTTACAAGCTCATTAAACAATCCTTCAAATGCAAAGAAGAATTCATCTGATGCCTCTTCATCCATGATGCAGTTGTTGCCCCCTTTTTTAGTGGAAATAGTTAATCGTCATTTTGCTTAGTAGATGTATTGGAAACATTGTCTTACTTATAAAGTAGGTGATATACTCTTTTAGTTAGAAGGTTGTTCTTCTTCATCTTGGAAATTGAGCAATGCCTACAAGGTAGACAAAAAAATCTAACTCATCATCACCATCTATTAATGAAAGGACAAAGATGGGTTCTCTAAAACAAGACACCCATGCTAAATCCTTCTATGGATTTCCTTCATGGTCTCTCCTCATTTTTGACAACATTTTCTTCCTTTACTCTTTGGTTTCACGAACATGTAGTCATTAAATGTATTTACTCTTAGCACAAAAGGGTCCATATTGAAAATATCCTATCACAAAGTTGCCATTGAGCTCATCTCGAAGATTTTGAAGGTTACTTGAACACCTTTGATCATTTGATTGAGGAGACATGAGCTGCATCATTTGGATCATCTCTGAACAGTTTATAGTGCCTCAATCTCTTGTCTTGTGGAGGGAACAAAAAATATTTAAGTCGTCCTTAGGTGATGCCTCCACAAAAAGCCTTGTAGGTGAAGGAGGTAATTTGAATGGTTTTTTTGTTATTTCCTTGAGGATGCCCTTGGTATTGTTGAATGGTAAGATTTTGTTGAAGCAGTCTCATCATGTTTGTCATGTAACTCACAACTTTTTGCAAGAAAGGATCAGCAAAACTTCGAATTATGGGCTTGATGGAGGCTTTCTTGAGTTTGATAGTAGTAATCATGTCATCCTTGAGCCTAATTGCTCTCTTGAGCTTCTCCTAGCTCATCAATCTCACTGGATTTGATCATAAAGGCAATCTTTGACAGAAGTGCATTTATAAAACAACTTAGGAGGACCTCTAGAAATAACTCTAGAGTTGTACTGATTTTGTCAACATGATTGAATCGTGTGATGAACTCTCTCATGGGTTTGTTGCTATCTTTATTTGCATTTGATAGTTGAACAAAAAAATGATAGCACTCAACAAACTTAAAATGCGACAAAAACTTCTCATGCATGCACTCCCAATTGGTGATTGAACCTGCAGCAAGATGATCAATGTCTTCTTAGAATACACTTAAGAGACCTCCAATCAATCAGTACCTCACTTTTTATTGTAATGGTCAGGCCCTTCTGGAGTTTGAATATCCTTTTATTACAATCAAGTCCAATACCATCTGGTTTTCCATGTCAACACACAGGACAAAACATGATTAAGTTTTAAATTCCAGGACACATATAAGAAAATTGGCTGCTTGCCTCATCCACAATACACATATATAAGATCTCATGGCCTTTCACCAGTACATTGCCCGTCCATCCATGAAAGGGATGGCATTATCCTCAGTCTCATCATCAAAGCTTCCAATAGTCATGCCACTATTCTTGAAGTGAGCTTCATAATCTGTAGGTGGATGATGACTAGACTTTACTTTGAATATCCTTGATGAGAATCAGATCCAACACTATCTAGCCCTTTGGCTTCAACACAAAAGACTTAACATAATGTGAAAACCTGCATACTTGGGATTTGTTATTGACTGAATGTGAAAACCTAAGTTTGCCTAAGCTACTGTTTCGGTTCAAGTTCGTGGGATTGACTGACAGATTCAGACTAAAAATAAATAAATTGGAGTTTTGGTTCGTTTTTGCATTTATCAATATAAAAATCACATATATAAATCTGTGTGTGTGTGTGTTTTTGTATATATGTTAACAAGTAAATTGGCCGCTGTAGTTTTTGTGACTTTTTACTCTGATTTGCCCAATTTGCAGCAGCATGTAGTAGGAGAAATCACCATGGGACGGTGATTTTCCTCTATGTTTGAGAGGTGCAGCTCCCTCATATGATAAGGGTTTTTTAGGGTTCTTAGTACTTTTAATCCAAATGTACAAAAAGAAGCAAAAAGAGAAAAAGATGGAAATAAAGAAAGAGATAAATCCTAGATGGAATAAATAAGGAGAACCATAGGGATGTAATGTCCCCTTTTTCTTGCCCTAAATCCACCCTATTTTAATAGTGTTTTTAAACACTAGTATATATATTATATAATAGCTAAGTTACTAATTCGTCTCTGGGAGCCTCCGGATATGATACGATTCGTATTGGATTCGAAATTCGGATTCGATACTGTTCAAATTCAGACAGGATTCGAATTTCCACCTGCGGATACGCCCAGGATACGACTTGCCTTTGTGGATCTGTCTAGGATACACCCAGAGTGAATCTGACGCGAATCCAGATGCGTGAACGCCCAGGCCATCATGGAGACAAGCATGTGGGTTGAGACTGACTATAGGAGCTGGCTCGATAGTAAGGCCAAGCGTTCTATTCTCTCCGTCTCCTTCGGAAGCTATGCCCATGTTGTTGCACAGCAAGCGGCCCTTCCGTGGGCGCTCCATCCTAATATCGTCTCCTCCTAATATAAATATATTGCGCGATATATCATTCGCAAAATGCTCAAGCATGATTCTTTTAAAATCTTGATATAAATATATGCACATTCCAAAGGGTGGGCGGCACCTCTTTGTTGGCTATTTATTAATTTTATGATTAATAATAAAAACTAATAGCTATGTAGATTAATTCATTTTTAAAAATTAACAAATAATATCAATATTATTTTATTATTATATATTAATTTTTCAATATTGGATTATATATTATTAATTAACTTTATTATTTATCAATATTTAATTCTTTATAGTATTAATTTTATTAATTATTAATATATACTTCAAGTCTTTAACAAAAAATGATATTAAAATGATATTATATATTAAATTTATTATTCATTAATATTACAGTTCCTTAAAGAGAGTCCATAAAGCAAGTGAAGCAAGATAGTTAAGTACTAAGATCATAAAATTGAGAAACAAAGGGTAAACACGAAAAGAATGCTTAAAATACTGTCAAAACAGGAAGCAACAACCACATATACGAGATATACAAATATACTATGAAAGTGGTGATGCATTTTTGCTATGTTATTAGACTATTAATATGGTGGTGTATTTTGAACTTAATTACTACTTTTGGGCACTTGTATGTTTGCTGTGATATTTTGTTTGAAATCAGAAAATAAAAATCAGAAATCAGAATTATTGTTTGAGCAGAAATAAAAATCAGAATTTTAGGGCAGATCCTATTGGGGATATTTCACAGGATAACTCAGAAAATTGGGAAAATGAAAAGGTGGCTATAAATATAAGAACATTTTGAGGTCATGTGGGCATTGATCCATATCATATTTTCATTTGGAGATTCTTCTCTTTTGCTGCAACTTTGGTTGGCCTTTATTCCAAGGACAAAAACTCTTGTGAATATGGTGAGTTGGATGAAAACCTAGCTCATCTTGTGGAGCACTCATAACGGAGTTCTAATTGCACTTCATTGGAGACATTTGGAGGGTTGGAGCATCATTGCATAATCAGATTTGGAGCAGCATTGTTGTGGCATTTTGTGTGCATATTACATTAGGGTTTTGCCCTAATTTGGAGTGCCACTTTGGTGCAGACTTGAGCACCCATTTTTGGAGGGTGATTTTGCATTTCTACAGCAGCAAACCCTAAGCGCTTGCCAAGGAAGGATTCACCCATCTAGGGTTTAATGTTTGAAGACTAATTTGCATAATTTTGGGTATGTACAATCTTAGTTTTAGATCTGATTTATAGAGCAGAAATCTGGGCATATGTTTGGCATGTTTGAGCCCATGAATTCATTGAAAAATCAGTCCAGAATATTCAGTTTTGTAACAGCAGATGTTATCTACGGAAAATCAGATTTTATGTTTGATATGAATATCAATTGGTAGCATCATTTGGCATGTTTATTTGTCATGTTTGGGCACTTGTATGTTTGCTGTGATATTTTGTTTGAAATCAGAAAATAAAAATCAGAAATCAGAATTATTGTTTGAGCAGAAATAAAAATCAGAATTTTAGGGCAGATCCTACTGGGGATATTTCACAGGATAACTCAGAAAATTGGGAAAATGAAAAAATAAAGTATGCAGAATTAAATAGGAAGCCAGAGTTTAATTATACATACAGCAGTGTCTAAATTTAAAGATTCAACATTTACACTTCCCTTAAATATACAATTATCAAATAAAGAACTGAACACACTTTAGACTTTAAGAATAACGTGGAATCTACAAAGGGTGGAGAGGGCACAAAGTCCTGTAAATCCTCTTCTTCCTTTAAAAATAGGCACAAAGTCCTAGTCACTGTTCTCTGTACATCTGCTGTGTGAAATGCAAAAAGGTCCTCCAATTTTCAGTTTCAAAGATATATATCCACGGGAAACTTTTTTTTCTGCCTTTTGATCATTTTAACTTCTTTTTGGGCTTTCAAATGTTTTCAAAATGAAAGACAATTAATTCCTGTCCAAATGAGCATACTTTTTAGCTTATTAAAACATTACATTGCACATTAGAAAATGAATGTTATAAAATAACTTTATAATCCAGCAGAATTTTGACTCTCAAACGAACATCATGAACACTTCTTCGATAATGGCTTTTGCTGATGACTTTTCCAATAACATTCTCAGACAGTTGATTCCTTGCAATTCATCAGTCAAAAACTCAATTATACTCTTGTGAGATTTTGAGTGCAGCATTTGTAATTTCTTCCACAGTTGCATCTATTTGTATCATAAATAAATTATAAAATGTGCAACCTATTTCAAATTGTCTTCTTCCTTCTTAAACAGTAAGTCATTGGATATGATAAAAATGATTATGACAGATTTAAAACACCACCAACAATGGCATGAAGACAAAGCAATGCACAAGTGACATTATAGCTCCACAAGAATGCATCTACCACGAAACAGATCAGCTTGATGAATCACTATTTGATTGATTCCTCTATAACCATTCATTGTCAAGCATCACCTTCCATCAAGGCCAAATGAACTGAAGTCTTGAGTGATAATACAGACTATTATTTCAAGTTTAAATTTGTTGAGTTCATGCATCACATGTTGTAGTTTCTATCCCTTGTTCCATCAAGCAAAGGTATGTTTAAATCAAAGTCTCAACCATTTTCCTAATCAATTTAATCATGCAAATCATGTTGAAAACAAGATGGCCTTCAAGAACAATGATCCAAATGGACAATTCCTCAGCACACCATCCAAGCTGGATTTGCTATTTAACCTCTATGACTTGAGACTAGCTTTAGGCTTACTTTCAAAATACACAGATTCTGACCACGGGGAACCCAACTTCTGGTTGTGAGGGACATCTACTTTTAGCACTTTGCTCCTTTGAGAGGATTGCTTTGCTTGTCCCCATTGCTTCATTGTTTTGCACTAGATATTGGCATTGTTGGTACTTGGAGATTAGGTTGCTTCTTCTTTCTACTGGCCTCTCTGTTGATAGGCTATGCCCTTTCATGTACTCCCTAGATGCCTCCTTTCGGTCCTTCCCATGAAGGATGTGGTCACTAGAATTGCTATTGAGGACATCTACATACAATATATTCAGATCACCTCATCACCCCTTGTGAGCTGCACAGCCCCAAGCTAGGTTTCTACGCTGAGCATTTCTTACAGTTGGTGAATGGTTTTATTCACCTCCCTCACTATCTCCAATGTCATTGGTCCCACAACTTGAGGTTTCCCCTGGCCAGTTGAGAATGTGCTCCACCAATTATGGGTTGAAAGTGGTCATCACATCCTTTGTCAGGACTGGATCTATGGTCTTTGCTTCCTCCAAGAGGTGGAAACCAAGGAACACTTCATTTTCAAA
The DNA here is from genome assembly GCA_007258455.2 of Sequoia sempervirens. Lineage (NCBI taxonomy): Eukaryota > Viridiplantae > Streptophyta > Pinopsida > Cupressales > Cupressaceae > Sequoia > Sequoia sempervirens. The sequence continues at coordinate 368,721,901 of VDFB02193867.1, forward strand.
TGCCACATTTACTATGAGATTTGGGGAATATTTTTTGCCTCTACAAGGCCTTAGGTAACAATCTGTCTACTTTCTTTAGATATTCAGACCAATGGTGCTTGCTCTCTTCTTTGTGAGGTTGTCATCCTTTGGCATAGATCCCTACGGGGGGGAGTCTAGAGGCTTTAGAGCCCCCATATTGGTCACCTCTTTTTTCTAGCCCACCCAAGAGATAGGCAACACAAAAAGGCCTTTAGATACCAGTACTAAAAATATCAGAGTTGATAGATCAGTTAGGTGGCGTATATCTTAGCATATCATTACTACTTAGATTCCCCAACATGCTCTCTGTTGGCATCATGGCTCTGCTCATTCTCATCAGCATGACTTGGCCTCATTTTGGTGACATGGATCTACTTACTAGGCTGTGACATTAGAAGCTTCTTTTCTACTACAAGAGCTACAGTAGCCTTGGATGTTAGGGGAGTTCCTAGAGGAAGTACTTTTATCCCTGCTAGTATATCCCAATGTGTTATTCCAAACTTGGATACTCCCCAATGAGCATTATCTCTCACAGTGACTGATAATGGCTCAGACTCCTCCCTTTTTGATGCTGACAGGGATATTCTATGAGATTTCCTTCGGGTGAAGGTTTTAGGGCTCTTATTCACCCTTCATTGCTATTTGTGTTACTATTAGTCTATTTGTTAGCGCTACAGTGCTTTATTTGTAATATGTACTTTTATTGTTTTGATTCTAGGGTTCTCTTCCTAGAACTTTCTACTGTTAACTGCTGAACCTCTGGTCCCATTGAGCTACTTTGCTCATCTGACATTAATATAGTTTATTGCTTTCTTCCTTCCTGCCTCACTTCTCCATTGCATTGCAAGCACTATGTATTATACTAATCTTGCAGTCCTCTTATTATTTGTTTCTCATTCTACTAATGGATCACAGAGTGTGATCTGAAAAATTAATGCAAAAATTAGACCATTTAGTTTTTTTTTAATCCCAAAAGCTTTACAACTAAAATTCATGGACTGTGAAAATCTGATATTTATTATGGCAAGAGTTGTTAAGATGCATACTTTCCAACTCTTCAACTTCAGATATATCCCGAAAATATTTGCTGAATCTCAATTATTACCTGTTGTAGGTCAACTCCTGAGCCATGATGTAATTTCAATTGATACAGCTTGTATTGCTGGGTCTAAAGAAAAAAATCATCCAAACTCTACAGCCAGTGTCGTGCTCAGGAGAGTCATGCAAAAGATTCTGGACAAGCATGCTCATTAATGAGAATGCTTCATCAGAGTGTAAACACAATAAGGCGCAATAGATAACATGGGAGCAAAAACTGTTTAATTGATGAATGAACTAGTTTGTGACACGTCATTTTGATTTAAATTTTTGCAAAAAGCTGCATTCTGTCAAAAGGATGCCAGAAAGCCTGCAATTTGATCTTCTATGATTTCCAGTTTCCAACCATTATCATTGATCAAATAGGTGTTTTACTGCACAAAATATTGAGTTGGTGTCAACAAGAAACCACCTATATAACACTTCTTTATTGTTTCTCGAAAGTAAGATTTATTTTAGATTATGGTATCCTTAATTGTCTGTTAAAAGTATGTCTGCTACAATAGCATATAGTTGTGCAGCATCTACAGTGACCTGGATCCACTTCTGAAAAGTATGCCCCGTAATCTTCCTATCACTCAACTACTTAATGGTAGTTTTCTTGAACAGGATTTGGTAAAGCATTCAGAAACTAACACAACCAAATGGCAACCTCTACGATGTCCTTTCAACAAAGTTTTATTGTTTTGTCTCGTGCTGATTAAATCCCTTCCCATGATGCATTAACATTTTCTGATATAATATCCGGGTCAGTTGTTTTTAACTTTATAATTATTATAGGAAAATATCTGGCTCAAAATGAATAGCACATTTAAAATAATTTTATGGGATGTATCAAAAAGAGGATTTGGTAGTTGGCTTCCAACTGATAGACCAGGGATAAGGACTTGTAATAATTCTTCCATTGTTTTGGCACCCAAGGGTAATTTTCAATCAAAGTTTTTGATTGCATTTTCCCAGTATCTATTTAACAGTATTTGTTTCTCTTTAGATTTCAGACTTGAAATTCTATGTACATGGTATTTAGTAAATATTAATATACCTTTCTACAATAAAAATCATGATTTACACACTATGATAGACTATGTAGCAAGAACTGAACTTTCTCTTATTTATTAAAATTTTAACTTTTAATACACTAGTTTTGTTGTCAAGGAAAATTTACTCTGATTTAGTTGTTTAGTTGGATGTTTCTAATGAAGTTCTAATGACATCATTGTGATGTTCCAGATTGCGAATGGAAGGCTCAAGCTGGAAATGCTTGTGTGGCATCCTTTGATTGGAGTTGTAGTGGCATCTGCAAATCAGTTGAAAGGATGAAAGATGTGCATCAACTGTGGTGAAGGGGACGGAGCGGTCTGGAGTGCAGTTTTCTAACATATTCCAGATGTTTCTAGCAGCTTTACTGTAATTTATTTGGTATCACAAGCTCAATTCATGAATGATTTTGTCAAAATAGGAGTTAGATTTGGTATCATTAGAGGCATGATTTATAGTATGAGGCATGTATTTTTTTAACCAGTTCTCTGATTATTTGTAATTCTTTGAAGCATTTTCCCCTCGTTTCACAAACTTTGAGAAGACCTCGACTCCTTGTCTTGTTGCCTTGTTCTCGCCAAACACAGCTCAATTATGTACACTAATTTTGATGAGTTTCAAGCCACACTTGCTACAGAGGGAATGCATCTTTGGTGCATTTTCAGAGGGAAATGAATGAATTTATAGTTATTCCTTATTTGAGCATGCTTGGCAGAGGAGTTGTATGGGATGCTAAGCTCATAGTCACAACTTGGTGTAAAAGTCAAAAGAGTACACATATAAGAACTCGGAGGATGATTTGGCTTCTGAATGCTTTTAAAATGGGGTAAAATTAATGACATATACATTGAGTTGCCATTGGTTTAAGCTTTTCTCATTATTTAATCAATCATGCTTTTTTCTTTTTTATTTATGATCATTTTCGGTCTTGTCAACTCTATTAGCACTTGGAAATTTGTGTTAAGGTACTGGCTTTTCTGTAAGATTGGATTTTTTCTGTTGTCTCTAAGATTGAAAAATAACATAGTTGCCAAGATATTGGTACTGGTACATGAGACTGGTATTGGTACCAGTACCGGTACTGGTATGTCTATTTTTGAAAAATAGGAGATGGGGGGTTCTTGGAGACGCAATTTTTTTTAATATAATTTAATAATTTAAATTTATAAATTTGCTACATTAAAACTGAAAAATATCATGACATTGAACTTTCAAAACAAGAACACTGGTAAAGTTTAACATTAAATTTGAAGTTTAAACACACAAATGTCAAAGAGTAAAAGAGTTCATTCTACATATTTGATCACATATTGAAATTCAAAAATGTCCATTCATTTTTTCTTCATATGGAAACTGGTCAAAACGTATTAAATGAAAAATTAAGGAAACGTTGGTGAGACGTCTTTTGCAAGTAGGGACTTCTCTGACAAGTTTCCTGTACAGGGAAACACATCCCGGTACCCCAGACGCATCCCAGGGGGTTGGTGACGCATCTCCATGCAACTATGAAAAATAATAAGAAAATAATTTGGAATTTTATAATTCTAATTACCGATATATTTTTACTCGAAGGACAATTGTATTTGAAGGATATGGTGATGCTGTTTATAAAGGACAAATAAAATTGAGTTACAAAATGCAGAAATATTGTAACATGTTACCTACAATAGAATGGATGAAAGTTCCTCTAAAGAAAAGAAATGAGGAATGCCATATTGAGACACTGAATTGACCTTTTTGTCATAAAACTTAAGTAGACTAGACATTTAATGGTGTTGCAAAATGCTCATGTTTTTGCTGCTGGCTGAATTTTCACACCTTCAACCATTTGCAAACCTAAATCTAATCCTTAAGGCCCTCAAACTCCCTTCCATTGGTTCTGTGGTTTGCCTACACTCGATGCACTTTGTTCTTCTCCTTCTTAAGTGGAATGATAGTGCCACTCCTTGTTTGTAGTTGCTACACGCATGTAGGCCAACATCTTCTATGATTTAAGAAGCTGACTGACAGGAGCTAAATTGATCTTGTAATTTTTTGCAGCAGTTGATCAGTGATTTGACCATTTGAAATTGGCAAGTAGCTATTGTCTTCTTGCCTTTAGTCCATTTTGATTTTACCCTAGAGAAAGCATACTTGGGGTTCTACTGAAAAGGCAAATGGCCAAATCAAATCCTATTTGCATACAGGGGTTCTTGGAATGTTAACTAGTACCTCAAGGCCTTTAGTCTATTCTTGGTCATAATACCTTCATGCTAAAGTTCTGTTGATCCTAGCAAATTCCTTGAGATAAAAAATTCTCTTCCGTTTATGCTTTTGTCAATAGTTATATTAGTCTTTGAAGTGAGCATATAATTCACCCTCATCTCTATTCACAAACCCTCTCTTTGAACAAAGTGATACTGGACAGCTGTTTGTTTTGTCCTTGAATGAGCTATTCAATTCTTGTACAAGTGTAACTTTGGATATGCCATAAAAATAGTTGGACTATCTTGTCCACGCCTATGCCCTCGAGCAATTTTCTCTGCCAATATCAAGTTCCATGCTGCCCTGGAGGCTTTAGTGTAGTCAAATTTTGTGAAGAACTGTTGTTTGCTTCTTGAGCCACTCTTTAAGACATCAAGTTCCGTTCACACTCAAACACTAGTTAGTTTTCTTCTTAAATGATAAACAAACACATTATAAGATGTCTGGGACAGGTAATTCATACACAACAATACAATACTCCCAGATCGAAGACCCTTAAATACAGATGGTCGCCAGTCATACTATTTTGTAAGTAACAACTCAGGAACACTCAGATTTGAATAACAGGAATATTGAAACAAATCAACAACCCCATGAAATATTATTATGCACCCAGATTTAATAACAGAAACATGAAAGCAATTCAACTATCGATCATATACAATATCCAGGTATGTATAGCTTAATTCACTATGAATTCGGCCCAACTTACATTCAGTCTTCAGTCACAGGATCGCATTAGGAACTTGCTGATGGCAATACATAACACCATTCTATAGAGAGGGGCAACCACTGTCAACACTCAGGCGCTACTTGTGTGTTGTGATACTTCCCAACAGAATTGATGATTAGCCGCGTATCTCTAGAACCCTTGTGATAATGTCGCTATGATTCGCCGAACTGGAGAGGATAGAATGTCACTATAACAAATGCCTTCTCAAATCCAAGCAGAATGATTTGTGTAGTGTGGGAATGGACACAATACTCTTTCAGTCGAAACTCAATGACACAAGAACTCAATGACATAGAAGATGTTGGACAGACCCAAACACGACCTGGTTAGCAATGAAGACGTCAGGATACTTGATTGGTAATGAAGGTAAACCATGAATCCACTAGGTGCAGATGGCCGTCTCACCTAGGTGTGGATTCTACAGAGGGCTACGTCCCTGTAAATCCGTTTGAGACTAAACTCCAAATTCATGACGATGCTTAGCAACAAACAAACCTTTATTAATACTGAACAATTAGCCTCCCCAAAACAGGTTGACCCAGACCAATAATAAATTTAAATATTATTATTAATAATTTAAATTTTATATTTTATTAATTATTTAATTTAAAATTTCAAAATATTTAAAAACACTATTTTGCCACCAAAATCAGAATTAAGTCCCTGTTAAGGTGGGGACATGACACCCTCTATTATTGCTCCAACCGACATATTAACGGCCACTTATTGACTGGCAACAATCCCTCCAATTTGCATGTGTATCTGCTAATTCTTGCTGCTTTCAAACGTCTTGGAATTCTTTTAGTTAACTTTCAATAAACCACTTTGTGGATTGGAAGTAAGTTGACAGAGGTTAATATTAGAAAGAATGAGAAAAATAAATAAAAAATCCTGTGCATACCATGATATGCATAAGATTTCAAGTTAGATTCCATTATAACCTTTTATCCATTGGTCATTTTGAAAACAACGTTGTTCTCCATTAGATTTCGACTAATTATGCAATTTGCACAGAAAAATTGCTCTATAAATTATTTTTCTCAATTCAGAAAAAACCGCCTCTTTGTGATAGGTATCAGACCCTGACAATAATGGGATACATTAATATCAAGCATTTCAAAGTTGAAATTAAGCTGGTTTACAAATTTTTGTTTTAATGTGCATACCATTAGCTTAAAAGCAATCAATACTAAAGAGGCCTTGAGTCATATTTTAATGTAAATATTGTAACAAAACATTCCACAAACAATGCGAAGTGCATTTTCAAATCTACACATTGAATTTGAGCATTTAAATTCAAACCATTATAATTTTTACATATACATTTTTCCATTTGAATCTCCATTTGACAAGATATTGTATTGACATCTGTTTGGGATACTTGAAGTTTGTAATGGTGATCAAAGTTCTCATTGCCATCTTTACAGCTGGCTATATTTTTTAACTATAATCTATTCCCTCAACTCAGATTTCTTGCACCAAATTTGACATTTACCATCAATGGTATAATCAGCCTTCTAATTTACTGTTTTGCTCACTGATATTTGTTTGACAGGTTGAGCCAACATGTTCATGTATTCACAATATTTTGTTAGTCTAATCACACATGTTTTATTGAGGCCAACTCTTATTGTTCAACATGTAATTGTTAATTAACTTCAACGTGCAATTGTTTAATAGAAAGACAAAGGAATTTTGATTAATTTTTGGTATCACCAAGCAATATTCAATTTTCCTTGAACACAATTCATTGTTAACATGAAATTGATTGGATAGGGATGAAACTTTCAATGCATTGATGCCATAGATATTGTGTCAAACTTGCTCTACATTTTATCTACTAGAGCACATTGGCTGTTATAACAATAATATGAGTCATGTAGTGGATGATAGTAAATAGGCTTTAATGCGATTTAGTATTTGGCATAACTAAGTAGTTGTGCTTGGTTCTTAGGGCCAACTCCTCCCTTCGGCGAAAAAGATTTTGATGACAATGAATGGTTTGTGATTGGGATCAGATATTTCATCCCTGTTTCATCAACACAATTCCAACATGTTTAATTATGGTATAACTGAATTATTTTACCATTTCTTAAGTATTTTGATAAAAACCAAGCAGATAACATGGAATTGTCAATTGAAGAATTGGAAATTATGTCAGTGATCATATATGATGAAATTTAGTAAGTAATAGACTTAAACAATAGAGGGGGACAAACACGTGATTGTTATTAGAGAAATCCAATGCGACAAAACTCCAACCTGTGGTTGTGCCTCCTTATGTCAACCAAATCAACAAGAATTTGAAGCCAATTGCTCTTATGGAGGTTCCAAGAATATTGTGAGACTACTACACTTCTATAACGTTCTCACAAGCAAAGCTCTGATCTATAGCTCACTCAACATAACTTACTTTATGTCAATGGTCAACTATATAAGTGTGTCAGCAACTTAAAAATAATTTTACACGTGCACTGCATATTTCTTAATGAGTATCCGAACAACATAGAAGACTCAAAGCACTTTGTCACTTGATCAGAAGATATAATGGTACAACTTCGTTTTTGGGAGATTGATTTCCCTCCTTGTCTTATTTGAATGAATTAAGTAGACTTGACATGACTAATTAGGTGGTGTTGAATACGTCAGTTTGGTCTTTGTTTTCTCTTAAGATAGATTGAACGGACTATGGGAGAGGGCCTGATAGTGGTGCAGGGTCCTACTGGTTATAGTTATTGACCAAGATGGGGCCAACTCATGTACCTTTTTTATTCAATAAATTAATAAAAATATTCCTATAACTGACTCTTCAATGCACCAACAAAGATAACTTGGGATCCAATCAATGGTCACAGTATTTTTGTTTGTTAATTGGTTATCATTTACTCAAAATACATACCAGAGATGGACACATACAAATTCACCTACCAATATTCCAAACACACATTGTACATATTACCGGTTGAAAATATTTTAAGCCCTCTTTGTAATATTAAGTACACAAATGAAAAAGATACACTTCAGTTGTCCTGGATACACATGACACTTTTCCTTTGTATTTGATTTTTTTGAAAGATGTAGATCAGAACATGGGTTTGAATCTTGATTTCTTTTCTAATGTGGTTTTCTTGCAATGATGAGCACATACTGTTGAAGAGTATAGTGGATAGAGTGATAGAGGAAGCAAAAGGAGAAGTGTTAAGAGGTGGCTCACACCTGTGGGATTGGATGAAGCACTTTAAGCTTTCCAAAACACATTGTTGGAGTTAGATGAAGAGTAAGGGAGTTATGTAAAATAGTGGGTATTGTTGAATAGGGGGATCTAGCAAAACGACTATGGCTAAGAAGATATACAAGAGGAGTTGGGCATACAAGGGACTTTGTTGCGTCTTGTCTGATGTAAGACTAGAAGGCACCAAAAATGGCATGACATCTATACAGAGAATGCTTCTTCTAAAACTTTTGCATTATGAATGGCAAATCGAAACACCAGCCAAGGAAAGGAATTTCTATGAAGCCATTTGCAAAATTGTGAGGTTTTAATAGTTTTAGATGATGCAGACAACGAAGAGTAAATAGATGCATGGTGGTGAAGGAAGTGCTTGCGGTGGGCAGTTTAGTGATAGTCACATCTAGGGACAAAAGTATGCTCACAGGTTGTGGAATCTATAGGTCACTCAAGATTTTTATCTCCGATTCATCAACACAATTCCAACATGTTAATTATGGTATTTCTTAAGTATTTTGATTAAAAATAAACATATTACATAGAATTGTGAACTGAAGCATTGGAAATTATGACAACGATCATATATGATGAAAATTTAGTGAGTAATAGAGACAATAATGGGGGACAATAAGCACATGATTGTCATTAGAGAAACCCAATGCGGCAAAGCTTTGATCTATAGCTCACTCAAGGTAGCTTACTTTATGTCTAAAATCAACTATATAAGCGTGTCAGCAACTTATAACCACTGTGCATATTTATGCTTTATGAGTATCCAAACAACATGGAAGACTCAAAGCACTTTGTCACTTGATCAGAAGATAGAATGGCACGACTTCATTTTTGGGAGATTGATTTCCCTCGTCTTAATTGAATTAGTAAGGTTTAAAATGACTAACTAGGTGGTGTTGAATACGTCAATTTGGTCTTGTTTTCTCTTAAGATAGATTGCACACTCTAAATGAAGCAAAGAGGGAAGATGAAGATTGGATGGTAGTAGGAGGGACATTGGGAGATGATAATTTAGCAGTACATTTAATGCTCTAGTTATGCAGTGTGAAAACATATAAATTGAAATGAAATAGGCTAGAGGAAAAAAATGTGTGCTTGAGATGTTGGATGGAGAGTTGATAAATTGTGAAACTGGCAAAAGGGCTAGCAAATATATGCTAATGCAATATAAAATCAATGAAAATTGAAAGTACACACCTTTGGAGTAGGTTTGGTATATTGATTTCCCTCATATTGATGATTGAGATCAATTCTCATTTGCATGAAGTGTCTAAAGGAGATTCATAAATATAGTGATGCTCTTGGTGATCAAGTAAGGCAGAAAAAGATTTCCTTGTTACACTCTGATAAACATAACCAGTTTTGAACCTATACTTGCTGCTATAAGTGGCTATGCCAATTTCTTTTAGATGAATTTATAGGCGAGAATTCAAATATAAGCCTAAAGAGTTGAAAATGTGCAGTGTGAGCGATTTATGATCTAATTTAGCTTGTTTGAGTGTTGCGAGCTAGGGCATTTAGATAAATGCATTTTCCTAAAATTTCAGGCAATGATGACATCTTAGTCATATAGCGAATATGCTAGTTGATACTAAGGATTGGGATAAATTCACCCAAGGTATCTAACTTGGTTTAAATGATATTAAAGGTCACAACCAAACGAAGCAATGAAATAAAAGAATAAGGAGGATGAAAGATAATTTTTAAACTACCATATAATACATTGAAAGATATCCTCTAAATCTAATTGAACCCTAACCCTAAGCCTAATCAAATGCCAACCTTACCTACCCCAAGTTTTATCCTAGTACCATAACCCTAATCGTAAATCTAATCGAACCCTAATTGAACCTTAACCCTAACCATAATCTAAATCGTAACCCTAACTATACCCAAAGCTTTATCCTAGAACCAAAACCCTAACCGCAATTGTAATCCTAATTGAACTCCTACCCTAATTGAAACCTAATTCTTAATAAACTTTTGAAAATAAATTGTTGAAGAGGAATCCCAAAGTAATCCTAATAAACATACTAGATTATGGTACACAAATGATATATTATTGTAACGACTGGAATAGAAGAAATGCCTATAATCTAGGTGCTTGTTTGGAATGGGGACTTTAACTGTTTGAAGCTTTGACTAGATAGATTCTTTGACATCAATGCATAATTTGGAGTTCCTATCTTGCTCCAATCTACAACTAAATACATAGGCAATATCTATCTTGGACTTGAAAAGCTTACATTTGTTCCTATTTGGATCAAAATCCTTGTAGTCCTTCACACCCCCTTTGGTGACAAAGTGAGTTCCTACACACATAGAGATCACCAAAAACAATACAAGATGGATTTGTTAAAAAAGATTTTGCAAATGGGGTTGCAAGCTAAGTGGGACTAACCTTGGGGAGAACTTTGTGGTTAAGTGTGCTTGAGCTAGAGTAGTACCAATGGGATGGATGACCTCTTATGTGTTGAGATTATGGATGCATAGTCCCTGAAGCTCCTAAATCTTCAATAAAGGACCTTTGCCATGAAAGACAATCAACCACAAAGGAAAGTGTTGCAACTATGGAATGTTGAATAAAGATTCTATATTGATATGATATGATGTGATAATATGTTACAAATGCACAAAATGCTTGATTATATAGGCAAGAAGGAAACCCTAAGATGAAAGAGATGTTGCCATGTGTCACGATCTAACAACATGTGAACCCTATCTAGAAAATTATTAAGTGTTGAGATAAGTTCTAGAAGGACAACTCATCTTCTAGAAGGAATCTTATCCCTACAAACATGGAAGGGAATATAACCCTTATTTATTAAATGATTTATTAAAATCTAACCTAGGACTAAATGATGTATGACCTAAGTTAACTTATGCTAGTTAGTTAATTAATTACACTAACACCCCCCCATAAGTTCAACTTAGGGAGGAAAATGCAATGATTATGCAAGAAGATGATGGGTCCCGGCTACGAGGCCATGTTAGGTACCCATGTACATGAAGATGCAAAAAATATCCCACAACCAGAGAAAAGGGGAAAACCCAATGGGAAACACCCCTCCCCAAAAATGAGATATAAAAGCAAAAAAGATGGAAGAGTGATGTTTGGAGGACTCAACATTATCCCCCCAAGGACTACAACCATCACATATATACAAAGAGATAAAAAAAAGCATGTGGACTAGATAGTCCCCCCATAAAGGAGAGTAGTCCCCTCTAGAATGTCTTCAAGACCAGTGATGAACTGAGAAGCCAAGTAAGAGAGACTTGAAGAGAACCCATCCATGTACCACAAGTCTAGAGAAGTGAATGTATCCATCCCTGCTAAAGCAAATCTCAAATAAGAGGTGTCGAAGGAAGAAGATGGTGCCATGCAAAGAGTCAAGTCAAGCCAACCTCCACAACCCTGGTGAGGAGGGGAGATGATGTGCTTCCTACCCTTGAATCTGGAGAGACAGGAGCAAGTTGATCTCGATCCCATAATTTGGTAAACTTGTATACCTTGGAATGCTGATCTACTTGTCCATAGGCAACAAGGGCATCAAACCTATCCCTAATGATGGCAAGTTTTGAAGTGAACTCAATGCTCAATCCCTCTTGAGCAAGTTGATAGACAACCAACAGATTATGAGCAATTTGAGGAATGTAGACAACATCTTCCAACCTCTTTCCATCAAGGGCAACATCACATATACCAACAACATAGACAATATCTGCATTGGTTGTAAACATTCTGTCAAAGTTGGCAGGCCTCAGAGTATCCCACAAAATATGTTGTTGAGAAGAAGTGACATGTCGGGAAGCACCGAAGTCAAGAACCCATCCTTCTCTATTATCAACCAAAGTAGTTATCAAAGCATTCCCCTTACCAAGATTTTCAACAATGGCAATTCTAACAATACCTGATGATGACTCTTCATGAGAGGGGGAGTGAGAAGATTTGACTGATGTGGGAGGAAGAGAGATGTTGTGATCTCTGAGTATCTTCCGTAGCTCATGTATCTCTCTCTTGAAACATGTATCCTCAATGTGACCAAGCCCATTATAGAAGTTGCACTTGGGCATCTCCCTCTTTGGATTTTCTTCCTTTGGCTATGATGATGATTCAGAAGAAGCTCCTACCTTTGATTTTCCCTTGTGCTTTCCCTTTCCTTTTGATGGTCCTACCACCAATGCATGGGATTTTGTGGATGTATCAGCTTGGTTGAGCTTGGATTGTTCTCGAGTCAGCCGTTCACAAAATGTCTCAAATGATGGCATAACAAAGCTATCACCAAGACCATCCATGGTGGAATAGGAGGTAGCAAAGTAGGAGAAGGAACCTCTTAGCTTAGATAGAATCATGAATATACACTCTTTATCAGATTTATCTTTGCCACACCCAGAAAGATAAATCCTTAAAGACTTGAATCTTACTAGGTAGTCTTCAATGGAAGGAAATTGATCAACAGTGAGTGAAGCAAGTTAAACCTCCAATTGCAAAGCTTGTACATCACTAACAAAACCGAAGAGATCCTTGAGCTTGTCCCAAACCTCCTTGGGAGTCTTGCACCCCTCAATATGGAAGAATAAAGAGTTGGAGACATGTAGAGCAATGAGCTCCATAGCCTCTTCACACTTAATCTGATGCTGGAATTTTTCATATTCTCTAGTGAGATGAGGCTGATTCTCATTCAAAGTGGACCAGAGTCCCTTGGACTAGAGAAGTCTCTGCATACTGACCTTCCATGTGAGATAGTTATGAGGAGTAAAAATATCGAATCCTGTGTCAGCCATTAGAGGAGAACAACAATCCAAGACAAAATATTTCTGACAAAAAATGTTGAAAGCAGATAATTGATGAACAATCAATTGAAGTGAAGCCTTTGAAACAAACTGAAAAGCTAGAAATCACCTCTAAACCCAAAAATTAGGGTTTCCACTTCAATTGAGAATAAGTTTTGATAGAAGCAGAATCTGAAAAAATAGATCACACCTTTGGAAAGTAGACTCAGAGAGTTTTCCAACGATATATCATTTGCAAATTTTTGATATCATATGCAGAAGTTATGCCTTCTGGAGGATTTCTACCTGAATGAATCTGTACTGGCTAACTAGGTGCAAAATTGAAGTGCCTGGGGGCTAAAAAAAATGCCCTTGGTCGTTGATGGGACCGCGGGTTGCGCTGGCAGTTTAAAAGAAAGCTTCCTCGGATCGACGACATTGAAGCGGCGGTCGAGTGGCTAGATCTGGTGGCATGATCGACTGGGTGGTGGCATCGCTCGGGATAGCGGGGCCCATGGATCTCCACGTGACCGGGCACGAGCAAAGACTTTGGCGGGTGCTCCGGGCGGTGAACAGTCGCCGGTGGTCAGAATGGAGGGCCAAGAATATCGCCGAAAAGGTTGTCGGCAACGGTGGCAGGGCCAGATGATGTAGAGTGAGGTTGGTGGCTACAGTTTGTCAGTGAAAACCGACGGCTAAATTTTTTTTGAATATTGTAAAAAAATTATAATTCAAAAATTTGAAATAAAATTTGATAGAATATATTATGTATGCCGACTATAGAAAAATTAAACCAACTATAGCCATAGTGTAAAAATAAATATGTTGACTCTGTAATTTAATTGCAGGTCGCTCTGCAAAATTGATTTTTGTAGAAACTATATAAAAACTTTCCCAAAAATAGCCAATTTTTTTTTTTGATTTTTCTAATTTTATTTTTCCTTTGAAGAAGATTGATAGGGGAGATTTTTTCCTGCAGATGTGTACAAATAGTACAAAAAATGCAAACCCTAGATTGTACCTCAAAGGCTTCTAGATGATATAACTCCGATTTTGGCAAATGAATAGGCGATCTATGGGTTTTGAGGCCTTTTGGACGTAATGGAGAAGTCAGAGAGAGCCTGATGTGCACCAGATATCAGCTTGACTCCCAAGTAGAACCAACTAGCCTACAACATAAAACTCCAAGCCTGCAAGAATTTTGCACTCCAACTTCTTGGATCAAGGGTTGATGTTTCACTGGACAAGCTCTGATACCATGTTGAAATTATGGATGCACAGTCCCCGAAGTTCCAAAATATTCAATAAAGGACCTTTGCCATGAAATATAATCAACCACAAAGGAAAGGGTTGCAAATATGGAATGCTGAATAAAGATTCTATATTGATATGATGTGATGATATGTTACAAATGCACAAAATGCTTGATTATATAGGCACGAAGAAAAACCTAAGATGAAAGAGATGTTGCCATGTGTCATGATCTAACAACATGTGAACCCTATCTAGAAAATTATTAAATGTTGAGATAAGTTCTAGAAGGACAACTCATCTTCTAGAAGGAATCTTATCCTTACAAACATGAAAGGGAATATGACCCTTATTTATTAAATGATTTATTAAAATCTAACCTAGGAATAAATGATGCATGACCTAAGTTAACTTATGCTAGTGTAATAATTAATTAATTAATTACACTAACACTGGGAAGGCCTAGTGCTTCACCCCTATGAGAATCACCTAAATGTAATGAGTGCTAAGTGGACCATTCATTATAATGAGAGATGGCTTCTTGTGAACCACTACTCATGAAACATGGGTCAATGAGTTTGACTCAAAAAACTACACGATTGAATCTTGATAACAATATCATAATTTGACACATGGAAAATACCTCCTACTTATCAATTGATGAGCTAAAGGGGCTCTGTAATGAATGGTTCATAACACACAACACTTGCTGAAGGTTTTGCAAATGGAGTTGCAAGCTAAGTGGGCTTAACCTTGAGGAAAACTTTGTGGTTAAGCGTGCTTGAGCTGGAGTAGTACTGGGATGGGTGACCGGGAAGGCCCAATGTTTCATCCATGTGAGCATCACCTAGATGCAATGAGTGCTAGGTGGACTATTCATTATCATGAGAGATAGGTTCTTGTGAACCATTACTCATGAAACATGGGTCAATGAGTTTGACTCGAAAAACTACATGATTAAATCCTGATAGCAATATCATAAGATTTAAAATCTTTCAGAAAAGGTGCTTTAGCATTTTATTGGTTCCTAAGCACCCTTGCACCATAGCCAGTTCTAGAAACTATATGATCCACCAAAAACAACGTAAAAATGATTTGTTGAAAAAGATTTGAACATTTTGAAGTTAATGCTTTGCCATTTAAAGTTGTTCTTGGCACCTGCTCATTGGCTGAAGGGGCTATTCCAAGCACCTCTTTGGAACCAAAATAGTTCCTAGCATTCTCTAAAAATTTGGAATGCACTTAGCAATCTATTGAAAAGGCTTTACAGACTTTCAAGCAAATGCCAATTCCAAGCACAGGTGTAAAGCCAATTCCATGGCCTTAGTCATCATCCCCCTTGTCTGCGTCAGCTTAGAAACTCAAAAATAGGTTATGGAGATCTATTAAAGCATATAATGAACTGATTTTGTCAGCTATTGTAATTGTGACTACACTGCTAAGCTTATTGTGAAACGTGGAAGCATAGAGAAACCATGATGGCTATATGATCAACCCTACGTGAAAACTTAACACCACACTAACAAAAGAAAATCTAAAGTGTGTTAATGGTGGAATTGGATTGCATCATTCTTGATGTGATTTAAGAGAAATGATATTTTTGAAATTTAGATCATGTATTATATCTTTCTATTTTATGAGGTGATAAGTCTCCTTATGGAAACAAGTATTTATTTTTTGACAATGCGTGTTATAGTATAGACCTTGATTTATGTGCCAATAAATTTGAGCATTTTGATCATTTTCGTGATAAAATGATATATGGAGTTAGGAATAGAGTGAACTCCCACCACTCATATAGTTTGAATAAGTGAACATTCAAAGCCATGTCACACTTTTATAAAAGAAATGACCAACATTGATCTAACTTTTAAACTTAAATAACTAGAAAGTGATATAAGTTTTAAATTTTGAAATGATGTAAACTAATGAAATGCAATTTTTTAATGTATTCTATGGTTTTTAATTTTTTAGAAAAATAAAAAATATTTGGATGTAATTTTTTTTTGTAAAATTGACATTGTAATTTAGCTGCTAATAAAATGCTAAAAAATGAAGTTAAACTTGGGATGCCACTCTCTAAGTAGTAAATTTTATTTTTTCTTTAAAAATTTCACTTGTATTTAAATAACTTGAAACTTTAGTGCATAGATTATTTTTTTTCCATTTCAATAAATGCATTTTGAAAATAAAATCTTTAGATTCATGTGTATTTAAAAACATAACTGTTTTGATGGGACACCACAACTTATCTCAACCATTTATCCAAAATAAAATAAAAATTATCATATTGACATGATATCTTTTCTCCTATGCATCATTTTTTTTTCAATTTTTTTAATGAACTTTAGTATTTCTTCTTAACAAGACAATCAACCTTATATTTTGGTGTTGATGACCTACATGAAATAAAAAAATTAAAATATAATTAAAGTACTAAAAATATATTTTTGAAATTAAATATATAGATCTCCAAAAGAATATTTTTAGACTATAAAAAATGTTATTTACATGAGTAAGTGTTGTGAAAACATCATTTTTTTGAATATATTTGTTTTTGGTAAATACACTCCAAAATGATGCTACATATGTATTTAGTGGATAATTCTAGTTGAAAAATTTGTGGCCCATATATAATTTATATATAATGAATCCAACTAGACCATATGTTTGACCAAAATTGACTTTCAATAGGAAATGTTTAAAGTCACTTGTACTAATAAGTTGGTTTGAAATGTGACATAGATTTGAACTTTCACACAAATGAAAACTAGTTATTGTGGTTTACGAGAGGATACACCATAAAAATATAAGATTGAATAGGGATCAAACAAAATATAAATAATTGAGTTATGACCCACTTCTAGTAATGGACATCCTATTGAGGGATCATGAACAATATTGAGGGAAATTTTGCAATCCTTTCATGGTTGTTTGAAAATCGATTGAGATATTTCCAAAACCCTTTCATGATTGTTAGAAATGTAATTGAGGATAACCCATTGTAGATGGGGACACAATTCTCAACTCCTTAGTGTTAACACCATTGTGATGACACTCTATAATCCTATATTTCGAAGTCTCTTACTTCTAATTGTTAGGTCATTTGTATTTGATAAGTGTATGTGAATCTCATTGGATGAATTGGTTGTTAGTTCCATATTCTAATTGTATGAATTGGTGGTTATCACCAATCTCATTATATGTCATTGTTAGGTATCATGATTTCAATGTGTATGGTTGTTGGATGTATTGTGTTTGGTTTGATCTTGTATCATACCCATCTTGTTTTACACACATTTGTATGATTGCTTGATAAACCACCTCCTAGTCTAGAGAGGGGTGGGCCTTAGGATCCCACATGGTTGGTTGTGTTGATCACCATTGGGGCTAACTAGTTCATTATTGATAGTTTGGATAATGTGTAGAGTTCTCTTAGTTGTATTATAGATAATCATTTTTGCATTGTTGATAATATACAATTCAAGATGCTTGTAATGCTACAGTTTAATTTCTATAAGAGCTATGAATTATCTTTGCAATTTCATATAAAATATCCACATATGGGATAAAAGTACCAAATATTAATCTTGCATGGATCATCTTATGGGTTGAAATAACACCTTAAATTGAAATGGAATTCAATGATGTGTTAAGTCTTGATTCTAGGATGTGTAGATCTAGTTTACATTTAATTTGAAATGAAAATTATGGATCATGTTATGCTATCATATTTGATGTTATGTTAAGATAGAATAGTTAGAAGAATGATTATCACTCATCCCTATATATTAGGAGTTGTTAATTCATTCATGCTATTGTTACATTGTTAGAAAAGGAACATTTGCTTATGAATAAGTAGTAATTTGGTTAAATATAAATTTATAGATTTTGAACATGTTATATTAAGTATTAGTGATTTAAAAGCTCCATGGTTCAATTAATTTTAAAATACCACTTAAAAAAGGGTGCTACAACATGTTTGGTGTTACCATTGGCTTACATTAACATAGCCAAGCACTTGCCTCTAATCTCAAGTGAACTTGTTTAAGATTTTAGGAGTATAAAATTGTGTTTTTATATGATGCTAAATAATATATTTTATGGGAAAACTTTATTTGTACCTGATTTTTGTGATAAATAGTTGTGGACAAAAATATATTTTCTAGCCTTTTGGTTGTAGCTCTATAATGATTAACTATAGATTTATGTTTTTGTTTTTTGATCCTATTATACGATAAATTTTTGAAAACCCTCAATTATTTTTGTAAGCCTTGAGCCCCCCTTTTACCTTGCATATTATAAAACCTATTAATATTGATTTTTGAATGCGCCATGGATATTTTACTTATATTTATTTTTGTTGGATTATGTAACTACCAAAATGATAATGTGAAGGAGTTCTTTACATTTTTGGAATTTTTTTTTATATAATTAATTTTTAGAACCTATTTATAAATTTGGTTATGATCTCCTATGTTTTTTTATGGTATTTGGGAAATCTATCCATGTTTCCCTTTAGTTGCTACACAAGTATGATAATTATTGTGCAAGTAATAAGTATGATAAATGTTCCACAAGTATTTTTTTGTGTAAAATTATTAGTTACTACACAATCTTGTTAGTTTTTATATTTTTATGTTCAAATTTACACCTGCATGCAAACCTACACCAACGTGGGAAATTTCACACGCATAAAACACAAATTGTGAGATTACCTCTTTAATTATGTATTCTACCTTTCATAGAATATACAATAAGTCCTCATAATTGTAAAATAGGAAAAAGGAAAAAATATACTTAAAATTTAAATCTATTCTAAGATGATTCATTCGAAGGAGAGAGATCTTTTGAAATATACTAAAAAAAATGTTGCAAGATTCAAATTTGCATAGGGAGGTAGATTTTATTAATATGCAACAAATAGAACATTCAAAAGACCTATTTGGAATAGTCACAGACATGTTGAAACTACTACTATCACCTCCAAGGCTTCAATCTATTAAAAATATCTTTGAATCAATTTATTTCCTTGCCCAAAAGATAAATAAGGGGGAAAATCTTTGAAATTTATAGCCCCTTTTATTAGAAGAGGTGTGTTGATAATTGCTAAAGAACTGTGTAGTTGAGAGTAATATTGTGTTAGCATCCTATTGAATAGCTTGACATTTAATTCCTTATGGTAACTAAGAAATCATAGTCGTTAGATTAATCCTATGGATCTGGCATATTTATTGCTTAGTACTTTCCTTTGTTGTGGTCAATAATGCAATGAGGAATTTTCCAAATCTATCATCTTTAGAGTGCAAAATTGCCATGTATATCCAAGAATTAGCAACTATGATCTTTGTGTGGGCACCAAGTATATGATGAATCAAAAGCAATCATCCAATGGTGAAATTAAATGAAATTTTCATATTGACATCTTTCATATGTTTCATAGGTTGTTGATATTTGAGAAAATATCAATGATTTCATTTATTTCTTTATGGTAATGTGGACCCACAACTCCATATTGGTATTAAACAACCAATTGTGCAACACCTTAGAGTTTTCAACACTAATACTTTTAAAATTTGCAAGATGAAGCCACATGTCATTTGTAGTCTACCTCAAATTTGAATTTTTTGTCTTTTTGAAGGAGAATCTAGGTCAAGTGTTGATGCTAATTTATTTATTTCAACTAGTGGCACAACATCTAGTGGTTTTCATGTTGGAATATGAAGTCAATTTTATTGTTTTTCTAGTAGTGATGAATAATTGAAATTAAAGTTCCTAGGTAGTGCTTTAGGTATGCACTTGACACAACTAAAGGCCTTCTATTCAATTGAAGGTTGAAGTGACGGGGGGTCCCAAGGGGGCTATCATAGCCCCCTTGGATGCCCAAGGTGTTTTCTTATGAAGCCATTTTTTTGGGGACTTATTATTTATGGAAATTTTGATGAATGTACAACATATAGTTGCATGAGTCATACTTTCTATTTTTGGAAAGTTTTGTTCAACAAGGACTCTATAATTGAATTTCTTATTTATTTTTGAAGTCATGTTTTCTACACTTTTGAAGATTGTTGTAAATGCAAATATTTTCTGAGAAATAAAATACAAGAGATCTTTTCTGTGGTTTTTTCCTAGTATAATTTTACCAAGTTTTCCATCTAAATTCTGTGTGTTATTTGTACTTATTATTTTTCTTTGTTTATTTTGCATTGTGAATTTTATCCCATGTCAAACCTACTACTTTAAAAAGTTATATGATGAAATTATGTGGAACCCCTAACTAAAAATCAATGGTTCCACTAGGATCCTTATTTTTCATTGAGCTCTCACAAGATGGGTCCCACTAGGTGTTGAATTGGATTCAAATACCAATGTCACAATATTTAAACTTGTTAGACCTAAAAATATTTAAACATTACAAAATATTTATGTGTGGCCTTGAATCCATGTCTTCAAGCTTCTTTTTGAATTGAAGAGAAATGTGAATAAAGGGTTGATGATTGTAACAAAGAACCTCATAAATTAATAAAAGATATGATATAAAGGGTAAAATGAAGAGAAAAATATATATCTCTTCATGATTTATTAGGGGATCTTTTCCTAAAAAGAAGAATTTAGTTGGCATTATCCAAACACGTAATCATCACAAAATTTAAAAATTTAAAAAGCCAAAAATAAAGCTTATGTAGGGTAGTGTGTAATGATGCCCATTTCTCCTCTCAAGGATGTAACTTATTTAAGGCTTCAAAAGCCTAATCTAAATCAATGATCTCTTTGTGGTATATACGCTTTAGTTTCTCTATCACTACCCTAAGTTGAAACTTCAATTGTGACATAGGACATAGAACTAATTCCACTTTAGCAGTGCTTAGTACCTATTCCTATCCTTGGAAAGATGTTTGGACTCAAATTTTTCACGAGAATTGACTTGATTTATTATTCTATCAATATCTGGTTACCTTCGAGAAATAGTGAGGGGAGTCATTGTTGGACTAGAGAATCATTTTTTCTCTTCATTTCTTTCACCTACTCTAAAGTTGTTGAGATGGCTTCACACTTTAGATCAATCAACAACTTTAGAGTGATTTTATTTCAACTCAAAAGCTCATGAAATTACAAAAGACCTTATATTAAAAAATCCTATGGAGAGGAGAGTCTCATCCAATGTATTGTATAAATTCTCCACCAAGGCTCAACCTTGAGAGACTTTTGGAGAGAGCATCAACAAAGTTTGGTAAAAAGCATCCATCTTTACCTATACATTTAGTACTTGGGAATCAAAGATAAATTTCATAGCTAACCTTAGCTCAACTAAACTCAATATTATCCTATTCAAAATGGTACATAGAGCTCTTTGATCTTCTGGATGGATCTAGAGATATGACTACTTGAAGGTTGGCCTATAATTGTTGGATCATCTAGTACACTAGACCAAAATCTTGTTATTCATTAGTTTGGTTGAGTCCATCAACTTTGTGATTGTGGTATGAAGTCAAGTAGCTCCAATAACTTTGTTAATCTCTTTTCCATTAGCTTTCTTTAAGGCATGTAAGTACCCTTCTATTTTGGATTCTAGGGTGCTTGTTGGTGTGAATAAGGTATTTTACCTAACTAGTTCACCTAGTAGGTCCTATGTTAAGTTTACTTAGGTCCTAGGAATCTTTCTGGAAGTCTTAGTTGGCATTAGATCTTGTCTTTATTATGTCCGAGGTCATTTAATATTAGTTATATCATATCATAATATTAAGACACTTGTCATAATATTATGATATCGTATGTCTCACCTTGGCCTATATGACCAAGAGGTATCCTTCGTAATATCATATTGTAATATACCATCATTGTATATTTGCATTCATTTATAGGAATATAGTTTATTATTGTCATATTGATCTTCTCTTTTCATTGCGATTTTTGTTAGGCCTCTAAATATTGGGTGGCTATCTTTGTAGCCGACTCTTACATGGTACCAAAGCAAGTTGGGTGCCTTTGGTTAGTCTTTCTAAGAGATCTTGAAAAGAGTATTTTCTTCTCTTGTGTCAAATGATGACTTGGAGAATAATTTTTTTTGATAGAAATACCATATTTTGGGGGGGGTATTCTTTGTGGATTTGTATTTTAGGTTTACATTGGTGCTTGTTAGTGTAGATTTGAGCTCACCATTAAGTTAAAATGGTCTAAGAAAGTCAAATTTCCCTTATGTTTCATCCAAATCAGACATTTGAGACTAGATTTATGAAGTTTTAAGTTGGGAGGTGGTTGCCAAATCCATAAGGTAGCTAAAACATAGAGCATTTGGATCAAATACAACCTTTCCATAGCATCCAAAAGACACAAGTATAAGGAATGCAATGAAGAAGCTCAGGTGAGTCAAATGTAGAGATTCCAAGGTCCACATTCTAGAGGTTTATCAAAACATAAGTCAAAGATCATATTGTGGAGGTTTGGGAGAAGAGAAAGAAAAAGTAGAACTAATATCCAAAGGAAAACTATGTAATTATCTTGTGTTTAGGATTTGAGGTATAATGACCATGTCTACTAAGAATATATGGCTTTGCTAACTGGATGACAACATTGTTAGACTTATGAATATTATGATGAAAAGTTTAAGGCTGATTTCATGTCTTGTTTGTGTCAAATGGATTTTATATAATCCATGTGTTTTTTTGACTTGTTATCGAATCAAGATAAGAAACCACAACAATAAATAATAATAATAATAAAAATTATCAGGTTCCAAAAACAACATAGGTTGTATAGGATGGAAGTTTGACCCTATATGAGATGGAAGAAACCCTTAGAATATTATCAAAGTTAGTTCAATCTATTCTTATAAGAAATCTTTGTCAAGTGTATGCAAAGTTTAAATATGTCAGTGTACCTGGTGGAATTGAATATAGTTGATACAAAAAATTGCCCCAACTCTTAATATAGCATTTTCATTTTATAATTTACAATGTAAACATTTATGATATGTTGTCATCTTTATGAATGAATTTATTGGTTCCAAGTTGATATTGTAGCTTTCTTGAACTGGAGTATGCTTCTACTTATGATAGTTGATTTTTTGTTAAGTTTACACTTTACAGTTATGATTACATTGAGTCAACTTTGAACTTAGCTCAATAGTTTATTACATAAATATCATTTATGATGCTGGACCACATCTATAGTGAATTTTGCTAAAAGCTATTCATTACATATTGAACATATTTTTTCTCTTTGCAAATTTATGATGTTCAACACTCTTTTGCTTGAGAAACAAGATCACCATGATATGTTGCCTTGTAGTTTTCTTGGAAGTTGCTCATGCAATGCTAAAAATCAAGGAACATAGGTGACCTATTGATTCCTATCTCATTCCTATTTTTTCCATTATATGTTGTATTGCATGGCATTGATAGAACATGATTTTTTGTCTTAATTTAGCATTACAAAATTAAGTGGAGGATATTTTTAAACTATTTGTTATGATCCTTGTAGCACCTGGTAGATTTTTAATCTTCATGGTCTCAATACCATCCTTAACATTAAAATTTTCATGCTCAAACCTTGTTTTGTCTATCTTATCTTATGGATATCCTTGAATAGGATCTTTCATGCTCATTATGTGTCTTGCTTTGTGAAGGATTTTTCTACTTGCAACGTGTCTTGTAGCCACTCTTTCCATTTAACCTATGAAAGTTCATAAATAGCTTATACTTGAACATCATAAAAATGTTTGTATCAGATTCATTTACTCTTGCTACCCCTCACTGTCAAATACTGTCCTTTTCAAGGCATGGCTATCATAGTGCTTTATAATGGCTTCCATCATTTATGTATTGTGGGCTGCCATCTATTGTCTAACCCTGCTGCCCTCATTAGAAAATAAGGGATTGTCATTACCTTCAAATCCTATTGCCCTTATTATACCTCTCGCATGGCCTAGGACTTCTCTTTTGAAATGACACTTTAATGTCCTTGCAATTTCTCTTTATTGGTTATTCTTGCTACTCTTTGACTACCCTTTGACCACCATTTTTTTGCTGCTCTTTATGGTCTGAATCTATCCATGAATGTATGACTGACAAAATATTTTTTTGCTATGAAATGTTTCTCTTTATTCCAAAGAAAATTTTCCTCATTTATCTTTGAAAATTTCTACACTTTAATTCTGAAATTTGTTGTTCATTTTATCAATTATTTGCTACTCTTTATGGTTTGAAACTTCTACACTTCTAACATTCATATTTTCTGCTCTTTTATAACTATATTTAATGCACCATTAACATGAGATATTTCTACTCTTAAATAGCATGATATTGATGCTCTTTCTAACATATTCATCCATGTTTATGACTGTCTTGACATTTTTCCATGTACATTTGCTTGATGATTGTGATATATTTGCTTCCCATTGTCATTTGACTATCCTTTGTTCATGATCTATGCATTTTTCCTTTGACTTGATTAAGGACTATCCTTTACATTTTCTGCCCTTGTATTGTGTTTCTTGTTTTCATTTTGCTCAGTCCACCCTTGTCAAATAACAAAAGATCTTATTCCTTGAAACTATGACTATCACAACCTTTTTTGAGTGAGCATATGGACTGTCTTCATGACTCCACTATTTCTTCATGCATACATTTGACATTTGCAACTACTCTCTATGTGAAGCTCTCATTTTCCTTTGAAATGACATATATTCCTTTGCCACATGAATGCATGGTAAATACTCAGTGGATCACTGTTACTCATCATGCATTCACATTCTTCATTGACCATGGCCTCAATATCTAGTCTTTGTATTGAGTTAACTGCTTCTTGGTTTTGTACTCTCCTTTTAAATGCTTATGGTCTTATGCATAATACTTGAAGTTTGCATAGTAGTTGTCCTTTATTAGGAATAGACTGTCCTCCATTTGCATAATATTGATTGTCAATCTTTCCTTGCACAAGACTATCATATTCTTGAAATCTACCCCTTAATAATAGAACTACCTTTTGATTGTTAATACATAGTTGAATAACATCTATTGACTATCATGTGGACTACCTTAACCCTTGATTGACTGCCATGTAGCTTACTGTCATCTATATTAGGTCTTGATGAACTCTGCCCTTATTCCTAGCTTGGATAATCTTGAATGAATGATAACTATCTTCTATAAACACCTCTCATAGACTCCTTAATGTAACCTAACTATTCCTTGATGGTTTGAATATTATGGATTGTGCTTAGAAGGTTCTACCCACTGCGCCTTTTTTTCAATCTTTGGACATAGCTTATTATCCTTTTGAAACTTGAGGACTATCTTCTTGTCTTGATTGCTGTTTGCATCAATAAATAATTGTCTCTTTCAAAATTGGTCAATGAACAAAGTCCTTGCTGTCTCTTTTCACTACTCTAGATTTGCTTCTTATATAATAAATGTGATTTCATTACCTTATATACTTGAGGTCTCATTCACTATACTCGTGTTGACTATGAATGCATTAAGAAAAGAAACTTGACACTACCTCTATGCACAAATTTGACGTCACTTTCTTAGGAATTCAATCAAAGTCAATTTGAGCACAAACACAACAAAAAAACCATGAGGTATGCTTGCTGATCATACTTCTCTCCCCATAAATTACCGTCCAAACACATCAATCTCCATGACAATATTAGGATTATTCATTCAAACTAATTATTGCCCTCATAATATTCCCCTCATAACCTACTTATCATGATAGCATATTTTGTCCTCAAAATGCTTGTGATTGTACTCAAGTTAATGATCCTATGATCCTTTGCATACCTCATGAGACTACCTTTAAGAATTTTTGACTACCATACTGGGGAATAAATTGACTGTCAAATCGTATATGCTGATTCATAAGGAGGGAACTCATTCATAAATGACAATCCACAAGGCCTTACTATCCATTCAAACCTTGATTGTCACCCTCTTTAGGAATCCTTGATTATCATTCTTCCCTTTCTATGCAACAACCCGATGTTTTTCTCAATTAAATTTTGAATTTTTCACCTCAAGTGAATGAATATGATGCCATAACATATCAATAAAAAAATTTCTTTCCATAATGTAAATTACATGCACATTTGAAACAAGCACTATACCAAACTTCCATTGCATTTCACTATAATTTCACATGTCTTTCCATGACATAGATTTCATTTCAATAAACTCAAGTTTATCATTCAAGATTGCATCCTTCCATATAAATGGGTAGATGATACATACATAGCTTTTCTGAGCTTCATCTGGCAATAGATATACAAACTGGTTTTGATGTTGCTGCAATGGTGCATAAATTTTGGATGTCCTTTCTCCTTGGTGAAAATGCTCTAGTTGTTCCCAAGGCTAGCATAAACATCTACAAACCTCAGCCACAAATTGATGAGGAGAAGCATCACTCAAGCACTTTTCTACCAACCATAGACTCAAATGCGGTCCCTCACACATCTGTCACATATGACAAGATGGCCCTACCCTTAGAAGAAGATATTGGTTTGTAAACCTCATAAATAATTCATATGTGAGCTTAGTGTTGTGTCCTACAAACTAAAACCCAATCATATGTTCGTTTCCCCTACAAGTATGAAAATACTAAACTAGATTGCATAAAATGAACATAGTGAATTGACAGTGTAAATAGTGGCTACTGTGTGTATGAATAATGTGAATAAGCAAGTAAAACCTATACAACACACCAATGATACATTATATCAAGGAATTCAAATAACAATAATCAAATTGAAACAAACTCCCCAATGGCATCTCATTATTCTCTATCTCCAAGGATTCTTTAAGTCATTTTGCTCTCAGATTGTTTGTGCACATGACTTTCCAAATGACAACCTGAAGAATGAGAGATGCTGGAAATGCTGGAAATTTTTTTTACACTACATGATTACTAAATTAGCTGTAAATGATATGCAAAGATTAATGATAAATGCTATGATGAACTACTGTAATTAAGATGTTGCTAATGATAATGCCATGATAAAACTACTTAATGCTAAAATGCTAAAACTAGAATGACAATGCTAAGATGATAATGCTAACTAAAATTCTACAGAGTGTAATTATGCTCAACTCTCTATATACTTGCTTTTGCTATAAATGAGGGTTTATTTATAGATTTTCTAAGGCATGAGCCTAGGTGATAGAAATCAACGGTTTGGATTCGATCTGGAGAATGGACGATTGAAAGTGAAGAGGTTAGAGATAAAAGGGGAGTGTGTTCTCTTTAGAAGAACAAACTGCCAAGTGTGAAGAGGAATCAAATGGAGATGAAGGCCAAGTGTCCCAAATTGGTTAGAATTTTGTTGAGGATAAATGCCTAATTTCATGAGACACATGATGAGGTGGAAGGTGGAAAGAAGTTAGTGGAAATGTGCTTAAATTCAAATTTAATGAGAGGAGGTTAATTAAATAAAACAAACTAATTAAATTTGTTCATTTAATTAAGACATGAAGAAAATGATTTAGAATAGGAAGAATTAGAGAAAATGAACTATATAAATAATTTTTTTGATTTATTTATAAGTAGAAGAATTAAAGATCATTAATTAAATAATTTGTATTTAATTAATTCCTCTAGACCAAATTTGAGTGTATACATTTTTCCCCTCTTTGAAGTAATGTGTTTGTGACACATTGCTTCAAAAAAAAATTTGTTGATAGTACTGATAAATTTTTTTGGTATGCCCCAGATGCTAATTTTTGAGTGATGATGCGAGTAATGCCCCCTCGGGAGATAAATCATGAAATTTTTGAATTTTTAAATTTTTTGACTTTTTGATGATTTCCAAATTTTATGATGTTTAGAAAATTTATCTCTTGATAATGAAGAATGATCTTGCCAATTTGATTAATTGATGCCCTGTTTAAAAAAAATCCCACTTAAATACCCTCCATTTACCCCTTTAAATGGTAAAATGGTGAAAAAGGAGCTCATCTGAATTCATTTGCAATTGGAGATTGAGTTGATTGAGTTATTTGATAAAAATGGTGATCCCATACCACACACATTGATTTGAGCGAGTTCGACGACACAACCGCCCTGCCGTGTATGGACCTCTAGTACGTACCCCGAGAAACCTCATTTTAAAATTTGAATTTGTTTTTTTGGCACATTTTGATGTTTTTAAAATTTGGAAATCATGTTTTGGTGCATATGAGGCTCGATTTAGTGCATTGGTGGAAAGTTTTAGTGCATCTATGTTTTCAGTGCATTTAGGTTCTAATTTAGCGCATTTGTTGACTTTTCTATTGTGTTTATATTTTTAGCACTTTTATACTAGATTTTGGCACATTGTTGGAGTTTTTTAGTGCATTTAGGATATTAGTGCATAGATAGAATGTTTTGGCACATTGACACCAGTGTTGATGAAATGTTGATTTTTCTTCTTGTTTTTGATGTTTGATGATCGCTTCAACCATTGTTTTGATGATGTTTGATAGGATAGATGATGATTGATCTCATGATAGGTGAATGTCAATGATAGGATAGATGATGATTGGCCTCATGATGAACAAGAGTCAATGATAGACACTCTATGAGATTTGATCAAAATATCAATAGAGCTAATTGAGTTAACTGATAGGTTGATTCATAAAATGCCGATTTGTGATACATTATGATCATAGGACTTATGAGTTCTTCAGTATTAGGAGTGTTACCTGAAGACTTGGGATATAATTCCACATTTGGTTAAGGTAGATTTGGATGTGATTGGGCGATGTGGTTTATCGTCTTTGATTGATATGCCCCAATATAGGATAAACAGGGGATTATTGACCGCATTAGTTGAGAGGTGGCATAGTGACCACAACACTTTCCATCCAGCTATCAGTGAGATGATAGTTACTCTAGAGGATGTGTACTAGATATTGGGGATTCTCGTTGTTGGAGAGTTAGTTGTTTATGATCATGCAAAGCAGGGAGGTATCGAGGCACTGAGGAGGATTTTTGCTAATGATAAGATTAGTGGTTACAAGATCCTGTGGCAGGATATGGATGATTCATATCAACCATTATCATCTATGCTAGCTGGATTTGTTGGGGGTTTCTTATTTCTCGACCATAGGTCGAAAGGACTGTCTGTTGGCTAGGGTAGGATACTGGAGAGTATGATCACTTAGGGGAGCCGATATGCATGGGGGTCCTATATGTTGACACACTTATATCATGATCTACATTAGGTGGTATATCTTGGATCCATGAGTTTATCAAATGGAGTGACATTGCTTCAGATTTGGGCTTGGGAGCATATAGTTGTTACTTGGCATGTAGTAGAGAGAGATCGTCTAGTTGGTAGGCCATATGTTTTCAGGTATGCAGGTAGTATTGTCCAACATAAGTTGGGAAAATTGGAGTATTGGCGATGAGTTCTCAATGATTTGGAGATAGTCACATGGTGACCATACTTGGATTGTGAGTAGTGGTTCGAGGATGATATCGAGATGCCATATGTTTGTAAATCGAGGTATTTGATTAGATGGACCTAATTTGTGAATGAGAGATTCATGTTTATGAGGGTACTTTATCAATATGGATGAGTGCAGGGGATGCCCCAGGGAGTGGAATTGTATGCATGGAGATAGCATGACATTCCAAAGTGGGGATCCATCCTATCATATGATGCAACCTATGAGGATTACTTTGGATTACAGACACATGTTTGGGATTATTGTCTAGAGATATTAGTTGGTGTGATGATAGATGAGTATGCTCAGTATTTTGATATTGAGTCCTGATGAGCTAGTACCAGTGTTTGATGATGATGAGAGGGAATGTCCACACACACTGGGGTGGAGGATAGGTGGGGGAGATGGTGATGATGAGGAGGGAGATGGTGGGGGTGGAGGGGATGATGGCAACAATGGAGGAGATGGTGGAGATGTAGGTGAAGGTGCAGGTGGTGGCCAGATGCTAGACTTTAGAGTACCCTATAGGAGGAGATCTATGGTTCCTCCAAGAAAACAACAAACAGGGCCATCACAAATTTAGATTCATGTGCCTTCCCATCAACAACAGGTCTAGATAGATGCCTTGCAGTTATAGGTGGAGGGTTTATAGGGACAACTAGTATAGGCACAAGTGCAGATTGCCACTCTGACAACAGAGAGAGATGAGCCTAGACAAAGATGTGAGTAGGAAAATTCCTTAGTTGAGAGATTTTAGAGAGTAACCGAGGGTACTACTGTAACAGATATGCTCAGAAAGGCTCGTCATGCAGCTTGAGAGGCAAAGTATTACAAATTGCAGTATTATCAGGCAGTTCCTGCAGATCGGCGTGCCCCTAGTTGTGCATAGTCAGTCAATGCTAGGTCAGGTCAGAGTTAGTCATGGACCACGAGCAGGGGTGTGATTGGGCCACCTCTTAGAGATCCATCAAGAAGAGATCCAAGTGAAAGTCCATCTAGTAGTGCAACAACAGGCACAACAAGGCCTACATTGTCTAGGGGGAGCAACATATAGCTCTTATGTTCATATTTGAAGTACTGGCACTTGATGTATTCACCTATTTAGTTAGGGAACTGATGATTTCGTACCATTTTTTTGATGTATCTCTCCACATTTGATATCATTGTACACTTGACATTGATTATTTTGAGATTATATGAGATGCAGTGGGGACTATTGATCTATATGTTGTCTACATGCTTTTTATGATGAATTCCTATGATGAATACATTTGGTTTCTGCTCTATATGCTATGTGATGTTTATATGTGTTAGATGAGGTTAGAAATCAAATAGCATAGATCAAAGTGACAGCCAACACTTCTAAACTATTAAACCACATCCAAACAAGAGAAAACAAATAATGAAGAGAATGAAAAATACAAAACATAAAAGAAAACACTCCGCATTATGGTTGATTCTTTCTCTTGCTCTCCTTCTTCTTGTTATGCAACTTTGCCCTCAAATTTTTTGAAACACTTGTGCAAAACCTGCAAATGGTAGCAAGAAAGTTGGAGAAAAATAGCTGTTAAAATCAAAATGGAGAAGGAAGGTTGCTTTTATAGACAACCATTGGGATGGACGGTTGAGATTAATCTTCTAGAAAGATTCCAAGATCAATGGATGAGAATGCATGAGAGAGATGTTACAAAATGGATGGTTGAGATTAAATCTTAGAAAAGATGTCAAGATCAACGGTCTAGAATTGATGCACCAAGAATATGCCATGCATGGAAAAGCTATGATGTTGATGGCTATGACGCCTGACAGCCATGATAGACATGCAAGGCATGTGGGCTATGACAGAAATGAATGTTATGACAGAGGATTATGACAGAGCATCTTTGACTAGGTGGAGGTGCATAAATAATTTATTTTAAATAATTTATTCAAAATGGAGGAAAATGACAAGTGGAATGGAAAATAAATAATTTATCCAAATTATTTATTTAGAGAAAATGAAAAGAGGAGCATTTAATTAAATTTATCAATTTAATTAAATGGAGAGATGGAAATTAGACATGGATAATTAATTTGAATTATTTATCCAAAAGAGAGGAATGAAACACAATTAAATAATTTTGACAATTATTTAATTATAGAAGAATAAAAGGTCAAGTAATGATTATTATTATTTGACTATAGATGAAAGATAAATAATTAAATAAAAAATGATTTATTTAATTATTGAAGAAAGGGATATATTAGCGACGCAATTAAATAATTTTAATTGATCAAGATAGAATAAAGATGAGAAGGTGAATTAATTAAATAATTAAAAACTATTTAATTAATAGAGGAATGCGGTCACACCTAATTGAATAATTAAAGTTATTCAATTATCAAAGAACAATGACCAAGAAAAATGACGCTCGCGGACTTAGGACATTTTTTTAGTGTCTACAATATGATTATACCATGGTTATTTATGGATGCAATAATGAAATGATGATGCATGGATTATGATTCTATATAACTCAATGGATGATGCTTTATGATGTATGAGATAGATTTAATCATGCAGTTAAGATGTGATGCA
The DNA here is from genome assembly GCA_007258455.2 of Sequoia sempervirens. NCBI lineage: Eukaryota > Viridiplantae > Streptophyta > Pinopsida > Cupressales > Cupressaceae > Sequoia > Sequoia sempervirens. The sequence goes on from VDFB02193867.1 coordinate 368,754,300, forward strand.
CTTTTTTTTTTGTATTTTTCTAATGCATATATGTGATCTAATGCATGGATGATGTATGATATGATAATGATTATGTAGCTATATGTGAATGATATTAATGTCAAATGTACTCAATCCTTTAATGATAGAGAAAATCATTTTAAAATTTTCCAACCTTGGAAAACCTAAAATGTAGATGCAGAACTAGTATGGATGCTGTCTATCTTAACCATGCAAATCTAAATATGCAATGCTGTCATCATATCAGCCGATTTGTTGTGCTTGTTATCATCATTGAGCTTTTAAAATGTTGAAAGTTAGTACAAACATTGATGGTATAATTAAACCATGATGACCTAAGTACAACTTCCATTAATTTTTGATATTGCAAGGTAATACAAGCATCTAGGCATAATTGAACTGAGATGACCCGAGTATCAAGCTTGCGTAAAAACAGACAAGGGTTAATCTTTTTCCTATGCAAATCTAGAATGTCATCAATGATACTTTGTAGAGCATGTCTCGTGACAAATTTGCATAGTAGCAATGATCAAATCATGGATAGTGGAAAAAGAAAAATCATACTCCATCCTAGCTTCTCTAGTCCATGACATCCTTGAGTTGCTCTAGAGAAATGATAATAAAAATAAAAATACAACAGTTGAACATTCATGCCAAAGTGATTAAACCATGATTCAAAAGAATACCATCTAATTAGATTTGTTCTTGACTGATCTTGCTATTGGTTTGGATGGTTGGTTTTCTAAAAATTGTGATTAATGTTCAATGTTGAGTTTTTGTTGTGATCATTGTGTTTGCTATGTTGTATTACTATTGTTTGTCTATTGTGTTAAGCTCAAAGTAGATTGCCCCTAGTGAGTTCAGGATTTTTCCCCCAATGAGAAACCAACCATTTATTGTGAATTTGCACAATGATCACCAAGCTAGGGTGAGAAACGATTGCAATGCCCATATATGTACATGAGGCTCTTTGGTAGACATGCATAATGATGGTGAAAAGCGGACGACCGACACACGTTCCAATAGATGGAAAAGCTAATCTATCACAAATAGTGAGTGTTTCCAAGTTTTCACTACTTGTTTTTATTGTACTTTTTCTAATTTTATGATTTTTTTGTCGTCACCAAGACCCCTGTTTGCCAAGTTTTCATCAAGGTAACGATTTTTTGTTTTTTCACTTTTTTTGTATTTTTTAGATTTTTATCCTTTTTACTTTTTTTGGATTTTTAGCTTTTTGCTTTTTTTTTTTGGATTTTTCTACTTTTTGACTGTGCACTAGATGAGTTATGTATAAAAATTCTTGAGATGAAGGCTATTGATAGGTTCTTCAAACAGGTCCCCTTCAGATGTAGATAACTAATATGCTCCAGATCCATAGATTGATACAATGACAAAAGGACCTAACCAATTAGGTTCAAATTTTCCCTTCTTTTCCTGATCTTGTTGATTGTGGGGATTCTCTTTTAGTACCAAGTTTCCAACTTGAATTGATCTTGGTCTTACCTTGTGATTATAGCTCCTTGACATTCTTTTTTGATAAGCTTTTAGATGATCAACAACATGCTGACACCATTCATCTAACAATTCCAACTTCTGTAGTCTGGATACTCGATAGTCTTCCTTTGAAATGATTCCTTTCAATGATACTTGGATAGAAGGTAACTCAACCTCAATAGGTAAGATGGATTTTGATCCATACAAAAGGGCATATGGTGTGGCTCCTGTAGGGGTGCGGATGCTAGTATTGTATGCGCACAAAGCAGGGTTTAGTTAAACATGCCAATCATGTTCAACATTATTGACAATTTTCTTTAGGATTTTCAAAATGGTCTTATTTGAGGCTTCTGCTTGGTCATTCCCTTGAGGGTAATAGGGTGTGGAAAATTGGTGTTGGATATGGAATTTTTCACAAAGTTCTTGTACATCTTGGTTTTTGAAGGGTCTTCCATTGTTAGTGACAATGGAGCTAGGGATGCCATACCGACAAACAATGTAGTTTAGGATAAAAGAGGCAATTTGTTTACCAGTGATGGTGGTTAATGGGACAACTTCAATCCACTTTGTGAAATACTCAATGGCTATGATTATGAATTTATGTCCATTAGAGGAAGATGGATGAATCTTACCCACAAGATCAAGTCCCCATTGATAGAAAGGACAAGTTGATGTGAATGGTTGCATCTCCTATGCTAGTGCATGTATGAGATTTCCATGGACTTGACATTTCTTGCACTTCTTAACAAATTGAAAAGATTCTTTCTCCATGTTCGGCCAATAATATACCAAGCGTAGGAGTTTCTTAGCTAGAGTAAGACCACTTGAATGAGTACCACAAATACCTTCATGAACTTCTCGTAAGGCTGTTTCAGATTCATCACGTTCAAGACATTAGAGGAGAGTACCATTGAGGCCTCGTTGAAAAAGTGTATCAACTATCAAGGTGTGTCCGACTGCTTGACGGAGAAAGTTACATTTTTGGTTTTGGGATAGATTAGGTGGAAGGATATTGTCTCTTAGATAGGTATAAATATTCCCATAGATTGAAGAGTTAGCCTCAACTAGATGGTACATGGCTTGGGATTCAGGATTGTCATATGTGGGATTAAACAATTGTTCCACCATGAGTTAATAACAACTTCATTTTTTTGGTATTTGTAGAAGAGAAGCAATGGTTTCCATGGAATTTGCAGCTTTGTTGTCTACTCTTGGAATTTGTTCAAACTTGATCTCAACAATGTATTTCTTGAAGTCATCTACCATTCTCTTGTATGGAATCAACTTGTCATCTTTTGTTTGTTAGTCATCATTAACTTGATTCATAATTAATTGAGAATCTCCATAGACTTGTAATTCTGTGATTTTCCATTCCATTGCTACCTTGATACCAATGATTAGCGCTTCATATTCAACCATGCTATTAGTGCAAGGGAACATCAACCTGTAAGATTTTGGGATAGTGTGTCCTTGAGGAGTAACAAATAGGATTCCAGCGCCTGATCCATGTTGAGTCTAAGACTCATCAAAGTATAGTATCCAATGTTGTGCTGTCATTGTGAAGACATCTGCATGTGGGAATTCAATGTGCATAGGATGGTCATCTTGTAACGATGCTTCAACTAACTGATCTGCTATTTCTTGGGCCTTGATTTCTCTTCTATCCACATATTGAATGTCAAATTCACTCAATATCATCACCCACTTTGCTAATATTCCTGTTAAGTTGGATTTGCTGAGTAGATCTAATGGATCTATCTTGGCTATTAGTTTGATGGTATGTATTATCATATAGTGTCCCAATTGTTGAGTAGCAAACACCACTGTCAAACAAGATTTTTCAATGAATGCATAGTTAAGTTCATAGCCACTCAGTGTTTTTCCGATGTAGTAGATCGCCCTCTCTTTTCCTGTAGAGTCCTCTTGTGCTAGAAAAGCTCCCAAAGATACCTCAGTAGTTGCTATGTAGAGTAGAAGTGGTTTTCCCTCTATTGGTGGTACCAATATAGGTGGATTCATTAGATATTGTTTCAATTGATTAAAGGAAGCTTCACATTTTTCATCCCATATGAAAGAAACATTCTTGTGTAACAAATGAGTAAAAGGATGACTTTTGTCTGCCAATTGTGTGATGAATCTTCTGATGGATTGGAATCTTACTTGTAGAGATCTTAGTTGGCTAATGTTCTTAGGAGGTGGAATTTCCATGATTGCTTTGACTTTTGTTGGATCTACTTCGATGCCTTTAGCTAAGACTATGTATCCTAAGAGTTTTGTTGATGTCACTCCAAATACACACTTCTTTGGATTTAAATGCACATTGAACTTTTCCAATTGGGTAAAGATTTTATCCAAGATTTCTAGATGTCCTTCCTTGGTGAATGATTTTTCTAAAAGGTCATCCACATAGTCCTCCATAAATTTGTGCATCATGTCATGAAATATTGTTGTCATTGCACGCTAATAGGTGGCTTTGAGATTATTTAATCTAAAAGGTATGACATTCCAACAAAATGTACCCCATGGGCATGTGAAAGCTATTTTTTCTTGGTCTTCTGGTGCAATTTTGATCTGATTATAGCCTAAAAAACCATCCATGAGTGATAGCATAACATGTCCTACTATTAAATCCACAATGATGTCTATATTGGGCAAAGGAAAGTCATCCTTGGGACAAGCCTTCTTAAGATATCTAAAATCTATGCATATTCTGATGCTGTTGTCTGGCTTGGATATTGGTACAATGTTTGAAATCCATTCTACATAGTCAATTGGTCGGATGAATCCTGCATCTAATAAATTTTTAATTTTGCTTTCACTAGTAGGGCGATGTGTGGATGCATTTTTCTCAATTTCTGCTTTACTGGCTTCACTCCTAGTGCTATGGATAAATGATGCATTATTAGATTTAGATCTATTCTTGGCATGTTAGCATAGGACCAAGAAAAATTCATTTGTCTTTCTTCAAAGAATTTGGTGAAACTTGGATTTTCTCGCTCTGCGATTAATGCCGCTAGGTGTAGGGTCTTCATTGTTTCTATAGTACCAATGTTTATGGATTGTGTAGGCTCAACCAATACTGAAGATCTCTCATGATAATGCTCAAGAAGAGCATCAAATCTCCCATCGTTTAGTGTCTCAGAGAGGTTTTCACTATTGGATACACTCTTTCTTTTTACTTTTTCATGATCTAATATTGCCATTGCATGGTTTTCACCATTAGATCAATTTTTTGTATTCATCATTTTGCAGCTAAGATATTTGTCATTCCCCTTGTTTGAAGCTTCGTTATGAAATTCATTGGTGGAGCTTGTTTCTAGATTCTCAGAACAAAGGAAATTGACAATGGCATCATCATCTGAAAAGATAGGGATATCAAGTAGCTTGGTTTGTTCCCAGTCAATGAGTTCAAGATGTATCAAAGATAAGGAATCATCAGATTGGTCAAGATCAAAGGAGGTGAGTGTCATGATGGAAGTGTTTCCAAGGTGTTTGATAAATTTCAAGGTCTATAATGTTACTCTCCTCCAAATGATCTATCTCACTCGATGTCTGATTGTCCTCACTAGAGTCATTGATATGTAGTGACCCAATTTCAAGTGGTCTAGACCCTGAACTTTATCCCTCCATACATATGGGTGCATACCTCTATATCACATCAATTTCTTTGTCTTGACAAGATTCTTCAGATAGTGAATCCCATTCATATTCATTTGAGTCTATTTCAGAACTAGCTTATAGTTGGAGGATTCACTCACAAGTATTTTGAGTGGCTTCTTCTTTTGTCTTTTCTTTGTATCCTAGCCCTATCTTGTCTTTTGCATTGATTTCGATAGGCTGAATTGGTTTCACAATACCTTATTTTCTTTTTCCAGTAGGACCTTTTCCTTCATATCCCATCTTTTCCAAGATTGTGAACCCTTTACCATGTTGCTTTGTTGGTATAGTGGAAGTTGTTGCTTGGGAGTGTTCTTCATCTTTGTAAAGCCAATTTAGAATGTATTTGTCTCTAGATTCATCAACTAGAGTGCCTACTTTTATAAATTTACCATCAAAGATTGTGATCGGTTGTGAGAATTGTTGTCTAGATGTTGATGGTCATCCATATGATTTTGGAGTAGGTAGTAGCTATGAGAGACATAAGGATTGCTCAAAAGAATACTCACCCATGCATGTATCTTTCAACTAGATCTTTTTCTCAAACTCTTTTGACAAAGAATTAAGTTGGCCTTCATTACTTGAGGAAATGGGATCAACAATGCCTTTATCTTTCGACTGAACCTTTTTCTCAAGTTGATTTGACAAAGAATTGAGCTGGATTTCATTGTTTGATGAAATAGAAATGTGAGCTTCTCTATTGTGTGGTACAAAAATATCTTGGACTGTCTTGAGAGTGTTGCAGTATTGGGGATTATTAGAATCTACTGAAATTGTGATCTCTTGTCCATTGTAAGGGAATTTCAAGCATTGATGATATATTGATGGTACGACTTGCATTTCATGGATCTAAGGTCGACCCAAAAGTATGTTGTATGTCAAATCTTGTATAAAACTTGGTAGATTATATCCTTTTGAACTGGCCCCACTTGAATTGGCAATACTATCAATCCTTGAGAGGATCTTTCATCATCATCATAAGCTTTTATAGTGATCTTTCTTTTGGAATCTATTGCATTTTCTAAAAATCCTAGTGCACGAATAAGCTTTAAAGTGCATATATTTAGACCATCTCCTCCAACCATTAAAACACATTTGACTCAATGTTTATGGATTATAACCTCAATGTGAAGTGGCACATTGTGTGGATGAGTGAGGGATGCATCATTATTTTATGAGAATGATAAACAATGGGGCATAGACAAATGTCCCACCATGGCTTGGAATTGATAAAATTCCAAATTAGTTGGTACTATGGTGTCCACTAAAGCTTTTTCCAGAATATCCTTATGGGATGGTGAAATTTTGAGAAGTTCTAGTATGGATATCTACGCTCAAATATTTTTCAATTGATGTACAATATTGTATTGATTCAGAGGAGCAGTAGGTGTTTTGTACATACTTTTAGTAGAAACTTGGACTGTCCTCTTGTGGTCACATTTACTGGTAGGTTGTCTTGTTTATTGTTGATTTTGATGACATTGATTTGATTATCAACTGCAACCATGTCTTATTTATCATTGATTTTGATGTCACTAATTTGATTATTAGCTGTAGCAATGTCTTATGTATCCTTGATTTTCATGTCATAGGTTTTATTATCAACTGCAAAAATGTGAAAGATGGTAGAATCAGACATATTTCACATTTTTCCCTTTGTTCGTCGAAGATGATTCTCCTTTTTCATAGTTGGGTGGAGGGTTTTTAAATGCTCCATGATCAACATTTGTTTGAGGTCCTTCTATTGATATTTCATGTCTATCTATCAAGTCTTGCACAAAATGTTTTAGTTGCATTCAATCATTTGTTTTATGACCTTGTTTCTATGAAATTCACAGTAATATGCATCATTCCACCATGATGGTTTTGACTCTTGGTTCAAAATCTCATGCCTCTGGTAGTGTTATGAGTTTGTTTGCAAGAAGTTCCTTTAATGCTGATTCAAGTGATTGTCCCAAAGGTGTAATTTTTTTGCATTATGGTGTTGGAGCTAGTTTAGATTCACTACTATTTTGAATGGTTTTGGGTGCAATACCTGATAATTTGAAGACTAGTTTTGTGTTATGCATATCAACTACACCATCATTACCAACATTCTTGTTTCTTATCCAGAATTTATATTTTTCATTGCTATTATAATGATTAGAAGATTTTGTAGCGTTCGATCCTTCATTATAGATTTTCAATACTCCTCTTTTAACCAAGGCTTCCTCAATTTTGAGTCCATTTTTAATCATCTTTTCAAAGCTAGGTGGACATTGTAGTTGAAGTCTATAACTCATCTCACTATTGATATTGTCAATAAAGATCTCCATCTTTTCTTTCTCAGGTATAGGACGTGCATATCTAGCAAATAATCATCTCCATCTTTGTAGGAATGTGAAAAATGATTCACCATTTTTCTGTTTTGTGTTACAAAGATTCTTATTTGTATGAATATTGGGTGATAAACTTATTTACCAGCTCTTCAAATGTTCTAATACCTGGTGGGAGTTTTGAAAACCATTCCATTCATTGACCACCCAAACTTGTTGGAAATAATCTCATTGGATAGGTTTCTTCATGTGTAAATTCCAAGCTCATGGTGCAAAATTCTCTTACATGATCTTGAGGATCAATTTTTCCATTGTATTTGTCATATTTTAGAAGATCAAAATTTGGTGGAAAAGGTATCATATTCAGATTTCTATCAAAAGGATAAGGATAGATGTCTTGCAACAGATATATCTTGATTTTTCCCCTTTGCATGTCTTGGATTTGTTGTTGAAGATTTTGCATTTTTTGAGTTAAAGCATTCATTGGATTTGTGTTTCATGAGTCAACTTATATTTTCTTGGGAGCTCCCTTCAATTGGTTTATATGAAAGTCATTGGGTAGCTTTACACCTTGATTTTACAACATCAAAAAGTATCTCTCCATCCTTTTCTAGAAATTTCTCCATGAACTTGTGAAATTTAGGGTCTTGTTGAGCTTGTTGAATTTCCTCATTAGTTATCTCATTTGTTTTAGGTTGATGGAATATGTGGAAAGGATTTTCTTCTCTTTTTGCCATGCTGGTTTGAGTTTCAATTTATTTTTCTCTAAGTTTTTGTTTTTGGGCTCTTGTTAAAATGAGCATGCAAGTGTTAGAGTTTACTATACTTTGATCTTTGTTTGGGAGTGCTAATGAAATACCTAAGTCAAATAGAATGATGGATCCTATCGATAAGACTATGGTTAAATATTATTGTAAAGTGTTTGTTTCGTGATGAAGGATGATAGATCCCAATGATGAAACTCAACTAACAGTTAGAGACGAGATTGATGTTTTGGCACTTTAAGTTGTTTGATCTAAGTTTAGTTAAAGAAATTTCATGTGAAAAATCTAGTTTCTTCAAGTTTAAACTGACGTTGTAATGAGGAATGATCTCTTCTTTGAAAAGGATCCCTAAATATGGTTCAAGTTGTTTGACAGATATTCAATTTAGCTCTTGGTTTGGGTATCAAGTGAATGTGCTAAAATAGGGAGTAGATACATTGAAAGATGGGGTAAATGCACTAGAATAGGGCCTGGATGCACTAGAATGTCACTTAAATGCACTAGAATAGGAAGCTGATGCACTGAAAGATGAGGAAAATGTGCTATAATATGGCTTATATGCACTGAAAGGTGTGATGAATGCACTGTAATAGAAAGCTTATGTGCTGAAAGTTGTGGTGAATGCACCAGAACATAAATCTAATGTGCTAAACTGGAAATGTCACCATTTTTGAAAGTTTACCTGGTTTTCTTATTTTTGAATCAGTGAGCTGAATGTTTTTAAATTGGATGATCTTCTGAATAGTGATTTCAAACACAAAAGCAAGTAGTAAAATAGTTTTTTCATCCTATGATCTAAACATCAAGTGTATGTTCAAGGATTTAGTCCGATCCCTTTTGATTTCCACTGGTATTGAACAATAGAAAAAAAATCGGTCAGACTCTTCTAATGTCAAGGGTCATTAATAATATCACAACCCACATCTTAGAACTACGCCAGCTCACACAACCCTATCACCCCCTAAAGGGTGCCTATGTTTTTTCCTTTTCTGGGTCTTAACCAAAGTTGAATCCTCCACTTTTGGCTAGTAATCCTTGGTAGTTATATGGTGAGTATCTTGGGGGTAGATTCTTCCCTCCCCTTGCACTATGAATATTATAATGTTGAGAACTAACTCAAATGGCTACTACACTTAAAGTTCTTAGTAAGTGTTTCCATTCGGTGTGGCAAATGATAAACTCCCTCAAGAGGCTTCCCAACCTTTAGAACAAAGGCTATGGGGATTGCTATCATTGCACACTACTGTTGAATGTGACTTTTGTCACAATCATGTTTGATTATAGTGGGTTGGAATGCTTGGCTTTAGATGTTCCCACTTAGGTCGTTACCGTAGGGTGAGTGCTTTTTCCCATTATGATAGGCCTTCTAAAGGTGCTATTGCAATAAAATAAAAGAGTGAGTCTGGCATTTTGGTCACCTAGAAAAGGGGAGAGCATAGGCCTATCACCTTACAAACACAACATTCATTGTTTTCATTAACCTTGTAATTAAACTAGATGCCTAATTTAATCAAAGGAAAATAACTCTAGCCCCTGCAAACATCATTAGTAGTCTTAGATAATGCCTTTGACAACTCATATAAAGTACCTGCAAAATGAAAAGACACAGATCAGTCCCCAAAATTTGAATTTCTAGAAATAAAGGTATATGTGCTAAAATAGAGAGCCTATGCACTAAAAGATTCAGTATATGTGATATTAAACACCCTAAATGCTCTATTCTAGAAGGAAAGAAATGAAAATAAAAATCCTGTATATGCGTTGAAAGAGTAGGTATATGCACTAGAAGAGAAGGTGTATGCACTAGAACAAAGCCTAGATGTGCTAAAAGTCACCACCTATGCATTGAAAGAGGCTTCAAGTGTGCTACATGGAAATCCATGAACGAACCTGTTCACAAAAACTTGCCAAAAAATTGTTAAAAATGAGGCTAGGCCCCATGGTGGGTGCCAATTTATGTGTGTATGAATAATGTGAGTAAGCAAGTAAAACCTATACAACACACTAATGATACATTATATCAAGGAATTCAAATAAAAATAATCAAATTGAAACAAACAAACTTCCCAATGGTATCTCATTGTCCTCTATCTCCAAGGATTCTTTAAGTCATTTTTCTCTCAGATTGTTTGTGTACATGACTTTCCAAATGACAACCTGAATAATGAGAGATGCTGGAAATGCAAGAAATGTTTCCTACATTATATGATTGCTAAATTAATTGTAAAAGATATGCAACGATTAATGGTAAATTCTATGATGAAATACTGTAATTAAGATGTTGCTAATGATAATGCCATGATAAAACTACTTAATACTAAAATGCTAAAACTAGAATGACAATGCTAAGATGATAATGCTAACTAAAATTTTGCAGAGTGTAATTATGCTTAACTCTCTATATACTTCCTTTTGTTGTAAATGAGGGTTTATTTATAGATTTTCCAAGGTATAAGCCTAGGTGGCAAAAATCAATGGTTTGGATTCGATCTGGAAAATGGATGATTGAAAGTGAAAAGGTTAGAGAGAAAAGGGGAGTGTGTTCCCTTTAGAAGAAAAAATTTCCAAGTGTGAAGAGGAATCAAATGGAGATGAAGGCCAAGTGTCCCAAATTGGTTAGAATTTTGTTGAGGATAAATTCCAAATTAAATATTTCATGAGACACATGATGAGGTGGAAGGTGGAAAGAAGTTAGTAGAAATGTGCTTAAATTCAAATTTAATGAGATGGGTTAATTAAATAAAACAAACTAATTAAATTTGTTCATTTAATTAAGACATGAAAAAAATGATTTAGAATAGGAAGAATTGGAGAAAATGAACTATATAAATAATTTTTTAAATTTATTTATAAGTAGAAGAATGAAAGATCATTAATTAAATAATTTGTATTTAATTAATTCCTCTAGACCAAATTTGAGTGTATACAGCTAATTACACTACTTTGGCCAAACTATTCTCATGCAGTACTTTGAGTGATAGTCATACTATTCACATACACTTCTATAGCTTAGTTTGAATTATTACCATTCATATACTATGCTTAGGTAATTTCCTTCCATAGGTAATCCCTAACCTCAAAAATAACCTATAACCCTTTACCCAAAACACTATGGTATCTCTACCAATAAAGCCTCAACATAAGTTACCCCCTTGAATGGATATTCCAATCCTAGGTATAACATATGGGATTTTCTAGTTTACAAATTAACTTTTCATAAACAAGTTATTCACTTCAAAAGACAACCTAGTCCCAAATATAACTTTATAATCTAAGTATAGCTACATAAGCTTCATTTAAACATAGATTAAATATTCATAAATAACTGACTCCATTCAGTAATATATCACCTTAATAAGTGGTTCTCATCAAGAGTATAGCTACATCAATGAACAACCTCAAACTAAGAATAATCATATCAATAGATGATTTCATTTGAGAGTGTAACCTCAATAAAAAGAGTAGAATCTTGTCAACAATATGACTTCATATTAAGAGTGTAAAGCAACTAACCAAGTAGCAAATCTAACTCAATAGGTAATCCCACCTGTATCTTCAAAGATATAGTATCTCATAAAATCAAGTGATCTTCTTAGCCACATAGGTGAATCTCAAGCTCAATATACCCTAAACCTAGGATAAAGACATCAACCAATGCCTAGTCTGATTATATAGGCTAATCTAACCCTATATGTTCCAATCAAGACCAAATGAACAAAACAACCAAGTAGGTTATTCCAAACCTATAAGTTTTAATGAGTAGTCAAGTACATATCCCAACCTTGTAGGTAAATTTAACCTAAGGTTTCTTTCATAAATCAAATAAACTTCTAGACCCAATAGGTTATTCTAAACCTAGGGTTTCATTCAAGTGAAAATTAATGATCAAGTCATCATATAAGTTTATATTGTTGATGTGGCTTGCATGATGTCACATCCTGTCATATCTTTCCTACCATTACTATGGATATATAGCTAATCCTTATCATTCCCCAAGGTTATCTAGAATAATAAGATAACAGTGTCAAGTCACTTCATGACATTGACATATTTCACATTATACACGTAATCTAAACTATCTATATATAGAACATCAATATCTAATTTCCCATAAAGGGTATTGTAGACATCCAAATTTGGACACTTAATTTATCCAAATTTATCACTTTTCATCTAAACACCCTCTTATCCAAGTTAATTAAATAATATTACTATTATTTAATTAATATCTTTAATTCTGCCAAATCCCTAAGGTATTTAATTAATAATTAAATACCTTACCCTCCTTAATCCTCTTTTCATCAAATAAATTAAATAAATATTACATTTATTTAATTCCTCACATGTCATTTTCATCTAATCCTAATCCATTTCCTAATCTCTTCATTAAGGATGTGCACATGCCTAATCCTTGATTAGGATATGTCACATCCTCCAACTTTTGCAAGTTGGCTTTTAATCCTAATTCCCCTTTATCTTCTAATTACTATTAATTAAGCCTAATCATTCCCCAAGGAATTTTTAATTCCTTTTTATTTGTCCTAGATTCCCCTCTTTATGTGTGAATTTTTAATTCACATTCCATCTTCAAGGCTTCTAGAACCTTGGACTTGTCACACATGTGCAACCTTGGACTTGTCATCTCCCATGTGACTAAGTCCCACCTTTTTGGAGCCCACCTTTTACCCTCTAGATCATCCTAGGAATGTGAATTTTTAATTCACATTTATCCCCAACCACCTTTCCTTTTCCCATGTAGATTTTTGAGGAATTCTAAAATTCCTCAAATGTCCCTTTCACTCCCACTTGGGGACAAGAAATCCCTTTTTGTGGAAATCCTCTCATCCCCAAGATGCATGTCCTTTTCCACCTCATGTACCTTTTTGACAACTCATCTCCACCTCATATCCTCTTGTCCACTTCACTTCCTCACATGTCAAGATGTGAGGGCTTGTGGGTTCTCAACCCACCATAGCCCTTCATCTTGACCTTGTTGGATCAATCTTGACCCTTGAATTCTCTAGAGAATTCAAAATCTCCTATAAATACCCCCTTCTCAAGGGCATTTCCAACACTTTGCATTTTGATAACTACATGCTGTCCATTTGAACTCTCAATCCTTTTGCCATCATTTAGCCATCTTTGTTCATCATCTTGCATATTGAATCTTGCATATAGTCATTCAAACAATCATCTAAGGAGCACACAACCAATCCAATCAAGGGCCAATCAAAGAGGTATCAACAACAAGGGAGGTAAAAGTGTTTGTGTTTCATTTTATTTGCATTACTTTTCGTTGTATCACTCTTTTGGCTAATCTTGAGGTGTCCTTGGTATTTTGTCATTCACATTTCTTAGCTATTTTACACATTTAGAGTAGTAGAAATTCCAAGGTATACAGGTATATAGGAGTATTAAGACACTTCCTTTAAGCTAATCATATTTCATCATTCTTGGTATATATTACTAGTGATAAACAAACACTCCTATTATGGAGTATATACAAACACCTTCATAGAAAAGCATAAAAATACTTATTTTCCTTTCCATAAGCAAATGCTATGATTCAATAATTCAAGTATTCTCAAGAAATCCAATCAAATCAATCAAACTCATTCTTTCATAATAAAAGAAAAATAAAAGAAGATTAGATCCTCATGCCTATAATATGATTGATCCAATTGATTGAATAGATTCACAAACTTCCAATAGTAGCTTGGTAGGCTTCACTTTATTACTTCATGTAATACTTCACTATATTCTCTTCCACAATATAACTCTATGCTCTCACAAAGTAACTCTAAGCTCTCACAAAATATAACTCTCATAATATTTGTAGTAGACCAAACTTGTAGAATTGTGCATCCCAAATGAGAGAGCTAGCACATCTATTTATACAAAAAATTGAGACATTGAAGCCTAGAGAAAAGACATTCCAATCAACAACTCTAAGCATGCAGGATGATTCACTTCACATAGAAAAAAGGTGGTATAAATCTAAGTGAAAACTCAGCTTGGTATTCTACGGGTCACCCCCCCTTTGCTTGACAACAATTCAAGACTAATTCAAATATGTACATGCCTAAAAGATGTGTTATTTCAATGAAACAATCTTCTATTTAGAGGCAACACATATACTATGTCGAATTGGTCATAGTCCATTCTATTGACAGAGAAAAGATGAGTCAAATCCACTATAATAGCATTCAAGCTTGTGCTTTGACTAAGCACGTTACTTGTTGTTTGTTCCCTTTTTCATGAATTTAAATTACTTGCACAACAAACACGTTATTCATATTTCCATCACTTTTATCTCTTGGATAAATGTGTTCAAAGAATAAGTATTATGCTGCTATAAAATAGCATTGTATTTTTAAATATATTGACCATTACTTATTACTCTATGTTGGCCTTTATCATTTGCACATTACTTGCATTGATCGACCTTTGATACTTTGCATAACATATAAACATCAACCTTCATCATATGCTCAACAAATCAACCAAAGCGTATATGCTAGTGTTTTCATATTTCAACACTATATACTACGCATATAGTATTTCAGAGTCTAAACCATGCACTATGTATATATAGAGCATCATTTTTAAAATAAAATTATCATTTAATCATGTGTATATATACTACTATATGTATAATATAATATATATCCATATGTTATATTATATATATAATATATATCCATATGTTATATTATATATATAATATATAGTATTATATATATATTATACTATATAGATAATATAATATATATCCATATATTATATTTGTAGGAGTTTAGGTGAACTCCTCAAACACCCCAAAATCACCTGCAAGAAAAAACTTCCACAAGAGAGAAATGACAGAAATATCATGCTATGATTAAGATATAAGGATGCCAAATTGAATATGACATGATTACAAATATACAAGATGCCTGATTATATAGGCAAGAAGGAAAACCTAAAATGCAAGAGATGTTGCCATGTGTCATGATCTAACAACATGTGACAACATGTGAACCCTATCTAGAAAATTATTAAATGTTGAGATAAGTTCTAGAAGGACAACTCGTCTTCTAGAAGGAATTTTATCCCACCAAACAAGGAAGGGAATATTACCCTATTTATTAAATGATTTATCTAATAATGCAACCTAGGACTTAATTAAGTAAATGCAAGACCTAAGTTAACTTATGCTAGTGTAATAATTAATTAATTACACTAACCCCATATGAGTTCAACTTAGGGAGGAAAATGTAATGATTATGCAAGAAGATGATAATGATGATGGGTCCTGGCTACGAGCCCATGTTAGGTACCCATGTACATGAAGATGCAGAAAATCTCCCACAACTAGAGAAAAGGGGAAAACCTAGTGGGAACAAAACCCCTCTCCAAAAAGGAGAAAAAAAGAAAAAATGTGAGATAGGATGGGAAGGATGGAGGACTCCCAAATACCCCCCAAGTACACCATCCGTCACATGAATACAATACAATCAAAAGCCCCCCCATAGGAGGGAAAGAGAGAGACTATATAGCCCCCCCAGAAGATGTGATCACCTGCAAGAAAGGTAAGTGTATGAAGACAAAACATGATCCAATGTCGACAAACAACTTGTCTCCCTTTTGGAAGAAACAAAACCAAGTGCAAGTGTAGAGATGCTTCCCATTCAGGATAGGAATTGAAGGAAGGATGAATGGTGATGACAATGATGTCTTTGAATTCTACTCAAATGTCTCCATGCCTAAAGATGAAGATGCCACAATCAATGAAGAGGGTGACAAATCAGGACGATGTAGAAACTTATGTTGAACAATATGCAAAGACAGTGTTACAATGGATATGATGGATGTGATAGAGACTTGATAGCCCCCCCTGAATGAAGTGTCCTCAAAGCCACTGAAAGAAGTCTAAAGCAATGAAGGTTTCCAAATAACAAATATCCCGCTAGGAAGAAGTAAATCCAATGGTGGATGCTGAAGAAACCTCAAATCTTGAAAGGAGTAACAGGGAAGAAGTCTCGGATATGAAATATTTGAATAGAAACCAAGTGCCTCCAAGATGGTCTCTAGATCTCTAATCAAGGTCGAGACAAAGGAATGAGGAGACTCAAAATGACTCTCCAAATCCAAATCTAAATAGAGTGATATCCCCTCAAGAATGTCCTCCAAACCTGTAGAAGTAGCCAAGTCAATGATACTTGAAACAAAGCCATCCTGTGATGTCAAGTCTGAAAAAATGAATGTGTCTTGATGAATGATGATAGTGGAAGCCTCAATTAATGAATCTGGATAAGGAATCACTGAATGTGAAGGGATACCAATTGTCTCTGATGGAGAAGAAGCACCTGAAGTAACCTTGTCAACCTCTTCAGAAAGATCAAGGCAATCAACCTCCTGTACAACAATATCATTGTGGGGAACCTGATTTGAAGAATGACATTCTAAATCTTGACCATCAGGGAATAGTGGAGTATCTGAATCTCCATAGATCTGCCAAAGCTTAGTCCAAAGAATGTGAGGACAATCACAATGATCAATAAAATTCAAAACATCAGAATCAACTTGTATAGCAATGATCTCCAAGACAATGTATCTGCTGCAACTCCAAGCAAGTTCATGAATACCTTCACTCGAATGGGGAACTATTCAAAACATATGAGGTAATAAATGGTGGCAGATCCCATCTTGCCATTGTTGATAGTTAACCTTGTGAAACATAACCAAAGGAGTATATGCAAGCCCCATAATGAACTTTCTCCAAAAAATACAAAGACACTGACCTTCAACAATAAATAGAAGCTTCCAAATATGATATGCAATTGAAGTGATGCTACCTAGATCAAAAAATATTTTCCCAAGCTTCAGGATGTCCAAGTTATTGAAAAAATGCACCAAACTAAAAAAGTCAATGCAAGAGTACTTGGAGCTAAAACTGATCAAGGGATCTGGATTGATGAAAAAAGCTTTGAAATATCTCCCAAATGCCGCTGAAATTTTTGGATTTCGACAATCTAATGCAAAGATATTGGCCGTTGAGTCCAAAGTGAAGGATTGACTTCAGTTGACTGTAGAATTTTCTGTGAGCAAAATTTCACAAAATAGATACCACCATTGGAAAGTAGATGAAATTCCCTTTCCAACGGTATCTTGATTGTCAATTTTTGATACCATGCATGACCAAAAGTTATAATTTTTTCAAAAAAGCTGAATTTAGCCTGTAGGAAATGGGTTTTCTAGCAAAAAAAAATTCTTTTGATTTGATTTCTGCAAAATCTATTTTCAATGAGTGGACAAAAATAGAAACCCAAAAATATTTTGAAGCTAAGAACAAAACCTAGAAATATATTTTTGATCTAACAAGTAGAAAATGATTTTTTTTTTTTAAAACCTTCAGCCAAGAGAAAAATGACGCACACCATTTTTGGTTCAATGATTTTCTCTAGATCCGTACAATATATCAAAAATATAAAAGATACCCAGTTCATATTTCGACCCTGGCTACAAAACCCAAGAATCATTTTTCCTGGAACTAAGTGGAAGCTAGATTTCTGAAGCAAAAATGAAAAACGGCTTTAAAAAAGTTGCTTGCATCCAGTAAGACTTTCATGCCAAAAATGATTTCATATTTGAGAAGAAGTCTACAACATTGAAGCTCTGATACCATGTAGGAGTTTAGGTGAACTCCTCAAACACCCTAGAATCACCTACAATACAAACTTCCACAAGAGAGAAATGATAGAAATATCATGCTATGATTAAGATGCAAGGATGCCAAATTGAATATGACATGATTACAAATGTACAAGATGCCTGATTATATAGGCAAGAAGGAAAACCTAAAATGCAAGAGATGTTGCCATGTGTCATGATCTAACAACATGTGACAACATGTGAACCCTATCTAGAAAATTATTAAATGTTGAGATAAGTTATAGGACAACTCATCTTCTAGAAGGAATCTTATCCCACCAAACAAGGAAGGGAATATTAACCTATTTATTAAATGATTTATCTAATAATGCAACCTAGGACTTAATTAATTAAATGTAAGACATAAGTTAACTTATGCTAGTGTAATAATTAATTAATTACACTAACAATATTATATATATAATATAATATATATCCATATATAATATTATATATATATATATTATGTTTGTAAATGTATCATTTGACAATCAAATGCATGTTATCCATTTAATCGGCCATAAATTGTGTATATATTATTTATATATATATATACACAACACCAAATGCTCATATGTATATACATATATATATGTATACTCATTGATAGATAATTCATTTAAGTAATCCATTCGATACTCGAATGAATATGACCGAGTTATCATGTTCACTAACAATAACACATGTGTATACACACACATATACATATATAAATATATTATATATATACACTTCTCTAATAAGCATTAACGTTTACACGTGAATATTTATATATATATTCTATAGTGATTAATAGTCAAATAATCCTTTCGATATCCAAATGATTATGACCATGTGACTATATTCATAATAACATATTTATATACGTATATGCATATCTATACCTATGTAGACATACTCGTATGGACATCCAATTATATCTGACATACACGTATATTGACATGTACATATATATATATATGCGTATACCTCAAATACTCCTTCCACCATACAATCAATCATATATACAATTACTATCTTATTGGTAGGAAATATACGCGTGATGCATATACACATATATACTGTAGTAACGAAAAAAGTATCCTTTTTCCTTACTTTATTTGGGAATAATTATCATTGAATTAAGTTAATTGTGCCTTGGAATAGTATTGTAATGTGTTGTACACATTCACATCATTCTAGGGCCCCTTATTTGCTTAAAACATACCTTAATTTTCCCTTTGCAAAAGTGTTGTAACACACTTTCACACTTTTCTAAAGTTTATTCAATTAATTAAGCCTAATGGACCCTTTTCAATGAAATGTACCTAATGTGTACCCTATTTATGGTGTTGTAAAGTGTTGTAACACACTTTCATATTTATCTAGGGTAATCTTAATTAATTATGGTTAATTGGAGTTAATTAGCCCCTTTATTTCAAATTTAAGCCTTATTTGTGACACCTCTCGAAGATCTATCTCGACACTCACAATTCAAATTACATAACATTTAATTGGGAAAAATCAAGGTCCTAGAAAATGGTGCTAGGACCCATTCACCCTAGGTGGAAAATGGGTCTTACCTCTATAGGACCCCCCTTTATCAGTAGATTCTAAATGGGTTTTTAGTGATCTTTCATCCTCCAAAGGTGAGGTCCTAGAAAATAGTGCCAACACCCATTCACCCTAGGTGGTGAATGGGTCCCCCCTTAATGAGGACCCCCTTTTTGAATTTCATTGTGGTGGGCATTTAATAATGTTTCTCTAGATATGGTGTGAGCTTGAATTGTTTGAATTTTGGGGTTAATCTCTTGATTTAGTATAAATAAGGGGTAAATTCACATTTTTCTCCTAGCAAGTTTATGAAGCATTCTAGAAATTTCAAGAGAGAACTATAGAGCACTTCAAGAGCATTTTCAAAGGCATTTCAAGGCAGATTATCAAGTGTTTATTGCAACCATTCAATATCATTCCATCATGTCTAGGGTTTAGTGCATTCATGTATGTTGTTGAGCTAAAAAAGTTGATGTAGCGTTGAAGATCGATTGCAAGCATTGTTCACATCTTATTCAAGGATCAAAGATCTACATTCTTCATGGCCACTACATGTTATATTGAAAATTTATCTTCCAAGACATCTTACAAGGTATCTACATTGCATCATTTCATGTTCATGCTTCAATTACATCATTTCATCATTTGGTTTAATTACCTAAAAGGGGTTTGAATTAGGAAAACCCCTATTCACTAAAAATCAACAAGTTTTCTTTCCTTGAATGTGTATTTGCAGATTTATAGATTGAAGATCAAGTGGAGATAAAGTTTAGAAAAAAATTACAAAAGTTTTCAAGTTGCAAAGTTTACCTTCACAATGCAAGAACAAAGAATTAAAGCTGCAAAATTAAGTATAGGTTTTTGTCAGCTAACAACTGGGAAGATCTGAGAGTATAAACATGAAGGAAAATAAACTAGATCTCAGTTTTAGAAACCCTAACAGGGACCCATTCACCACTAAAGGCGAATGAGTCCTTTGTGCCCTAAAAATAGGCTTCTTGCAACAAGGTACACACCTCTTTGAGCTCTAAAAAATCCCCTCATAGTTGCTATAATAGTTAGGGTCAACTTCTAATTGTTATTTGCATCTTTTGGCCCTCATAATTGCATAAATTATAGTGATTTTGCGTGGAGAAGTGGTTTATCTTGATCTTGATAAGCCCTATTTTTCTACATCAATCATATAATTACATGTCACATTGTCCCTTTGTTAACACCATGCTCATAAGCAACCCATTCATAATCATACATAGGTATGTCTCCCTATGTACTCTCATGTACGTGCTCCTCCATGTGTGTGGTCTATCGTTGACATGAATATGCATATATATATACATTGAACATATGTTTACCATATCAATCAAGCATAGTAACATAAGGAAGAACTCACAAGTTCCAAACATATAAACACCATCCAAGAATGCACTCAATAGTAATCAAGACCCTTACTAATGCAAACACATCATACTAAGGATGACTTACCAATTCCCAACACAATAACTTGACTCAACCATTCTACTATGAGTGTGTATGTGAGATCATATAGGTTTCATAATGGTTACCCAACCAATCACTTCTCTTGAGTGATACTTCCCCTCCCTTCCAGAGGATTGAACCTGTCCTTGCAACCAACTTAGTACATCATGTAGTTAGATGTTCATAATAATCCACATGCATCTTAAAATTTTAGCATATTCATTTAACAATACATGTTCTTCAACAATGTAAGCATAATTACTCTTCCAAAGTGCAATAATACCTTAATACCTATTTTAGTATTCCATTCATTTAAGAAACATATCAAAATCATGATTGCATTTATCATCCTATTTACCCATGAAGGTAAAAGTAAATCAATAATAACAAGATGGGGTGTGACATACTTCTCTCCTTGTGAATCATCATCCCTGATAATTTTTAACATATAGTCAAATAAAGGTTTTAATTACCATTTCCAAATCATATAAGAATTATAAAATAATCTTCCCTTATAACATCACTCCTAATTGCATTCTTGTCCTTCCTAGACCTTGCAATATTGAGTTTCCTCGTTAACACATAGGGGAAACTTGTGTGCTTCACACATACTTACTCTCCCAAAGAGCTTATGTGTTGTATTCAGAATATCTCATATGTACATCCCAAGTACAATATCTGAATAATGCATGAAACTTATACTACAATGACTGCAAGACATGTTCTCATTGGCTAATGAATTTATCCTTAGTGTAATCCAAGTAGAAAAGGAATAATGACGCATTACACACTACACCATGGGTCCCATCGTTCCCTTTGGTATTTACACCTTTAGACAAATTAGAAGCCAAGTCCGCCCATTGCTTACAAATCCATTTTTCTCAATCATAAAAGTAATGCTCTTGACTATTTTTCCATATTGAGCATAACATTGCTCTTGGACACCTATCAATTCTAAACATAATGATACTAATTCATATTTCAAACTTTGTATCAACAAGTTTCTCATTGATCTTTTAATAATATATTACATTTGATAACCTTTCTAGTCTAAGGTTAACCCCATTTCTTATCCTATTTCAACTTAATAGAGTTTTCAACCTTCCTTTCCATATAATGGTTCAAACCTCAATGATAGAAGTTTATAAGTATTCTACAAATCCTTCAAGATTTGGTTTATGAATTTTTCCTATCTGTCTATAATAATATATTGAGCATTCCTTCAATTGAATGTCTCATAATATGATCATGGTTTACAAAACCTTATCATTATTTTCTCATTCACAACTGAGATAACCTTCTCAGGAATACTAAACAACTACTTCATACAATATTTTATTTAGGACCGAAATCCTATAAATAAAAAAATTCCAACTAGCATCGGTTTCCTTGGTGAGTCTGTCCACTATACCATTATGTTAGTTCCATTGACTTAGAAAGATTAACTATCTTGTTTTCTATCACTTCCTTCTAGAATCTAAAGAGAGTATACATTTCCTCCTAGTGGCGACATCCCATCTTCATTTCCTAGCACGTTGGACAATAAATTGCTACATACCTTGCAACATCTTACTCTATATTTTTCTAGATTGTAGTGATTCCTCATCTGACAGATAATTTTTTCATTCAAATTTCTAGAGAATGACATCAATTCCCTCATTTCATTCCTTATTCTCCCAAAATTTTGGGTACACAAGTTTGTTTACATCCCACGATAGTCTATTTTGACAAAGTGAAAACCTATTTCATGGACTCATGCCAAATTTAACTTTGAGTAATAATCCTCATTCAAATAATGTTGGTTCCAAAAAGATACCAAATTTAATTTCATACCTAATTACCAAGCATGAAAGTTTCTAAAAACATGAGTAATTTAGATATTTCCTTACCTATTCCTTAGTTAATGATCTTGCCTTTCATGATCACGTAATCTATCTAACCTTTTTTGAGGCATCAATGATAATAAAAATTGATGTTTTAATCAATCATATAAATATGTTGAAATAATGGATGATGAATCATCCAATGAAGCTATGCACACTTCAAATGATCTTTTCCAAGAAGAAATTCACCCACACAAAAAGTGTTGCAACAAGGGAATGCAAATGGAGATTATCTGATTGATATCTAGAATATGTTTACAAATGTACATATGCCTTGATTATATAGGCAAGGTTGAGATACAAGATGTATTAAGATGTTGCCATGTGTCTTGATCAAACATCATGTGACAACATGTAAACCCTAACTAACTACCTAGGGAATGATAAAGTGATAGAGGTAATTTCTAGAAAAGACAACTCAACTTCTAGAAGGAATCTTATCTCCTACAAACATGGAAAGGGTAATGAACCCATTATTAATGATTTTCTGATAATTCAACCTAGGACTTAAATAATTAAATAAAAGACCTAAGTTAAACTTATGCTAGTGTAATTAAATAATCAATTACACCAACACCCCTCCATAAGTGCAACTTAGGGAGGAAATGAAAGATGCAATGATTATGAAATGATGATTATGGATGATGGGTCTTGGATACATGATGGAAATTTTAGGTACCCATTTACAAATGATATGAAATACAACTAATCTCCCACAAATGGAGAAAAGGGGAAAACCCAATGGGAAGAAAACCCCTCTCCTAAAAGGAGATGAAATGCAAAAAAGTGAGAGGATGGGAAGGATGGAGGACTCTATAATACCCCCCAAGTACACCATCTATCACATGGATACAATACAATCAATAGCCCCCCCAACAGGAGGTAAATAGAGAGACTATATAGCCCCCACAAAATTTGTGAACACTTGAAAAAATGGTAAGTTTCTAAAGATAAAACATGATCTAATGTCGAAAAACAACTTGTCTCCCTTTCAGAAGAAACAAAAACATGTGCAAGTGCAGTGATGCTTCCCATTTAGGATAGGAATTAAAGGAAGGTAGGATGAAAGTGGATGATGATGCCTTTGAAAACTGTTCATGTCTCTCCTTTTTCACTGAAGATGAAGATCCCACAATCAACTTAGGTACATGCCCAAATAATGAAGAAGGTGAAAAACCAAGACTATGCAAAAATTGATGCTGAACAAGATCCAAAGACTGCAATACAGTGACCCCTCCACTGAAGGAATAGATGGTGACTAGATTTCCCCCCTAGAATGAAGTTTCCTCAAAACCACTGAAAGAAGTTTGAAGCAACAAAGGTGTCCAAACCACATGTCTCCCACTAGGAAGAAACAAATCCAATGGTAGATGCTGAAGAAACTCCAATGCCATAATGAAATGGCAGGGAGGAAGTCTCATACATGAAATCTTTGAAGAGAAAACAAGTGCCTCCAAGAGAGACTTTGGATCCCCAATCAAGGTCGAGAAAAATTAATGCGAAGACTCAAGAAAAATCTCCAAAGTAGAATTTGAATAGAGGAGAGATATCCCCTCAAGAATGTTCTCCAAACTTGTAGAAGTAGCCAAGTCAACAATACCTAAAACAAAGCCATCCTGTAAGCATGGAAAATTGAATGTGTCCTAATGAATGCTGGAATCCTCAATCAATGAATCTAGAAAAGGAATCATTGAATGTGAAGGTATATCAATTATATCTGATGGAGAAGAAGCATCTGTAGAACCCCTAACATCCTCATTTAAAGAATCAAGACATTCTAAACCTTTAAGCTCTTGAATAGCAATATCATTATGGGGTGCTTGATTTGAAGAATGACATTCTAAAACATGACCATTAGGGAATGGTGGAGTATTGTGAAATCCATATGACTCCCAAATCTTAGTCCAAAGGATATGCAAAAAATTGCAATTCCAAGAAAACTCTTGAATACCTTCACTTGGATGGGGAGCTATACCATACATATATGCTGATAATTCAAGTGATTGGAGATGGTTGATGATCCCATCTTGCCATTGTTGATAGTTTCCCTTGTGCAACATAGTTAGAGAAG
This sequence comes from Sequoia sempervirens, assembly GCA_007258455.2. Classification (NCBI taxonomy): domain Eukaryota; kingdom Viridiplantae; phylum Streptophyta; class Pinopsida; order Cupressales; family Cupressaceae; genus Sequoia; species Sequoia sempervirens. The sequence goes on from VDFB02193867.1 coordinate 368,779,186, forward strand.
GAACCAATGCAAACCCCATAATGTACTATCAAATTTCTCCAAAAATACAAAGACAATGACATTCAACAACAAATAGAAACTTCCAAAGAAGATATGCAACTAAATGATGTCTCCCAAATCAAAAAATTCTTCTTCCAATCTTTAGGATATCCAAGTAGTTGAAAAAATGCACCAAATTGAAAAAAACCAATACAAGAGTACCTAGAGCTGAAGTAGATAGAAATGACTAGATTGATGAAAAAAGCTCTGAAATATCTTCCAAATGCTGCTGGAATCACTAAATTTTGAAAATCTAATGAGAAGATATTGGCTTTTGAGTCCAAAATGAAGGGTTGAATTCAGTTGACTTGAAATTTTTCTGGTAGAAAAATACTACAAAATAGATTACACCACTGGAAAGTAGTTTGAATCCTCTTTCCAATGATATCTCATTTGTCAAATTTCAACACTGTGGTGAGAAGATATGGCGATTTGAAGAAAATTTCCCTATTAGGGCCTGTAGGCTAAACAGGTGCAAAAATATAGCAGCCCGAGAAAAAAAATCTTGCGCTTGGTCATTGATATGAACACGGGCTTAAAGTTTACAAAAAAAATGCCCCCCTCGGATAGGGTGGCGGCGGAGCTGAGCCATTGGCAGGGTAGAGATCTTGGGGGAAGCAGCAGTGAAGGTTGGTGGTGCCACCTCCTTTAGTGATCCCCCCAGTCACTAATAAAACTGGGGCCTAGGGAAAAAGGTGGACGAGGTCTATGATTTTCATAGAAGAAACTAACTAGCAGTGTAGGATGGTTGTCAATGTGTCAAACCCAGTAGATAAGAAATTGACAACAAGAGCTTGGAGAAAGTTCCAGTGACTGGCAGTAGGGATGGATGACAAAGAGCTTCAGTTAGTGACTAGGATGGAGAGCCCACAGACTATACCTTCCCCTGCACAATATAAATGCACTAATGAACCTATCTACATACTTCAACAAGGAAAAGTGATATATATTTGATTTTTAATATTGCTTTTAGTAATTAAAAATCAACACTTTTTAATATGAATATGTATTTGCCGATAAATTTGCACAGACTTGCTGAATAATATGCTTACTATTATTTTGTCGATGATTAAAAATCAAGCCTGGTGATTAAAAAACAAACCCTCATAATATATGCAAATGAAAAGTTGATGCCAATGGTGTTAAAAAATAAAACTATAATAGCCCCAAAAAAAATATATGTTGATAGGTAATTTAAATAGTTGCTCAGATTTGTTTTTTTGTAAACTATATAAAGCCCAAAATAATAATTTTTTTTTCCAAAACAATGCAAAAAAGCTTTTATTTTTTTTGAAAAAAGAAAATGGCTTGAGACTAAATTTTTTTTGCCACAGAGGACAATTGGTAGGGATGATTTTTTATTGCAAATTGTACGGTTCATTTGATTGATTTTGCAAACCCTAAAAATACCTCTAATGGCTCTTAGGTTGATGTATCTGATTTTGATGAATGAACAAGTGATCCTATGGTCTTGAGGCCTTCTGAAGACAATGGTGAGCTTGGATCTAACTTAATATGCTTCAAAAATCAGCTTGGTCCCTGGGTGTAGTCAATTAGCCTGCAATGGAAACCTTCAAGCCTGCAAAGAATCTCACTAGCACAACTTCCTATATCTTGGGATGAACTTTCAATGGAATGAATTTGATACCATGTTGAAATAATGGATGCTGAATCATCCAATGAAGCAATGCAAACTTCAAAGGATCTTTGACAAGAATAAATTCACCCACACAGAAAGTGTTGCAAAAAGGGAATGCAAATGGAGATTATCTGATTGATATCTAGAATATGTTTACAAATGTACATATGCCCTGATTATATAGGCAAGGTTGAGATACAAGATGCATTAAGATGTTGCCATGTGTCTTGATCAAACATCTGGTGACAACATGTAAACCCTAACTAATTGCCTAGGGAATGATGATACAGATAAGTTCTAGAAAAGACAACTCATCTTCTAGAAGGAATCTTATCTCCTACAAACATGGAAAGGGTAATGAACCCATTATTAATGATTTTCTAATAATGCAACCCAGGACTTAAATAATTAAATAAAAGACCTAAGTTAAACTTATGCTAGTGTAATTAAATAATTAATTATGCCAACAATATAAAGTATTGAGTGATAATAGGTTATAATCCTTGACCTTTTCATTAGTTGTCAATAATTCTGACACTTTATTCTCTTGTTCATGAAATATATGACTTAATTGACATCATGAATTACAGAAAAGTCAAAATTTCTTCCAAATCAAAAATATATTTATGATTTTCATTGGGTGGGGTACTTTATTTGAGTCAATCCACTCTCTTTCTTCCCCCCTTAGTGTTTCCATTATATTTGATCAACTCAAAGTTGAACTTTTTAGCAAAAAAATTCTTTCTCAATTGACTTCTCATTCCTCCTTGTTGGCTTTCAGTTGCCTTTCATACCCTTCATGGAATGTCTTGAATAATATACTTATTTCCAAAGTTAGATTCATCATTGTTCTCTAATCTAACCAATTCAATCAATTGAATTGTTAATAAAGAGATCTAATGAATAATAATAAAATTTACAAGCTAAGAGGCTTTCTAATATTCCAATTCTATCTTCCATGTAAACCAATATCCTTTGTGGAGGAATATCCCAATCCACAAAGCCTCTTTTGTTGATGTATTTTTAACTTAGATTGTTGTTTCCATACTAATTCTTTTGATTTGACACATATTGTCACTCTGCATCCCATTTCCTTTTGGAACTTCTAAACATAAGTTTATTTTTGTTGGTAAGTAGGTGTGTTTAATTTGCACTTCAACCAAAATTAGTATTAACCAAACCTTTGTCGACCAATTCAATTTACCTTTTTAGGTTTCATTCTCATACTCACCTTTCCAAGTGACTTTTTCCCAATTCTTGGTAACTTTATTTTCTCATAAATTATAGCACTCTGAAGTTGCTTGGCTTCTTTTTCTCACCTTACTCATAACTCAAAATTGATCTTTCCAATTTTGGTTGGTGGAACCATGTCCACTTCATTGATTACTTCATTTTTGACCATTCTGGTCTCTATCCTTATTCTGAGGTACTACCTCCTCTCTTGCAAGATCTTATCCTTGCACAAAAAATAGATTTTTGTCAAGAGTTCTCTAATCTATTGGATACATCCTTCATTGACTATCTACTTTGTTTGAAGTTTTCAATTTATGCCAACAATGCATACTCATAGATTCGTAGTATTCTTACTAAATCCAAGAATCCCTGACTCTTTGAAACTATAGGTTGCTTCCAAGAAGGGGCTATTTCAATTCTTCCTATCCCCTTCGAGTCATTTAACTATTTCATAGGGTGAAGGTACATATTGGTTATCCTTCATAACTTCCTACATAACTTGATTGCATAATCTTCCACAATCCAAGGGGGTATTGTAATGAGTTGGTTTTTTCAATTCCAAGGATGACTCTTATCTAGTCCCAACTTAAAAAAGTTTCCAAGAATCTTATCTTCCTTTTCATTTCCCTTTTTTCTTTCCACTTTCCATCTTGGCATAAGAACTTTTCAACCATTATCTTCTGATAAGGTTTATGTTTTAGCTTATGTAATGAGCCCATAGGCTCCAGAGCTAAACCTAGTAGCTTTGATACCACATGTAACAACCTCGGTGTTCTTCTCAATAAAATTTTCATTTTTTCACCTCAAGTGAATGAACATGATGCCATAACATAGTAATAAATATTTTTATTTCCATAATTTAAATTACATGCACATTTGAAGCAAGCACTATACCAAACTTCCATTACATTTCACTGTAATTTCATGTCTTTCCATGACATATATTTCATTTGAATAAACTCAAGTTTATCATTCAAGATACATCCTTCCATAGAAATTGGTACATGATACATACATAGCTCTTCTGAGCTTCATTTGGCAATAGATATATGAACTAGTCATCATGTCACTGCAATGGTGCATACATTCTAGATGTCCTTGCTCCACGGTGAAAACACTCCAGCTATTCCTAAGGATGGCACAAACATCTGCAAGCCTTGGCCACCAAATGATGAGGAGAAACATTACTCAAGTGATTGTCTACCAACCACAAACTCAAATGCCGTCCCTTGCACATCTGTCACATATGAAAAGATGGCCCTACCCTTCAATGAAGATATTGGTTGGTAAACCTCATAAAAAATGCCTATTTGAGCTTAGTGTTTTGTCCTAGAAACCAAAACCTAATCATGCATTCATTTCCCCTACGATTATGAAAATCCTAAACTAGATTGTATAAAAGGAACATAGTGAACTAGAAGTGTAAACAATGGCTACTTACACTACATTGGCCAAAGTATTCTCACCTACTACTTTGAGTGACAATCATCTTATTTGCATACACTTCTATAGCTCGGTTTGGATTATTACCATTCATAAGCTATATGCTTAGGTAATTTCCTTCCATAGGTAATCCCTAACCTCAAAAATAACCTATTCCAGTTTACAAAAAAAACTATGATATCTCTACCAATAAAGCCTCAACATAAGTTACCCCCTTCAATGGATATTCCAATCCTAGGTATAACATATGAGCTTTTCTAGTTTATAAATTAACTTTGTAGAAACAAGCTATTCACTTCAAAAGACAACCAAGTCCCAAGTTTAACTTTATACCTACATAAGATTCATTTAATCATAGATTAAATATTCATAAATAACTGACTCCATTCAGTAATGTATCACCTTAATAAGTGGTTTTCATCAAGAGTATAGCCACATCAATGAACAAGCTCAATTGAAGAATAATCATATCAACAAATGATTCCATTCGAGAGTGTAACCTCCTTAGTAAAAAGAGTAGAATATTGTCAACAATATGATTTCATATCAAGAGTGTAAAAAAAATAATCAAGTAGCAACTCTAACTCAATAGGTAGTCCCACCTATATCTTCAAACATATAGTATCTCATAAACTCAAGTGATTTACTTAACCACATAAGTGAGTCTCAACCTCAATATACCCTAAACCTAGGATAAAGACATCAACCGATGCCTAGTTTGATTATATAAGTTAATTTAACCCTATATATTCCAATCAAGACCAAATGAACAACCCAACCAAGTAGGTTATTCCCAACCTATAGGTTTCAATGAGTAGTCAAGTACATATCCCAATCCTGTAGGTAAATCTTAACCTAATGTTTCTTTCATAAATCAAATAAACTTCTTGACCCAATAGGTTATTCTAAACCTTGGGTTTCATTTGAGTGAAAATTAATGATCAAGTGATCATATAAGTTTAGATTATTGATGTGGTTTGCATGACGTCACATCCTATCATATCTTTCTTACCATCACTATGGCTATATAGCTAAACTTTATCATTCCCCAAGGTTATCCAGCATAATAAGATAATAGTGTCAAGTCACTTCATGACATTGACATATTTCACATTATATACATAGTATAAACTATGTATATATAGAACATCAATATCTAAATTCACGTATAGGGTATATAGGAGTATTAAGACAATTACTTTAAGCTAATCATATTTCATCATTCTTGATATATATTACTAATGATAAACAAACACTCCTATTATGGAATATATACAAACACCTTCATAGAAAAGCATAAAACAACTTATTTTCCTTTCCATAGGAAAATGCTATGATCACTAATGCAAGTATTCTCAAGCAATCCAATCAAAGTAATAAAACTCATTCTTTCGTAATAAAATACAAATAAAATAAGATTAGATCCTCATGCCTATAATATGCTTGATCCAATTGATTGGATAGATTCATAGCCTTCCAATAGCAACTTGCTAGGCTTCACTTTACTACTCCAAGTAATACTTCACTATATTCTCTTCCACAATATAACTCTATGCTCTCACAAAGTAACTCTAAGCTCTCACAAAATATAACTCTTAGAATATTTGTAACAAAATAAACTTGCAGAATTGTGCATACCAAATGAGAGAGCTAGCCCATCTATTTATACATAAAATTAAGACATTGAAACCTACATAAAAGGCTTCCCAGTCGACAACTCTAAGAATGCAAGACGAATCACCTCACACAACAAAAAGGTGGTAGAAATATAAGTGAAAACTCAACTTGGTATTCTACAGGTCACCCTCCTTTTCATGATAGCAATTGAAGACTAATTCAAATATGCACATTCCTAAAAGATGAGTTATCTAAATAAAATAGTCCTCTATTTACAGGCAACACATATACTATGTTGACTTGTTCATAGTCCATTCTATTGATAGAGAAAAGATGAGTCAACTCCACTATAATAGTGTTCAAGCCTGTGCTTTGACTAAGCACATTACTTGCTATTTGTTCCCTTTTCATGGATTTAAATTACTTGCACAACAAACACGTTATTAATATTTCTATCATTTTTATCTCTTGGATAAATGCATTCAAAGCAGAAGTATTACATTGCTATAAAATAGTGTTGCACTTTAAAAGATATCGACCATAACTTATTACACTATATCGGTCTTTATCATTTGCACATTACTTGCATTGATCGACCTTCAATACTTTGCATAACATATATACTTTGACCTTCATCATATGATCAAAAAATTGGCCAAGGCATATATGCTAGTGTTTTCATATTTCAATGCTATATACTACACTTATATAGTATTTCATAGTATAAACCATGCACTATGTATATATAGAGCAACGTTTATAAAAATAAAATAATCATTTAATCATGTATATATACTATGATATATATAATATAATATATATCTATATATTATATTATATATATAATATATTTACAAACCAATATAATATATATATTCTCTTTGTAAATGCATCATTCGACAATCAAATGCATGCCATCCATTTAATCGACCATAAATAGTGTATATAGTATTCATATATATATATATACATAGCATCCAGTGCTCATATGTATACACACACAGACATATATGTACGTATACTCATTGATAAATAATTCATTTAAGTAGTCCATTCGATACTCAAATGAATATGACCAAGTTATCATGTTCACTAACAATAATACATGTGTATATAGACACACATATACATACATATTATATATATACAATTATCTAATAAGTATTAACACTTACATGTGCATATGTATATATATAACATATATATATTCTATAGCAATTAATAGTCAAATAATCCATTCAATATCCGAATGATTATGACCATGTGACTATATTCATAATAATATATTTATATACACATATGCATATCTATACATATGTTGACATACTTGTATGGAAATCCCATTATATTTGACATACATGTATATTAACATGTGCATATATATATGCATATAGGAATATACCTTAAATACTCCTTCCACCATACAATTAATCATATATATAGTTACTATCTTATTGGTAGGAAATATCCATGTGATGCATATATAAATATATACTTACATGTTGCATTGTCCCTTTGATAACACCATACTGATAAGCAACCCATTCATAATCGTGCATGGCTATATCTACCTATGTACTCTCATGTATGTGCTCCTCCATGCATATAGTCTATCATTGACATGCATATATATATATTTAGCATATTTTTGCCATATCAATCAAGCATAGTAACATAAGGAAGAACTCATAAGTTCCAACCATATAAACATCATCCAAGAATGCACTCAATAGTAATCAAGATCCTTACTAATGCAAAAACATCATACTAAGGATGACTTGCCAATTCCCAACACAATAACTTGACTCAACCATTCTACTATGAGTGTGTATGTGAGATCATATAGGTTTCATAATGGTTACCTAGCCAATCATTTCTCCTGAGTGATACTTCCCCTCCCTTCCAGAGGATTGAACCTGTCCTTGCAACCAGCTTAGTACAACACCAATGTAGTTAGATGTTCATAATAATCCACATGCATCTTAAAATTTTAGCATATTCATTTAACAATACATGTTCTTCAACAATGTAAGCATAATTACTCTTCCAAAGTGCAATAATACCTTAATACCTATTTTAGTATTCCATTCATTTAAGAAACATATCAAAATCATGATTTCATTTATCATCCTATTTACTCATGAAGGTAAAAGTAAATCAGTAATAACAAGACAGGGTGTGACATTCTACAATAGTGCTATGATTGCCATGATCTACCTTTTGAATTTGTATTGACTATCATCTATTCCCTACACATATGACTCAATACTTCACTAAACTTTCCTTTTGTTGTTGTGAAATCAATTGTTCCTTGAAGATACCTAGTCACCAATGAGTGTGCCATTATAAACCATAGTCTTGTCAAAGAATCATTTCATAATAGGGACTATTCTAATAATGGATTTGAAAGGATTTTCCCATTATAAATTGAAATTGTCCCTTTTTGACCTCCTTTTTGAATCCTTTCTATCATTTAATATCTTCAAATAACATGAAAATATTAGACCTGCCCCCTCAGGAGTTAAAAACCTCCTTTCCGTGGATGTTTTTTGGAAATATAACTATCCTAGGTCTGTTGTTATCCTCTTACTTACGCATGAGTTAAGCTTAAAGGCTTTGAGGAAAATTAAAATAAAGGAAAAATAATAACAAGGGTTTCTTCTACCATATAGTCATAGTTCAAGAAATTGTACTAACAAATGATCCTTTATGACAAAAGTGGTGCAGGGGCACCTACAACCATCATTCAAAATATGTCTTGGTAATGAAATGTTTGGGGGAGTTTAGGGGCTTTTTCATAAGGTCTAATAGATCATTCCTTCCTGTCTTTTGGAATTTTGTGTGTCTTGGTGGTCAATGTGCACAAATGCACTTTTGCATTGAATTGTGTCAATAAATTGAATTAGAAGCCTTAATGGCAAAAATATTAATTTGTATGAATTGTGCAAGAGTGGGAGTCCTAATTATGTATTAGGAATGAGTTAAAAAGGATTTATAAATCATTAGTTAGAGTCAATTCGGTTGGAGGGGTTTAAAATTGCAAATTTATGAGTTGCTTAATGCAACAAATTTGTTATGAGTCTCTAAAAAGTTAGTTTTGGTGGTTAAAGGAATTGTGGAAGGATATAATGAGTTGTAAATGTTTAAAAGCCTTGAAAAATGCACGGGGAACTGATGTTGGTTGGAAGGTAACGAGCAATCATTGAATAAAAGCATTCTATTTGTCTTATTTTCCTATTTTTTTCTCATTATCTCTATTTTCTGTATCTTTCCATCACTGTACAGACCGTACAAGTGGTTTGATGAACTAATTATCTTGAGATTGTTGAGAGTAATGGAGTTAACAAGGTTTTTAATTTGTATTGAAGTTTAATTCACAAACTTGTATTGTTCTTTGCTATCACTGTGTAATATGCTTGTACAAAATAGGGAACCTGTTTTGTAATTTCATCATGCTTTAAGACTTCCCACTTACTGTACCACCTTGTTGCTCGGTGGGGAGGCATGGATATAGCTTAGGAAAGGGTTTCTTTGAAATGGAAATAAAGAAGGTTGCTGACAGTGGAACACCAACAAAGTGAAGAATAAGGACCTGTATTAAGCAGGAATGAATAGGACAGTGGTGTGTTTCATTCATCTTTTGTTAGTATGGTATAGGAAAGGGTGTGATAGGCCTGTACAGACTCAGGACAATTGTCTTAGTGTATTGGTAGGGCTTGGAAAGCCTTAGGAGGCTGAAAACTCAAAAACCCTAATTGTTTGGATGGAAATTGAGGGTTTCAAGGAAGGATGCCCAAGAGGTTGAGGAATTGACTAAAATCTATGAATTTGAGTTTTTTCAAACATGATTAGTGACTGTACAAGTGATTATGAGAATATGAGAAGATTGAAGGGTACTTTGTTTGTAAATTAGGGCTAATCTTGTAGCCTTTTGAGCAGGGTCACTTAATGAAACTCTATAATGTTTCTAAAGAACCTTGTATGAATGATTAGGGAATTGTATTTAATGTTGAATGGATGCCATGTAGATGTTGTGTTGATATTTTTATAGTCTTCTTGAAAAGATATGGTCTTTAGTTGATTTTTGGTGACTTGAAGCTATAGTGGCATATTTGGGAGAAGTTGTGTCAAATTTATCTCTTGGGTTTCCACCACCTTTGCATCATAGTGGTATCAGAGTAGGGAGTAGGTTTTGGTTTGAATTTTGCAGGTTGAAGAAAAGGCAAGGTTGACAAGATGCCTCCAAAGAACAAAGATATGGCTAAAGAGATGAAGGAGATGAAGGAAAGGTATGCAAGAGAACTCAAAGAGTTGGAAGAGAGAATCATAGCCCTAGAGACAAACAAGAGAAGAGATGCTGAAGAGAGTGAGACAGATGAAGAGGAAGAAGATGAATTTGAAGACATGGAAGAAGAACTTAATCCGGAAGACCAAACGATTGAAAAGTTGCTGAAGGCAGTAAAGACTGACAAGCCTAAGGTAAAACTTGATGTTTCTAAATATGGTGGTAGTCTAAATGATGAAGAACTACTTGACTGGATTTTTGCATTAGATAACCGTTTTGAATGTGAAGAAGTTCCTAAGGAGCAAAGAGTAAGGATTGCAAAGACTAAGTTTTAGGGTCATGCATTGGTATGGTGGGATTACTTTCAGTCTGAGAGGAGGAAACAAGGAAATTCTAAGATCACATCATGGGAAAAGATGATATCAAAATTGAAAGGTAAATTCTTACCCGAAGACCACCAAGTTCAAATCTTTAAGAGATTACAAAACTTAAGACAAAGGGAAATGTTTATTAAGTCTTACATTGAGGATTTTTATAAACTAAGTTTAAGATTTGGTCATCATGAGAATGAAGATGAGAAAATTGCTAGGTATATTGGTGGTTTAAGGCTTAATGTACAGGATGAATTGGTTTTGGCTAACCCTAGGAGTGTAGAGGATTGTTATCAAATGGCTATTAGGGTGGAGGAGAAATTGAAGAGAAGGCAAGACAAAGCAGTAAGAGGTAGAGGTGGTGCATCAAGAGGAAGAGGATTCATGTCTAGTTCAAATCCAACCAATGATAACAAGAGGATGCCATGAAAGGCCAAGAGTAATCTGATTCTAGAGGTGGATGGATAGGCATAAGAGGAAAATTTGGAGGAGGCAAGAATTCCAACAATGCATTTTTAGGAAGATGCTATACTTGTAACCATCTTGGACATCCATCCTTCAAATGTCTTGAAAGGCAAGGTTCAAGCTCTCATGGAGGAGAAAGGAGGAATCAACTAGTGCATGAAGATGAAGAGAGTGTGACTTCACCAGTAGTGAACCTCACATCAGAAGTTGGAGAAGCCTTGATGCTACACAAACAACTTTTGAAGACTTCTAAAGAGGAGGAGCCATTGCATAGGAAATCACTCTTCATAATCAATTGCAAGGTACAAGGTAAGGTATGTAGGATGGTAGTGGATTCAGGTTCAACTGAAAACATGGTTTCTTGTGAAATGGTGAATAAACTCAATTTGAAAAGAATCCCTCATGATTTTCCTTACAAGGTCTCTTGGTTGAGCAATGGTCAATCATTGATAGTGAATGAGAAAGCTATGGTAGATTTGCAAATAGGTGAGTATAAGGACAATGTACTTTGTGATATTTTTCCAATGGAATACTATCATATCCTCCTTGGAAGACCATGTCGGTATGATAGGAGTGCCATCTATGATGGGAGGGAAAACAAATACATAAACATGAAAGGTGGACAGAGGTTTTTTTTGACTCCTTGGATAGGGGATGAGAAAGGAAAATCAAAAGTCATTATGTGTGGGAACAAGGAGCCACTAAATGTTGAGGGAAACCAAAATTTATAATATTGTGACCTAGTATAGGTCTGATAATGTAGGAACAACAAATGAGAATGCTGATACAGTGGTAAAAAGAGGTTTGGTAGTGGAAAAGCAAGAAGGGCTGTTAGTTGGAACCATAGAATGTCCTATTCCTACAGATATAGGTGTGAGACAAAAGAAAATGCAAAGGTTGAAAAATCAAAGGTACAAAAGTTAGACAGAGTACAAAGGTTTGATGGGATAGTAATAAGAGAATAGAGGGACAGTGAAGACAAGACAAGAGGAACCGGGCAGTGAGAAATATTGCAAGCAAGGAAGAGACTTAGAAAAGAAGTCAAGACATGAGACTATTAATTCTTGTTTGTGTGTAGGTGCAGGTGATAAGAGACAGGTGAATTCTAGATCAAGAATGAAGGAAAAGCAAACCTTAGGTCTGATTATGCAAACACATTTAGGTGCAAGTGTGAGAACAATTCCATGTGCAAGGCAGTTTGTGAACCAAGTTCTACAACAGTGGATTCTTGATCCAAGGAGCATGTATGGTGGATGGTGGGGTTGGCCTCAACCTCCACTCATGGGACATGAGTTCCTTTTAGGGGGGTTGTATGGTGTAGGGGCACCTACAACCATCATTCAAAATATGTCTTGGTAATGAAATGTTTGGGGGAGTTTAGGGGTTTTTTCATAAGGTCTAATAGATCATTCCTTCCTGTCTTTTGGAATTTTGTGTCTTGGTGGTCAATGTGCACAAATGCACTTTTGCATTGAATTGTGTCAATAAATTGAATTGGAAGCCTTAATGGAAAACATATGAATTTGTATGAATTGTGCAAGAGTGGGAATCCTAATTATGTATTAGGAATGAGTTAAAAAGGATTTAGAAATCATTAGTTAGAGTCAATTCGGTTGGAGGGGTTTAAAATTGCAAATTTGTGAGTTGCTTAATGCAAAAAATTTGTTATGAGTCTCTAAAAAGTTAGTTTTGGTGGTTAAAGGAATTGTGGAAGGATATAATGAGTTGTAAATGTTTAAAAGCCTTGAAAAAGGCACGAGGAACTGATGTTGGTTGGAAGGTAATGAGCAATCATTGAATAAAAGCATTCTATTTGTCTTATTTTCCTATTTTTTTCTCATTATCTCTGTTTTCTATTTCTTTCCATCACTATATAGACCATATAGGTGGTTTGATGAACTAAGTATCTTGAGATTGTTGGGAGTAATGGAGTTAACAAGGTTTTGAATTTGTATTGAAGTTCAATTCACAATCTTGTATTGTTCTTCGCTATCACTGTGTAATCTTCCTGTACAGAATAGGGAACCCGTTTTGTAATTTCATGTTTTAAGACTTCCCACTTACTGTACCACCCTTTTTCTCGATGGGGAGGCATGGAGATAGCTTAGGATTTTTTTTTTTTATGTTTTGAAATGGAAATAAAGAAGGTTGTTGACCGTGGAACACCAACAAAGTGAAGAATACAGGCCTGTATTAAGCATGAATGAATAGGACAATGGTGTGTTTCGTTCATCTATTGTTAGTATGGTCTAGGAAAGAGTGTGAAAGGACTGTACATACTCATAACAAGTGTCTTAATGTGTTGGTAGGGCTTGGAAAGCCTTAGGAGGCTGGAAACTCAAAAACCCTAAGTGTTTGGAAGGAAATTGAGGGTTTCAAGGAACAATGGCCAAGAGGTTGAGGAATTGACTAAAACCTGTGAATTTGAGTGTTTTCAGACATGATTAGTGATTTCCCAAGTGATTATGAGAATAGGAGAAGATTGAAGGGTACTTTGTTTGTAAATTAGGGCTAATCTTGTAGCCTTTTGAGCAGGGTCACTTAATGAAAGTCTATAATGTTGCCAAAGAATGTTGTATGAATGATTAGGGAATGGTATTTAATATTGAATGGATGCCATGTAGATGTTGTGTTGATATTTTTACTGTCTTCTTGAAAAGATATGGTATTTAGTTGATTTTTGGTGACTTGAAGCTATAGTGGCATATTTGGGAGAAGTGTCAAATTTATCTCTTGGGTTTCCACCACCTCTGCATCAACAAGTCAGCTCAAGATTAGAGCATTTAAACTCCAATGATATAAACAAGTCTTTTTAACTCTTACAAATGGTAATGAGAGGTTTGAAGGAGATAAGGTTTACCTATTCAAAAAAGAAAAGTATGCATGGCTCAGGGCTTTTGAAGATAATGTTGATGACAAGAGACAAACTTATGATTGCGGAATTTCAGCATCATTTGAGGTTGAATGTCATTCACATGCAAATTATAGAAAACCAATCACAAGCACACTTCGCTATTATGGAGTGTTGGAGGATATTATAGAGCTTGATTTTATATCTTTCAAGAAAATTATTTTTTGTGTTCAATGGTACAAGCTTATCAAAGTGCATGAAGACAAAACTATATTGCTTCACAAGAGTGGATTCCATATGCTCAATACATGTAGGTTTGAAGCCACTTTTGAACCTTATGTGTTTCTAAATCAATGTGACCAAATATTTCTCATTCCAAATTTAGAACTACTTGGTTGGTCATTCATGATTGATTATGATCCAAGAGGATGAAGAGTAACATTTGTTCAAGATGTAGAGGACCATGATTTACTTGAAGATGTAGAAGACCCCCTTGAAGACATAGATGGCCAAGATGGAGATGATGAAAATTTATTGTCAATGATGCATATGACTTAGATGAAGATCATGGTGAGTTTACTAAAGTGTCTGAAGGATATGAGAAACCACATGGGCATCAAGTCCATGAAGAAGATGAATTTATTGATTTTCATTTACCTATAGCTGAAGGTGAAGAAGACCATGAAAACTATGGTATTAATTTATTTGTTGATTAAGGGACCATTAATGATCGTTTATTTATGCCGTAAGATGAGGACGCTTCATGTGAGAATGAAATTTTTTGATCATCATTTTCACTGTAAGATGGTTGTGAGGATTCAATACAATATAATTAACTGTTTACATGTTAAGTATTGTTTTTTTAATTGTACACAAAATGTAGTGGAAATTAAGTAATTTGATTGTTTTGAGTGTTTTGTTAGTGGATTATTGTAACACTGCACCAATGGATATAGTTTGCAATTTTTTTTCAATTGGATAAGTTGTTTTATTTTAGTTTTTTACTTCTTTAACAATTTACTTGAAAGACACTTTTGTGTTTGGAAGCTTTATGCAATCAACACCTATGCACTTTATGCAATTGACACCTAGGTGAGAGAAACATAATACCATAAAGCTAAAAAAACTTTGGAAGTTGAGAAATGTTTATGTTTTAATAATTTATTGAAAAATAATGAAAATCATGTATGTTATTGTTCATGTGCTAGTGAATTTGACTTGTGTTACTAATTGTAGTGTAGAAAAATGTCATCATTTACATTTTCACACTTAATTTGGGAATTATTAACATTAAAATGGACCTAATTTTTCCTTGATCTAGTGTTGTAATGTGTTTTACACATTCACATTGGATTTAGGGCCCTTATAAGGTAAATAGACCTAATTTTTCCTTAATTTAATGTTGTAAAGTGTATTTATTTACATCTTCACATTGAGTTTTTTTCCATCTTGCATTTATGACCTTCATATCATCATTAATAGGTCCCTAAGACCATATATTATGCATCTCGAGGCATATTTCAACTGAAATCTCAACAAGATCAACAAATAAACTTAATTTCTCAACTCCTTGACATTTTCTCAAGCCAAAAAGGCTTGGTGGGACCCATACGCCACCTTGGGCATATGAGTCCCATCTAGATGGGACCTATATGCCACAAGTGGTGTTTGAGTCCCATTTGGCCCCTTTTTAATGGTTTTGAGCAGGAAATTAGGGTTTTAAGTTCAAATTTCATGAATTTTGACCTCTGGGATCTAATAAATGACAAGTTGGGTGGATTTCCTATATAAAAAAGGTCTCAAATCATTATTTCACTAAGAATTCATGATACCAACATAAGCTATCAAGATTTAAGCATTCCAAGACTTCACAAGAGCATCAAGAGAGTTTACAAGAGCATTTCTAAGGCATTTAAGGGCATATTTCTTCATCAATTGTGCAAAAAATAAAAATCCATCATCATGTCAAGGTTATCAAGCATCACTCATGTTGTTGAGCTAGTGTTGTGATGTTACATTCAAGATCTAATATTAAGCCTTGTTCTACACTTATTTCAAGATCTAGATTTACATCCTTCATGGCCACTTCATGTTAGATTGTAGATTTACAAGACATCATTCAAGGTATCATTGTTCATGTTTCATGTTTCATGTCTTTATTTTAATATATCATCATTTGGATTAATGGCCTAAAATGGGTTTGACCAAGGAAAACTCCTATTTCCTAACAAATCAACAAGTTTTATCCCTCTCTACATGTGTGATTACAGATCTAGGTGTCTTAGTGCTTGAATATCCTTTGAAGATTGGGTTACAAGATTAGAGAAGAATTGTCAAGTGGCCACCTACATTGCAAGATCATGGAAAGTCACCTATAGGTTGTAAATCAGGGTTTCAGATTCAAAAATAAAGTGTGCAAGGAAGAGAAGAGATTGAAGACCTAATTTAGGTCTTGAGCCTTCAAAAAAGTAGAGTGGGACTGATGTACCACTTGTGATGTATGATTCCCAGTATAATACATTTTTTAGATTTTAGTTGTTTTAGATCAACCGCTATCAGATTCTAGTTTTGGCACAAAAACCCTAGTTTGGGACTAAATCACCCAGAGTGGCATATGAGTCCCAATGGGCATTAAATTTTTTTTTTTAAAGGTTTTGTAGCTTTTTTTGACCTCATCATTCTTCCAGGTGAATCTCTATTCATTTCCAATTGGATATTCTGCATTTTAGTTTCATTTCCTAGGTCATCTAGGTAGGTTTTGCATGGTACTTTGCATGATTCATTCATCTCTTGTCTTTCCAAGCCCTAGCTTGATGGTTATGCCCCCTCTTTAGTTTCTAATCAGACCCTAGGATAACCCTATTACAAATATCTTTCCACTTTGCATCCCTTGTATTTAGATCTATAGGGTTTCCTTGAATGAGAAGTATAGAAAACTTGTTCTATGTCCTAAACCAAATAGTGACAATTTTCTTTCACTAATATCACTTGCATATTTTCTCTAATTAATATTTTTTCATTTTATGTTATTATGTGTTTCTTTAAGAATGTGCCTATGGGTGCTCCCAATTATTTTATGGGGGATCCATTGATCTTAAATGGTCTAATTGAAATGCTAAAGAATGGGCAAGGGAAAAAAATTACTATGATGGTGCGTGAGGTAAGTTTGAAAAATGTATTTTATAGGTTCAATTATCTTATGTTCCATATTATATTATGTTAATTTATGTTTGTGGAATGCAAGAAATCTCTAAATTCATTCCAACTCTTATCACACCCTTTAGTACATCTAGTATTATGCCAGCGGTAAGATTTGATCTAGATTCTTATGCATTTAATTAACTTATCTCACCTTTTATATTTTGTTAATATTTGTGTTTTTTCCACATGGAATTTCTAGAGTAAGTCCACCGAGAATGCATCTTGTTGGCATGAAAGATCTGATTATGCCATCCAATACACCCAATTTTATGCAAAACATAAGATTCAATCATATGTTTGTGTGGTTTTGATTATGTTATTTCCCCTATTATATACCATTTTAATATTTCTATTTGTGCCTTGTAGAATGTTTCAAGAAGATGTGTCATGCCCTCTACATCTAGAATGAAAGCACATATAACAAGAGTGGCATCAATCACAATACATCATAGCATGCCCTCTACATCAAACATGGATGCTCGTAGTATCCCTATTGAAATGGATATGGATGCCCCTGTTAGGAGTACATCATAAATAAATAATCCATCAAGTCTGGGTTCAATCCAAATTCTCCCACCAACACCTAAACAAGTGTCCTTGAGGAGTCTTATAGAATCACAATCAAGAATACTAAGGCTCCTACCATAAACTCTTGAAAATGTTGAAATTATGAAATAAATACTTAAAAAATTGAGTTATGGGAGAGGACATTGTTGGGAAGTGCAGGGCTTACTTCATATGAACATGTAAAATTATCAACAAATATTATCTTATTATTCATTTATAGTTCATATTTTACTTTTATCACTGTAATAGCATGTTGAATGGTAAAATTATCATTGATGATTACATGTTTGCTTTGTGATGCTAAAATGTGATTACATGGTTTCTTAATGATCTCATTGTAAATATAGGAAATAAATGACAAAGTGATTGATGTACCTATATGGGAATCTACCTCAACCCCTAAGACTACAACAACATCCTTAGTGACTACAAAAGGAATGCAATAAGTTAAAATCTTGCTCACCTCAGAAGGAAATGTCTTGAAGGATGAAATAGGGTTAAAATTCTTTTAATTTATTTTTCATCGTGTACAACAATTATTTGGAAATAACATTCAAATGGATTGGATGAAGTAAGCCAATGCTAATAAAGATGAACTATTTAAAGATTTCATAACAACATTTAGAAATCTTGGTTTTAATAAGGAAATTATTCTAAATATTGCATAGAAATACATTCACTCTAAATGAGACAATTTAAGGTCAAAGCTGACAAAAGAATTGAGATATCCACATCCAACTTAGATCACAAACCAAGTGACATGGGATGAAATTATGAAAGATGCCAAATTTACGAGGAAGGCCCACAATAATCAAAACTAGAGGCCATCTGCATGAGGAGGATGTAAAACATGCCTTCAAGATACAATAAAAGTAACCCAAGCTAGGGTGTCATGTATTGGATCCCATAAATTAGGATCTAGTGGCTACAATAGCATTCGTGGTGGCTTGGTAAGTGAATATTTTCATCTACTGCATTCTCTATTTCATAAAAAAAGTCATGAAAAACTTGTGAGTTAATTGTTGTTGGAAACACGAGGGCATGCAACTGAGAGGGGGGGTGAATCAGTTGTCTCAGGAATTCAAACTCATTAAAATTATTAACCATTATTCTTAGATTTGATTAATAACCATGAAAGCTTAAATCATCAACACATTAGAAACACACATAACACCAATATTTTTTTACGTGGAAACCTTGTTGGGGGAAAAACCACAATGGAGGTTAGTCCACAAGATTATACCCTATTAAAAGTATAAAGAATGAAATGGGGAATGCACATGCATTTAGGCACACTACCTAGAGATCACTGCTCAATTACAACAAGATTACTTCCCAAAGGAAGACACACTATCTTACATAAACATTTGGATTACATATGCAGGGATTCAAACTAGAAAATAACATCTGCTAATGCCTTATTATAGTTCTGGTTAAGCACATGAACACTTATTCACACTTCTTCACTCTTCTTCACACTCTGCTCTACCTTTGAAAGATTTTGAACATTATGCGCTCACACCATGCATTAAAATGGTATAAACAATCACTTATATATATCCGCAATAAGATATTACATCGTTACATGTCGGCTTCAACAAAATAATAAAATGAATACAAACTGTCAGCCCAAAACAATAACAATTATCAATGTGAATCAACCAAGGTCGGCCACAACATAGTGGAGACCGAAAATAAAATCCTCAAACATGAACCACCTTCAAAAATTATTCCTTGAAGATCCTCAACATGCTACAACCACCTTATCAACCATGAACATAAAAAACATGAACACGCAAGAGAAAATCACCAATCATGGGCACAACGATCAATGCAGATGTGCAAAATAGATAGAGCACAATCTAGAAACATCCAAAAACATCATGAATCACCAGAGAAGCATCTACAACAACTGAAATTACTAGAATCACATCACCTTCATTCAGGAACACCAACGAAGCAACACAAAAATTGTCAGAATACAACTATTCATAATTTGATCAAATCTTAATGTGGATCTCTGAAACTTAATGTGGATAAAATAGATATAGTTGAAAAGAAATCATTTAGTCCAAAACCTCTGATCATCAATGTATTGATCTAGCTAATAGACTAAACTTCACTTCACCACTAACAACCTGCAACTTATTCCATTACAATTTTCTCAATATCCTTGACATATATAGCTTCAAATGACATTAAGGCCAATAGTGTTGACATCAATTACAACCACATATCAGAAACACAACCACAACATCCAATAATCTCCCCCTTTGGCATTGATGGCAACACATGATGTGAAAAATACCATCATCACTACTATCTCTTAACAGTTACTCCCCCTTAGGTTTTGACTCTTTTATCCTCAACTCTTTCACATGATTCTTCTCACTACATGACTCTTCTCCTTAGATAATTCATAGTTTTTCACATTTTTCTTCTCCCCCTTTGACATCAATGACAAATATCTCTATTCTCCACACAAGCTATGAACCACATATCTGAACATCTGACTACTCCCCCTAAGTAGCAGCCACCACAATATCAATCCAGATCAAGATATGACTATGAAATGCACATACTGATGCAAAACAATGCATCTTAGTTTTGATTAGGAGGGGTAATCACCCCTAACTTCCCTCTAAGATACTAAAAATTATCCTTAGGAAATGGCTTGGTAAATATGTCTACAATATGTTGCTTGGTAGGCACATACTCCAATCTTACTTCCTTTTCACTCACCTTCTCTCTCAAAAAGTGAAATTTGATAGATATATGCTTGGTCTTTAAATGCAACACCGAATTCTTAGAAATGTTAATTGCACTTGAATTATCACAAAATATAGCAATTGGTTCATCATACACAACTCTGATATCTTTCAACATTTGCTTCATCCACAATATTTGAGTACAATTGTTAGCAACAACAATGTATTCTGCCTTTGAAGTAGATAAAAAATGACATTTTGCTTCTTACTTAACCATGAAATCAACTTCTTTCCCAAGAGAAATGCACCACCACTATTAATTTTTCTATCATTCACATCTCCTACCCAATCAACATCAATAAAGGGCACTCAAAGTAAGATCACCATCTTTAGGATACCAAAGGCCAAAATCAACTGTTCCATTCAAGTATCTGAAAATCCTCTTCACAAAAGTCACATGAGATTCCTTAGGATCAGCTTGAAATCTTGCAACAATACATATGACATTCATGAAATCAATTCTAGTTTGAGTCAAATAAGGGAATCCACTGATCATTTATCTATATCTAGTCATATTTTCTTTCAAAGAATCATCATATTGTGTCAATTTGCATCCAGTCACCATAGCTGTACCAACTGGCTTTGAATCTTCCATACCAAACTTCTTGAGCAATTCTTTCACATATTTGGACTGAAATATAAAGATCCCTTTATCTAACTGAGTAATTTACAATCCCAAAAAGAATTTCATCTCTCCAATCATAAACATCTCAAATTCACTCTGCATCTCATCAACAAAATTCATGCACAAACTATCATCTTCTCCAAAAATGATATCATCAACAAAGACTTCAACAATAAAATCTTTATCATCATCAATATTGAAATACAAATTATTATTAGTAGTACCTTTGATAAATCCAGGCTTCAACAAGTACTTATCCAATTTGGCATACCATGCTCTAGGGGCTTGCTTAAGTCCATACATTGCTTTCTTTAATCAACAAACCATATCTCCCTGATCAGTCAATTGAAATCCATCGGGTTGCTTAACATACACCTCTTCTTCTTGTGACCATGTGAAAATCCTTGTTCCTAAACATGCAGTAGCAACAAAAATGCAAGAAACAATGAAGAACACCTAACACCTCAAGATTGGGAAAAATGTTGAACTTAAACAAAGAAGATTGAATGAAATGATTATACCTTTTCAAGTTGTCCCTTGGTTGGCTCTTTGATCTTCGATGTTGTGTACGCTCCTTGGATAGAAAATGTGATAAAAATGAAAGATGAGCTCAAAAGTGTGATAATGGATTTAAGTGCTATGACGAAGGAAAATTGGCTAAGTATGGCTTCAAATGGAAAAATGGAAAGAGTTTGGTATCAAATGCACAAGGTCCCTAAATGAGAGAAAAGAGGGGGTATTTATAGAGGTCATTGAATTCTCTAGAGAATTCAATGATCAAGATTGAGCAACCATGGCCAAGATGAAGGGCTATGGTGAGTTGAGGAATCACAAGCCCTCACATCTTGACATGTGGAAGGTGAACTAGCCAAGGATGTGATGAGGTGTAGGTGAGGTGGAAGAAGGACATGTGATGTGGAATATGTACCTTGAAAGTGCATTGGGGGATGAGAGGATTTCCTTAAAAGGAAAGTTCTTGTTCCCAAATGGTTGGAAAATGACATGAGAGGAATTTTAGTATTCCTCAAAAATATCCATGGGAAAGGGGAAAGTAGGGAAAATAAATGTGAATTAAAAATTCAAATGCTTGGAAGAATCCCATGGACAAGACAAGGTTCCAAAAAGGGAAGCACTTGTCCACATGTGACTTGATGTGACAAGTCAAAGATTCTAGAAGATGCATGGGAAAAGGGGATTCTAGGAGGAATAAATGTGAATTTTAAATTCACATGGGAAAGAGGGTCAATGCTAAGAAAGGAAAATGAAAAGGTTGACTAAAAAGGCATGCTAAAGGTGGCTAATGACTTTGATTAAGGTTGTGCAAAAACATGATTAAGAGGATTAATGAGGGATTAGAAGCAAGTGGAAAATGTTGGAGGATGTGACCTTAATCTTGATTAAGGTGTGCACATCCTAATCATGAATTAATTGAATTAATCTAGATTAGAAGAGGGTTATGGAGGATGTGACAATGAGAGAGAAAAAGAGGAATTAAAAATTGGCTTAAATTCAAAGAGGCCACATGACTAAATTAAATAAAGTGATGTATTTATTCAATTTAGAGAGGAAAGAAGTAAAAGGTAAAAGTATTTAATTATTGAATTAAATACCTTAGGAACCTTATACAAATGATGAAATATTAATTAAATGAATTATTTAATTAATATTGGCGAAGAGGATGAAATAGACGAGTAAAGGGATGAGTAAGGAGATGAGTTTGACCATATGGAAGTGGTAAAATTTGGATGTCTACACTTCCAATTCACCATTTAGAAATGCTAACTTGACATCCATCTAATAAGATTTGTAGTTTTTGTAAGCAACATAAACAAGAAATAGTCTCACAGCTTCAATCCTAGCAACAGGGGAATTTTTTTCTTCAAATTCAATTCCTTCCATCTGAGAGTATCCTATACACACCAATCTTGCTTTGTTTCTAACAAATTCACCTTGCTCATTCTGTTTGTTTCTAAAGATCCATTTAGTTCCAATTACATTTTTATCCTTAGGTCTAGGAACAAGAATCCATGTATCATTCTTCTCAATTTGCAGTAGCTCTTCTTTCATTGCTTCCACCCAATGTTCATCTTTACATGCTTCATTCACACTATTAGGCCTAGTCTTTGAAATAAAATAGTACTCTTCTTCAAATTTTCTCATAGTCTATGTTAGAAACCAAGATCAGACATGCAAACCAAAAAAACTTCCATAGAAGAGAAAATCATAAAAAACAAAGCTATTGCAAAAAAGATATGCAAATAATATTATTCAAGAATTCAATAATTACATTAGATGATTTGCTTAATAAAATCAATGTATGCATAACCCTAATCTTATCTTGAGCAACAAGATAAGGATGGAAATAATTAACCTAGGAATTAAAATATTACCTAAGTAAACTTATGCAAGTGTAATAATTAATTAATTACACTAACACTCCCCCATAAGTACAACTTAGGGAGATTAATAAAACATGCACCTAAAACTAAGATGAATGCAAGAAAGAGGTAGAGAAGGAAAACCTAGTGGGACAAAACCCCCTTCAATGAGATGACTGCTGCAAAGAAGCATTGGAAGAACATTATGGAGTAACACTGGAATTGCAATTCGACAAGCAAGGAAAGATACTTTTGTTTACAAGAAACCAAATGAGAGTCACTGAAGGAATTAGGTGGAATCATAATAATGCAACAATAGACCTGATGCTATGGAACACTGAAAAACTCACAAACTGGAACAACCCTAGAATTTGTGAAGCAACAATAAATGATATGATGACAAAATATGGAAACCTTGTATCTTGATGCCGATGCAAAACTAAGACTAAAACTCTTCCATGGGAACAAGTATCATAAAGACTGTGGAACATTAACCATAAAAACATGGCCCTCAAACTGAGATGAATCTGAACTAATGCAGATCAATAACTGTAAAATCCTAATCTAAAGTGTCAACCAATGTGAATTTGATATGTGTCAAGCAAGAGAAAGATGTGACCAAAAGAAACTAAGAAACCAGATACAACCCATGAGAGTTGTCATCAAATCAAGATGGAGATCAAAGTGAACTACATTCTAATTAGATTATTATGCAAGAAACCCCCCTTGATGGAACTTAATATCAATTCATTTATTACAATACCCAATGATTGCAAAAGGAGATAATGCCAAAACATCCATTTAAATAGAAAATTGAAATTGATGTCAGGTCTGTGTAGAGGACAAAATTAACTTTCTGATGTCGTTGGAATCGTGAAAAAGGGATCACCTAGTCAAAAGATATGCCCTTCAAAGTGAAATCTAAACATCTAACTTCAATAGGAAAAAAATCCCACCAAACAGCAAAATCTCTCAAAAAAAACTGCTCCATCAGAAAATTGGGCTTGTCAGCTTTTCGATGATATGTCGTTTCAAAAATTTCACCTCTGGGATCAACTGTGGCTAAAATGGACATATTTTATATGAAAATAGGGGTTTTTGGGCACCGCGGACTCAATGGTGAGGTCCGTTTTGTCCAAAAATTTCCAAAAAATTAGGCGACCCCTAGATCCATAAAAAATTAGCCTAGCTTGAAACCCTTGCATAGAAAAAAATGTTGTGAGAGAATATCTTCAAATCACGAATAGGCAACCACAAGTCTGGAGATTTGATACCATGTTAGAAACCAAGATCAGACATGCAAATAAAAAAACCTTCCACAAAAGAGAAAATTAGAAAAAGCAAAGCTATTGCAAAAAAGATATGCAAATAATATTATTCAAGAAATCAATAATTACATGAGATGATTTGCTTTATAAAAGCAATGTATGCATAACCCAAATCTTATCTTGAGCAACAAGATAGCTCAACAAGATAACGATGACAATAATTAACCTTGGAATTAAAATATTACCTAAGTAAACTTATGCAAGTGTAATAATTAATTAATTACACTAACAATCTGAACACCTTTCTTCTTATCACCTATGATCTAATCTTCATAATGATTTAATCTTACATACCTTGGAGTCTTAGGATGTTCTCAAACTTCAAACTCTTGTGATCTCTCTTTGCACTTTCACTAGCTTCTCCTTCCTCTTGATTTTCTTGATTCACTAGAATGATCTGAACTTGATTTGAAGTCTATAATTTCTTTCCTTTATTTGTACTATCATTCTGATCATTTGAATCATATCCACAGGTTCTGGATGGTCTAGCTATGTCTTTATCAACCTTGACATTTACACTTTCAACCATTTTCCTCAATCTCTTATTGTAGCACCCGTAGGCCTCACTTTTAGTAGAATAACCAAGAAAGATTCCTTCATCACTCATAGCATCAAACTTTCCTATATCTTCATCTCTTTTGATATAGCATTTGCTTCCAAATATTTTGAAATATCTAACAGCAGGTTTATGACCATACCATAGCTCATAAGGTGTCTTACCAGTATCACCTTTGACTTGTACCCGGTTGAGTGTAAACAACAATACTCACAACTTCTCTCTAGTAGTTATGAGGGACATTTCCTTCCAGAATCATAGTTCTTGTAGCTTCTTCAATTGTCCTATTCTTCTTTTCCACAACTCCATTTTGCTGAGGGGTCTGCAATGCAGATAATTGTCTCTTTATTCCATGCTTTTCACAAAAAGAATTAAACTCACTGGAAGTGAATTCACCACCTCTATCTGATCTCATACATTTAATCTTCAGACCAATCTCTGTCTCAACCATAACCTTAAAGATCTTGAAATTCTCTAGAGATTCAAATTTCTCCCTTAAGAAAGTAACCCTCATCATTCTAGAATAATTATCAATAAGTAACATGAAATAACCATATCGTTGTAAACTTCTAACTCTAGAAGGACCACATAAGTCAGTATGCACAAACTCCAACAATTCATTTGAACTATGCTGTTTGACCCAAAATGAAATTCTAGTTTGCTTCCCTAACTGACATTCCTTGCATATGGAATTAGTAGGTTTCATCATCTTAGGAAGATCTCTCACAACCTTAGTAGAACTTATCTTGATAATGTTATCAAAATTTACATGACTCATTCTCCTATGCCACAACCAACTTTCATCAACTTGAGCAATCAAACAACTTTTACTAGTAGCACTTAGATGAAAGATATTACCTTTTGTTTTTGTACCTAATGCAATCACATTTCCAAAACTCCCCAATATTCTACACTTTCCATCCTTGAACTGAAGATTGTATCTATGAATAAATACTCAATGAGCTCCCTTTGGGTGTATTTTACTATAAGTATTGGCCGGTGCATCACAGGAAATCCAGTTGGGCTTTTATCAAGGTCTGCTTCCCCCTCCACATGTCTGCTCTGCACACCCCAAGGGTTTCTCTTTCTTTGCATCTTGGGAATCCCCACTATACTTCCATGTGTCGTAGCTGCAGGCCATTTTTGATCATTCCTTTTTGCTTCCTCATCAGGCTCCGCTCGAGTGCGACAAAGCTCTCATTCCCAAAGAATTTTGGTGGGCCCCACAATTGTTGTTTGTGATGTACTCTTGCTACGTGTCTACTCTTAGCAAATATTTTAGCGAGAGGATGAAATAACGACTGCGGGCAGTGAAATGCTGCCACATGTCTCTTTTGCGCCCAATCGATAATCATTTCCTCCACTTTTGGATAGAGCTCTACCCACTCAACATGTGTAGCCTTGGCACAAGGCTTCAGTGGCAAGAGATAAAGGTTCATATGGGTAGCGAAATGCTGCCACGTGCCTATTCGGTGGATCTCGTATTCAGGTGATGAATCAGGTGAACCAAATGCTGTGATTGGCGACCGCATGTCATAATCATTTGCACGGGAGGGTGACACTTGCATGTTTTAACGTTGCTGGGACCACCTCCATCATTTGCAAGAGATGCACCTGAGTCTGGATTGATTAGATGCTTGGTCTCAAATCTTTTTTGTTGCAATGTCTTGGGGAATATTCTTATTTCTGCATCATTGCCAAGGATCATGAAATCTTTTCTGTTATTGCTCTCTGAAGCGGTGGGAGTTTTCTACTATATATACTTCTCTCTATTGTGAGAA
This sequence comes from Sequoia sempervirens, assembly GCA_007258455.2. Lineage (NCBI taxonomy): Eukaryota > Viridiplantae > Streptophyta > Pinopsida > Cupressales > Cupressaceae > Sequoia > Sequoia sempervirens. The sequence goes on from VDFB02193867.1 coordinate 368,806,333, forward strand.
AAGCGTTGGGGAATTTCGAAGAAACAATAATTTTAGGAAAAGACGCTATGCCTTTATTACTATTTTATTTTGTTGTAAAAGACTTTCAAACTGTGCCAATTGTTCAGCCTTTCTGTTCTTTTATGCTCTTTGATTAAATTGTAAACTGTGCTGCTATTGTCTGGACATTCCATTTGTGAATTTCTATATATATTGAATGCAAGTTTTCTGATATAGATCATGTCTAATGAATCTTCTTGGCAGTAGGAATGTATGCAATATTATTTTATGTCAATGAATGGATTGTCTGTGCTTTAATTTTTAGTTTCTGCTTTTCTGGAACACTAAAAATACTTATTGGGCCCTTAGATCTATGATTTATCGTGCCTATCATTAAGTCTTGGCGCATTACCTTAGGTTAGACTTTATTTTATTATTTTTTTTCCTTTTCCCTTTCCAAGACCCCATTATAGAAGAAGTTGACTTCTCTAAAAACCTGGAGGTCACTCAGTTTAGCACAAAAGGTCCCCCATAAACTGAGTTTCCCATAAGACACTATTACTGTAGACACCCAAAATTGTCCTCTTGCAACACCTGTCTTGGCATTACATCATTTAGGCATCTTGTAGCATGCTTTGCCCTAGGTACCCATCTCATCATCTATTTAATTAAATAAATTTTATTTATTTAATTAAATTCATATTCATGATCCATCCATTTCGCTAATGTTAATTAAATAATTTATATTATTTAATTAATTAAATCATTTCTATTCATTCTTCTAATGTTAATTAAATAATTTATATTATTTAATTAATGAAATCATAAATTCAATGTTAATTAAATAAATCCAAAATTTATTTAATTAATAAAATCCTAAAAGATCTTGTCGCTTTCTTTCCAAAATTGAAACTCGTGTGTATCTAATTAATTTATTTAATTAGATAATTCATTAATTATCCTTCTCGTCTTTTTCAAGATTTATTTCCTTTAAAATAGGAAATTAAATCTTTCTATCTTTTTTGACATCTTATCTCATCTTGTTGTATTTCCTCTTTTGTCAAAAATCAAATCCTTGTCGAATCTTGTCAAATCTTATCTTCGTCAACATCACGGCTCTATAAATACAGCCTCTCACAATCCATTTAAGAGGTTGATTCTTCTAGCATCCAGACTCTATCAAAATTAGTCTTATGTCTCTATCTATCATTCTCTTTATTTGTCATTGTCATTGTCAAGTCGTTATGCTGCAGGAATGAGCACTCAACATTCCTCCATTGTCAACCCTTCAAAATCTTGTATTCTCATGCAGGTGGAGAAGAGCAATGGAGATAAATCAAGTCTAGCTTGGAGATTGGTTTGCTTTGCTTTCTTATTTTAATTTTCATGCTAGTTTGTACTCTATTGTGCTTGATAGGATCTAATTAGATTATTGTTTTCATTAAACACTAAAATTTGTTGATTTTTACCCTATCTACATTTGGTGAACCTGATGTGAATCCTTTGATATAGCTTGCCTTTTGCAGGTTTTATTGACATTTTATTGCAGATCTGCCAGTTTTTGGACAAAACCATAGGTTTTACAAAGTTCTTCATATCTTCTACATAGCTGCAAAATTTTTTACAAGATTTTTAGAGAATCTTGTACATCATTTCAAGAGGCTATAGTAAAAAAATCAAGGGTTTATGATCATTTTTGTGGAAATTTAGTTTGGAGCTCAAATACAATGCGAAAAAATTCAATCTTCATTTTCTATATGGTTTTCACAAATCCGCGTTTCTGAGAGCAAAACAAGTGATCATAAGAAGCTATAGTGGTAGCAATATCAGTCATAGACAGAAGATTGGAAAGCGAAAACTTCCAGGTGCACTCATTTAATCTTTCACCTCTTAATAATTGTTTGTCACACATTTGGATTTGGGCTCTTAAAACGAATCTTGTTTTCAATCACATATCAATAATCAAGGCTAAAATTAACAATTGTCTTCAATCACACATCTTGATTGGGGTTAAAAAGAAAAAGTGTTTGAATTGCTTTACACACATTTCAATTTTCTAAAAGGAAATTAATCACTGTGAGTGTGAATCAAGTGTGTGTGTGATCACAAACACCTCACTTGATTTGCTTTTGTCAAACCCTTCCTAGGAGGCCTGCTAGGGGATTTCATCACCCCTGGGGACGACCTCAATTGAAGTGTGAATCGAAAGACATGCTTGTTTGGGAGTTAAAATCTTGTCACTCTTGGCTAATCCCCAAAGAACTTTATACCTTTGGGAAGTGAAGGTGAAGGGTGGGTTACCCCTTTCTCCCGGCTGTGTGGCAGGATTTTTCTTACAAATCATCCTTAGTCAACCTTGTGTAGACTAGCTTGAGACCTAATTGGCCATACCCCAGTTGATTAGTCATAGGGCTTGTTGTTGTGTATTTGAGTGCTTGCTTAATCATAACATTAATCTTCAAAGAAAAATTTATCATTGTGTTTGGTGTGTGTGTTCATGCATTTACATGTGAAATATTGTGTTTGATAGTGCCCAAGTCAAACTTCCAATAAACACTTGCCACATCATCCAAATCACCCAATCTTATCATTCCACATCATATCTTAATCATCATCATCATCTCTTCAACCCAATCAACATCATTTTAGACCATGACAACATTTGAAGACATAGCACTAGAGCTTATTCACATGCTTCATGAAGCTCAAACAAATCAAACACCTTTAACCCAACAAATCATTCACAACGCCCATAACATTATCCAACATCTTCAAACAAACCAATCACCTCAAATGCAACAACTCATAGCTCAAATCCAATACCTCATGGCCACTTGTCAAGTCCAACAAGCACATTATCAAGTCCAATCACCACATCAACACATTTCACATCAATCTTATGTGTCACCTATATCATCATATCAACCTCATCCATCCACATATCAAGTTTCCCCTTCATCAACCTATCACAACTCTTTTAATGTCAACCCTTACCCATACCAATCCACCTATCAACAATCATTATCCTATACAACCCCTCAATCATCATTACAACAACAAATCATCTCACAAGTCCAAACACCATTTCAATCTCAACACATTCAACCCCAATCCTATGTGTCACCTTCATCATCATGCCAACCAAACCCATTTACCTATCATGTCAATGCCACATCAACATGTCCACCCATATCACAAACAAGAATATAGGATCCCAAGTCCACCTTGGCAACAACATCAAGAGCCTTTAAGTCTTAATGACACCTTTGACAAGGGGAACACCAATCTAGTCCATGCACCCTTACCACCATCCAATCAAATGTCTATCCATAAGCCACCATGTCCAAGTCCTAATTCATTGGCCTATTTACCTTCTAACCACTCAAACTCTTCATTACCCCCATCATCATATAATCCTCCATCAAATCAATGCCCTACATTTAGATATTTACAAAATAAATTGATGGCATTATCTAAATCCACCAATCCACCTACAAAGGATGTGACCCAAGGGCTACAAGAAAGGAATCAATTTCCACCATGTCATTCAACACATATACTTGAACATACAAAAGAGTCCTCAAACATCATGCCAAGCCCTTCAAGTCAACCATGTCATCCACAACCCCTTGAGCCAATTCAAGAGTCTCCCGTCATAAGTCCAAGTCACCCTCTTTCATGCTCCTATGTTGTTGACCATCAAGAACATGTAAAGTCTCTTCAAGAGTCATCCCATTCCACTTCCATGCAAGAAACCCAAGAGTTATGTCAAGAGTCTACTCCCAAGCATGTGGAAACATCAAGCCCTAGTCCTAATCAAGATCAAATCATTTTCATCCAACCCATCCATAATCTATATCGTTTTTATGATCAAGATGATATCCATAATGATGAAGAGCCTATCCAAGAACAACTTGATCCTATACCCATCCATGAGAAAGATATTCCAAATTCACCTCCACCTAGTCCTATCCATGATCCATCAACATCCACTTCCCTTGATGATACAAGTGCCTCCCAAGCACACATAGAAGATCAAACAAATATCTTGGATCTAAGCAAACAAAATGTTAATCAAGATCCTAATGATCCTCCATCACCCACTATCGACCCCATTGCAAGTCCTCCATCATATCCTATTGGTCTCTCTACCCTCATTCATGAATGTTCCTCCTTTGAACAACAACAACCATTATCTTCTCCATCCAATAAGGAACTCATGTCTAGTGTTTCACCTACACCTAGTCCTATTGTCCATTGCACACTCCAAAATATGAACCACCAAGGTAAAGGCTTAGGCCTTCATGAACAAGATATTTTGGAGCCCATCCATGTCAAAGTCCCACCACACTCTTATGGCATTGGACATATATCTCAAGGACACCAATCTCAAGATGTTGGTATTTCCTCCATGCATCCTAAGTCCACTTTCCATCATAAATCCTATCATACGCCTAAAACATATGTTTCCATTCCACCACCGTCATCCTACAAATGTCAAAAGCATGTGACCATACACTTCCCTCCATCCACTCTACCACCATTGCTTCCAACTCCTAATATCCCTCCATCCACTTTACCACCATTACTCCCAACACCTAATATCCCTACCATTCAATCCTCTTATCCATTTATCCATAAATCCTCTAAACATCTTAACCATGACCAATCAATGCACACATTATCTAAACATAAAGCTTCCACTCATTCCACCAAACCCAAGGGATTTCAAAATAAAAATTTGGATGCCTCTATACATAAAGTCAAAAATTCTAATGGTCCTAATGCCTTAGCATACAATTGCAAAAAGTCAAAGCCAAGTACATCTAAAAGACTATATAAGCCCATACCTCCAAAAGTAAAGGCCAAAACTAAAATGGTTTGGGTACCTAAGCAAAAGGAAATCAAGTCAACTGAGGCATCCACATCACAAAAATCCCAACCATCCCCTCCCATCCAAAATGCACATTCCATTCAAAAATATCATAGTCCATCCCACAAGCCAAACAAATATCATACAAATATCAAGTCTATGTGGGTACCTAAGGCACTTCATCCACCATCTCCTAAGAAAACATCTCCATTGCTTCCTACACCTCGTCCACATCAAAAGCTTCAATGTTTATCACAATGTGTGCAACCATTGGTCATGGTTCCTTTCCATTTCACACCAAATCCTGATAACTCCTACTCATCCTTCACTCATTATTCTACATATCTCCCCCATCATCTTCCTATGGTCCATGCTTTTGGCTAAGCCTCCCCATTCATCTTTTCCATAAGTCCCATATAATCCCTATCATCTTCTGGACATAATCTTCATCATAATCCATTATTGTCCTCCATAATCCACATCATAAGCCATCATCTACCTACTCCATCTCCCTTTCATGTCATCCCTTACCAACATCTATGAGCATAATGACATTTGAAATGGTCCATGCAATGACATCCATCCCTCGTGGGACTATCACCTTTTATGCAACTAGACACTTGACTCCCTCCTATCCACAAGTCAAAAAGTCAAAAAGTCAAAATAAAAAGACAAATAAAAAAAATAAAATAAAAGTAAAGAGAAATCCCTTCGTCCAACAGTGAAAACCTGGTAAACAGGCGCCCTGGATAAGTACCATGATGAAAACCTGGCAAACAGGCATCATGTGTAAGATGATCTTCTATGTCGCTTACACTTGGGGGCACAATGTCTTATCTATCCACCCTATCATTTTCATGTCATATAATGTCCATCCTACCTACCATCTTTGGCCATAATACATATCTATCATATTGAGTCCACTTATCCACCCTAGTCCTTTTGATCTAAATGAAGATATAGGGGCACAGGTTGAAACAAGCTTTGAGTATCTCTTGACATACCTCATCTATCTAAACCAATCATGTCATTATCCTATTGTCATACATTTTGTCTATAAAAATCCTAAGTCTTGTACCTAAAATGGGGCATGTTATTCCTATGCAACATAGTCTTTGGAGATCACATCCTTGCTCCCTTATGATGCATACATCAATACCATCCATCCATCTATCATGAGCCTTTTATCCCTTATCCCATCACCCACCCTTGCACCTAGACTTGGTTTTCCCCTTGTCATTGGTATCTAGCACAAAGCCTACTCAAATTTTCATCCTTTGACACTTCAAAACATTTGACAAGTCCAAAAAAAAAAAGGTCAAAACATGTCAAAAGTCCAAAAAAATCAAAACATTCCAAAATTCCAAAAAAATCAAAACATTTCAAAATACAAAAAAATCAAAATATCCCCAAAAATACAAAAAAATCAAATAGCCAACAAAAATCCAAGCAATAATCCAAATGCAAGTCAATCCTTAATCCATACCAATCAAATTGATCAATCTTGTCAAATTATCCAATCACATCCTTTGGTCTTGATCCTAACCTTGTTGTAAACCCAATCAATCAATGTCAATCAGTCAATTACCAATCATCCTTGTGTTGCTCTAGGGATATGTCACTCCCCACAATGACAACACTATTATCATCATCAACCAATCAATCAATCAATGGTTTACAGCTTGACAGAGGCAATACCTTGTTTGTTTTTGTATCATTTGTGCATGCTTGCTGGCTTGCTTGAGTGTGTTATCATTTTATCTTGCATTTGTATCAAATCCATATCATTCCAGCTAATATTCATATCTTGTGTGTGTTGGAATATCTTTTTGCATTATCCTTTGCATCTAAGGTCACATAATACCTTTTGTGCATTAGGACTTTAATGCTCTAAGTCTACTTCCTCATACGTCTAGACAAGGTTGTATTACGCTAGGGCACAAGACACATCGTCGCCTTGGTCCTTATATCTTGGTGCATAATGTCTAGTGCTATATCAAACATCATGGTTGCTCATCTTTCATTGCAGCATAACGTATCATCCATTCCTTCATCTTTAGTTCTTGACCCACCCCTTTCATTTCGAGAGCCTACCCATGTTTGTTCAACCCACCTATCCTCTCGAGGGGGCATCATCATATTCTGATATCATTATACATTTTCCTCTATCCATACCTTAGTTTCTTTGAAATGATGTTACTCGACACAAATCTAATCATCTCGAACATCATCTCAAAGAGGGGCAAACTGTAGACACCCAAAATTGTCCTCTTGCAACACCTGTCTTGGCATTACATCATTTAGGCATCTTGTAGCACGCTCTGCCCTAGGTACCCATGTCATCATCTATTTAATTAAATAAAATTTATTTATTTAATTAAATTCATATTCATGATCCATCCATTTCGCTAATGTTAATTAAATAATTTATATTATTCAATTAATGAAATCATAAATTCAATGTTAATTAAATAAATCCAAAATTTATTTAATTAATAAAATCCTAAAAGATCTTGTCGCTTTCTTTCCAAAATTGAAACTCGTGTGTATCTAATTAATTTATTTAATTAGATAATTCATCAATTATCCTTCTCGTCTTTTTCAAGATTTATTTCCTTTAAAACAGGAAATGAAATCTTTCTATCTTTTTTGACATCTTATCTCATCTCATTGTATTTCCTCTTTTGTCAAAAATCAAATCCTTGTCGAATCTTGTCAAATCTTATCTTCGTCAACATCACGGCTCTATAAATACGGCCTCTCACAATCCATTTAAGAGGTTGATTCTTCTAGCATCCAGACTCTGTCAAAATCAGTCTTCTGTCTCTATCTATCATTCTCTCTATTTGTCATTGACATTGTCAAGTCGTTATGCTGCAGGAATGAGCACTCAACATTCCTCCATTGTCAACCCTTCAAAATCTTGTATTCTCATGCAGGTGGAGAAGAGCAATGGAGATAAATCAAGTCTAGCCTGGAGATTGGTTTGCTTTGCTTTCTTATTTTAATTTTCATGCTAGTTTGTACTCTATTGTGCTTGATAGGATCTAATTAGATTATTGTTTTCATTAAACACTAAAATCTACTGATTTTTACCCTATCTACAGTTACCTTGTCAAATTTTGGCATCAACAATTTGTTCTTTTTTTGGCATGCCCAGTGGGACCAAGCTTAAATGAATTTGTGCTTGAGAAGGGTGTATGAGCCATTGGCCTATAACTAGATCCCAAACCACAAGGAACCCCCGTTTACTAGTACCTCCACTAGGAACAGTGTAGGCCACAAATTAGTTGGTAACCGTTCCACTCCTGCCACCCCTTCCTCTAACCATGTTGCTAGCCGCCAATAGAAATTACATGGCATAAGATGCCGGAAGTCCCTTAGCAACTGCAGTAGCACCTACTGTTGGGGTGCTATCTCAGTTTTAGCTATGAAAGCTATACCCAAGTTTACCAGAGATGGCTCAAGAACACCCGCAGAACATCTGCAAGATGTGGCAGACGTGTGTCCGGTGCATGGGATCATAGTGTAGAATGTAGCTGGATTTGTACTGAACACTATCACCTAGCACTATTTGCACTTGGGACGAGCTCAAAGATCCATTCTATGAGAGGTTCTCAAATGATGGAGACTGCTCTTTGCTATATTATCAACTATCTGTCATAAAATAAGCTCCCCAGGAGGCTATGATAGAATTCAATGCTTGATTCCACACTAATTGGAAGAGGATCCCTATTACTATACGCCCAACTCCTGAGTTGGCATTCATATTTTATCTGAAGTCCATCAATCCTAACATTTCTATGATGATCAAGTCTTTGGGAGGAGCTACTCTACTAGATGCTTATGGTGTCACTGTCAAAGTCGAGAATCATTTGATAGATTGTGAAAAGTTGCCTCCTCAGCCTATCATGTTGATATTTTCTAAAATATTGATACCCACACAAGAAGTCACATCAAATAGCATGCTTGCAACTCCCCAGTCAATGTACACATATGTGGCAGTGCCATAAAATGTTGCCTCTACATCTGGTTCTTCCAAAGATGAAATGAGTGATCTTAAAGAAATGTTGTGGACTATGGAAAATGACATAACCACCCTCAAGTGGAACCAATGAATGCCTCTGAAGCCTACCTATTAGAACGATCAAGGTGAACAACCCTCATATAAGTAGAATCAGTACCAAGGTGGTTCCCACACTAATCCACCAGCTCCAATAGTCAACCAAATGGTGAAGGTGCCTACTCTGCTAATGAGTGCTCCACTAAGGTCGAGTAGGGAATTAACCATAGGGTAGAATAACCTCATTGATGACATCAATCCGTGGTGCTTCCCTTGTAGTGATGCACATATGCCCTGAAATTGTCTGCATGGCAACTTACAACAAAAGGTGGCAGAGCAACACAACCAGGGCATGACACCAGACCATGGAGGTTATGTATATGCCTCTCCACAAATGGAGAGTGCGGTTCTTACCGTGCAAATGCAAGAGATTTCTCTAGAACAAGAATCCAACATTGCTCCTGATCACGCGCTCTTCTCATGGATGGAGGAAGAAGAAATGGTGTTTGCTAATGATATGTCCATATCCAAAACACCACAAGTGCAATATGAATATAACACTTACTCAAAGAGGAGATTTACCAGTGAGTCAGTTGTTCCGCATCTAGCCAACCCGCAACTTAAAGGTGCTTCTGATTAGATACCTGACACTTCCATTGGATTGTTGCAATCTCAACCATGGAAGGAAATTATCATAACAAGAGCAAAGGATAAAAAACCTCCAAGTTTTCTACCTTTTAATGTGGTAGAAAAATTGAAGAAATCATCTGCTAATGTGTCTCTATGGGACATTCTAGCTATCCCAGAGCAAAAAATGTTATTACAAAAGGTGCTTCAAGTAGAGGTCAGTGCAGTGCCAAAAGAGCAGTTAACCAATGCAAAGGCTGTTAATCAACTATCTTTGGCGAAAGTCCTTACGGACAACACAAAATAATCCCCTATCAAAGTTAGAGATAAGTTGAAGCCCCAACCCTTCTTCTTAACTCTCATCATAGGGAAGAAGTTATTGCATAATGCTATGATTGATTCTAGTGCTAGCACCACTGTTATGCTTAAACAAATAGCTGAAGCTTTAGGACTCAACTATGAACCTATGAAAAGGGGAGTAATGCAGCTTGATGGGAAAAAAGTTGAAACCATAGGTGTCATCAAGGAACTTCTTTTAACTCTATTTGCTTGCCCTAGTATCACAGTGCTACAAGACACTGCGATCATAGATGTTCCTCCCATGTTTGGCCTCTATCCTAAAAAATTACTTTAAAGGTGGGTGGATACCTATCCTTGGATTGGTCACGTTTGATTCTCAGAACCAAACACGACACAAAAATGAAGATAGAATTGGAGGCTTTACATTCTGAATATCTAGGAGATGAAGCCCTGATCAATTTTGAAGCTGTGCATACGTTTATCACCAAGCAAGAAATGTATTGCATTGAATTACTAGAGGAAGAAAAGGTGATCGGAGACCAGGATGATCAAGAAGATGCTCTATTGAGTGAACACATGGATAGTGACCCTTTCAGAAATTATCATGCTACAGGATTGGGCACCTATGTAATTTATGATGAAGACCAAGTGCTCTCAAAGGATTCCAAAGAGTTTGAAGGTGGCCAAGAAAATGAGATATGGACGCTATACTTTGACAGAGCAAGAGGTAAAGTAGGCGCTGAGGTGGGGATATGTTTAATATCCCAACAAATTGAAAAAATGCTAAGGTCTTTCTGCTTCTAATTTGCTTGTTCGAACAATGAAGCTGAATATGGAGGATTAGTTGAAGGTTTGAGCCTTGCAGAATGAATGGGCATTAAGAAATTAATGGTGTTTAGAGATTCCAAACTAGTAGTCAACTAATTTTGGGGGATTTCCATGGAAAGGAATGTCTACATGAGATCCTATTGGCACCGAGTCAGGGACTTGGTTGAGAGCTTTGAAGCCTTCAACATACAGACTGCTCCCTGAGGACAAAATGGTGAGGCAGACCGCATGGCTATGATTGGTGCTCAATTTGATCCTACCTTTGACCTTATACATAATGAAAATTCTGTACGAGTAATAGTCCAACCAACGATTCCTGACAATGATCAAAGTTGGCAGGTTTTTGAAAGTGATGAACATATTGCCTCATTCATCTAGCAATTAGGGGAATTCGCTGATCAACTTCAACCAAAGATCGTCGAGGCTTATGAAGGACAAATCATGCAACTCAAATCCAACAAGCTTCTGAAAGGATAGGTTACTCTCAATTTTTTTTTTTGATTGTGATGATGCAAGAAATGATATACGAAAGTTTGTGGTAGAGAAAAGTGATTATGTAGACCTTCGGGTCTCAAATGGCAGAAACCTTCAAGTTGAGAAATATGTCCCACACCATGATAAATAAAGGCTCATCAATTTTTGCAAGAAATATGGAGTAATGGCCTGGTCCTATTATGATCTAAAGGGATATGATCCTGACATCATCCGACACATGATCGAGTTGATAGAAGGTGCAAAAATAGTCTGACAAAAGAAGAGGCTAGTAAACCCCAAGATTGAAGCATTAATGGTGCAAGAGCTAGCCAAGCTAATTGAGTTGTAGATTGTCTTCTCAATCAAGCATAGTACTTGGGTATCTATTCTAGTCCTAGTCTAAAAGAAGAATGGAGATATCCACTTGTGTGTGGACTTCTGAGACCTAAATAGAGCATCTCTGAAGGATCATTATCCACTTCCTTCTATGGAGTCAATCCTACAAATGGTAGTAGGATCAAAAATGTTTTCTCTACTGGATGAATTCTATGATTACAATCAGATTCGAGTTAAGGAGGATCAACACAAGACTACGTTCACTACAAAGTGGGGAACATTTGCATATGCTAAAATTCCTTTTGGTTTATTCAACACAAGGGCAACATTCCAATGGGCAATGGACATCGCTTTTAGTGAGCTAATCAATAAGTTTATTCTAATCTATTTAGATGATCTTATTGTGTTTTCTAAATATAAGGATGATCATTTCAACCACTTAGAAATAGTTTTTCAAAAGTGCTAGGAGTTTAGATTTTCCCTAAATCCAAAAAAATGCGTATTCAGAGTGCTGCAAGGCAAGCTGTTAGGACACATGGTATCCAAAGAAGGATTTTCAATTGACCCCAAGTGGGTGAAAGCTATCAAGGAACTTCCCCTTCCGGTGAACAAGAAAGGCAATCAATCCTTCCTGGGCAAGGTAAATTTTTTTAGCAAGTTTATTTTTGAATTTGTGGGAATAATTATGCCTATCACCCTAATGCTTAAAAAGGATCAAGCAAACAAGTGGACAACCAAAGCTCGAGAAGCCTTTGAAAAATTCAAGGATGCTATTTCTGTAGCTCCAGTACTAGTTAATCTAGATTTATCTAAGGATTTTATAATGTATGCATTCAGTAGCAAGTCCAATATTGCTACTATCTTAACCCAAAAGGATAATGAAGGAAAAGTAGAACATTCAGTGGCATTCTACTCTTGGACCCTGAAGGAATATGAGATGAATTATAATTTCGCCGAAAGACAAGCCTTTGCAATAGTGAAGGGACTTAAAAAGTTTCACCATCTAATTTCTTGCAATAAAGTGTTTGTTTATGTCGCGCATTCTAGTGTACACAAATATATCATGGAGGGAGAAATCACAGAAAAAGAGCTAATTGGGTCACCAAGATCCTTGAAAATGACATTGAGGTCAAACCCACTAAACTATCTAAGGAAGAGGACTGTGTGAATACATGGGGTAGGATGAAGAGATACTTGTTGAAGAAGAGCAACTATAGCTTGTTCTGATAAATGAGCTAGAATCCAAGGGTTGCTGGCTAACACATAGAATGAGGTTTATGCAAATAAGAAAGTATCTACTAGGCCTTTCCTCCTTGAAGAGGAGATACTATCGGATGTAGAATTGCGGATATGTGCTGGTGGAATGGGTCCTTTTCAAAAGGAATTTCAATGGTCTCCTCTTGCAATGTGTTACTGCAAAGCAAGCAAAGGGAATCCTTGACACATTCCACAACAATGCTGTGGGAAGACACTTGTCCACTAAGACCACTACCATCAAAATCATGTGCGCAGGTTACTATTGGCCCACACTTTTCAATGACTTCCACGCTTTGGTAAAATCTTGCAAAAAATGCCAGTTCTTTACATATAAGGAATAATTATGCAATGCCTGACAAGCTATAGTGGTGGACGAACTGTTTGCAAAATGGGGCCTGGACTTCATCGGGATGATTAATCCCACTTCCAACACCAGGAATAAGTGGATTCTAACTACCACAAATTACTTCATAAAATGGACAGAGGCCATTCTGCTTAAAAACACAATAGAGGCAGAGATAGTGGATTTCCTCGAAGAGGTAGTGGCAAGGTTCAATCCTCTAAAGACTATAATTTACAATAATGTTAGAACTTTCTTAGGCACAAAGCTATGTCACTTTGCATTAAAAAATGACATATTCCTTAAGAAATCATCAAATTATTACCCGTAGGGAAACAACCTAGTGGAGTCAACAAACAAGAACCTAGTCTGACTCCTTAAAAGAATTGTTTTGGAACACCAAAGAGAATGGCATAAAAACCTCTGAGCGATGCTTTGAGAAAACCATATAACTCCTAAGCAAGTCCCTAAGACTTTGCCTTATGATTTGCTATTTGGGAAAGATGCACTATTGCCTATATCTATGGAGATTCCAATGCTTCAATTGTTGAAATCCCTTGAGATAGAACAAAATGGCACTATGGAGGTTTGGCTTGCTGAACTATTAGAAGTACAAGAAAAAATGGAGAATTCCCTAATAGCCATGACAAACCACCAACAAGTGGTCAAGCGATGGCTTGATAAGAAATCTTTTGACCAAGGCCTAAAGTTCAGAGACTTAGTACTAAAATATGATAAAAGGGCTGCTAAGCTAGGTCAGCATGGAAAATTTGATAGCCTATGGGAGACCCCCTTTAAAATAATTCGGTGTAAAGAGCATAACGCTTTCAAGTTAGAAAGTATGGAACAAGAACCCTTGGGAATTCTGGTCAATGGGATTCATCTTAAGCTGTTCCATTAAGTGCCAAATTTTATTTTTGAACATATGTGAATAATGCTTTTATTTTCTTTCCCTTTGTGTTGGCCGATCTTTTTTTGAAATTGGGTCATGTTTCAGCGGAAACAACCTATCATTGTAGAGAGTAGAGTAATGGAATTACTTTACAGTTTAAAAATAATACACCCATGTGCAAAGGAAATGAACACATATGCTAATAAAAGAGCCCATACAATAGATAAGAAGAATGGAAGAGAGAGCCGTGGATTTTTATAAAGATATATGTCAATTTATATATATTCTTTCATTTTTACATTACAAAAATGGCTGAGAAAGCCATAATTCAAAAAGTATATGATTATACGAGCTATTCTTTCATATATGCTATATCTATAGCCTTTTTCAGGCTTATATACAAAAAATATAAGTAGGTGGTGTATTGAACAACATAAAACAAAGAAACAGGGAGGTGTTTTATCCAAGAGAATGGGAGGCAGCAATTGACACATCATTGCAATGTCTACTACTTCTATGACAATGCCTACCACATCTTCATCAACAGGTTCTTCAGCAAAAAAAGCAGAATCATTTGGAACAACTGCCATTGGCAGAGGGAACACCAAGTTCCTGAAGTCAGTGCACCAATGAACACCATAGAATGGTATTATGTTGTAGCTGTGGAACAAAAAGTGCAAGGCTTGGGTAACGCTCTGTTGATGCTCATCGCGTGTCTGAAGGAAGAATCCATTGAGGAATGACAAACATATAATGATTGCTTCTTCCTCAATGTAGCGTCGGAGGTCACTAGCTGTTGGCAGACCTACCCCATATGCAACATGAGTAAAAATCTCACCTAGGCCATTCAGGTACCTTTTTGGAAAAAAATTGTTGACTAGCTTTAGAATTAGAGGCTTGGGGCTACCAATGTCTAATATTGACGCAAAAAAATGTGAGTAGATATCAGTTTTTAGATGGTATTTGTACTCATACTCTATACAATCCCTACCCAAAACCCATTTTATAGCTACCAAAACCAAGGAGTGTTTATTTTTGGTCATTCTCTTCAATCGCCTAGTGGAAATCTCTCCCAGAAAAGCTGTCTGTGACTTGTAAGAAGTTAACCTAATGGGAGTATTCATGGTACTAACACAATGCTTCTACCTTCTAACTAACATTGAAACTTTCCTACCACCTACCCTATGAGAAAACTCACTTACTGAAGCTAAAGACTGCGCCAATGACCTATTGTTAAATCTGCTTAAATGCTAAGTGTGATTTCCTCACTACTTAGTGGCCTATTTATAGAAAAAATGAGAAAAGGCATGCTAATCCATTTTGATAAAATGTGATGATAACCAAGTGCCAACTTGGAAGGCGTTCCTACGTTTGCTCACATTTCCTAACTGGTTGCATCTACAAAAGTATGGCTCAATGCATGCTAAGTTAATAAGAGCTAGTTAATTAGCTTTAAAATGGTGGTGCTCATCGCTAGTAAGCTACACGGCCGTAGGCTATTATGTCATCTCACAGGAATTTCCTAGAGCCCAAGGTAGGATCCATATCTTTTTAAGTGGTGATCATTTGCTTTGGTTTAATCATTCTGTCAAAGATATTATTTGCTAACACATACTAACGCAAGGTTAGAAGTAAAATTTCTAGCTCAAGTTTCAAGGAAATCACAACATATCACACGGTTGCCAAATGCAATAATGAATTCTTGTTGCCTCAAAATGGAAAGTAATTCATTTTGCACGAGCCGAGGAATTAACGGTACATGCTAAATTAAATGCAAAAAGCACACTTTCCTCTACCACCTTGAGAAAAGAGAGCTAAATATTGAATGAAAAAGTTTAAAGTTTAAATTCTTTTCAAATAAGC
The DNA here is from genome assembly GCA_007258455.2 of Sequoia sempervirens. Lineage (NCBI taxonomy): Eukaryota > Viridiplantae > Streptophyta > Pinopsida > Cupressales > Cupressaceae > Sequoia > Sequoia sempervirens. The sequence continues at coordinate 368,822,165 of VDFB02193867.1, forward strand.
CAAGCATTAAAGTGTAGAGAATTTTTTAGCATATCCAGAGCTGAATAAAATTTACAAAGAGTTCATCACAACAAATGTAGGATGAGATTGGATAGGATTTGTTTACAGCCATATGGTTGTCAGAAGATGTGTATATCTATGAAGATTTAGCATGTGCTATGCCTGGTATACCAAGCAAGCTGAAGATGGAGAATACGATAGAGCTAAATACACCCAAAGATTGCAAAAACCAGAAAAGGGTTGAGGAGAAATGGGATAATATTTATGACCCATGGCTCACAAAAAAGCATAAATCCTTAAGAGAAGTAGCCTGTGCAAAGGTGAAGTCACCTAAGGCAGACACATCGACAACAAGGAAGGTTTGGTATAGTGGTCTTCCATAATACATGGTCCTGCAGGTACATTACTGCCCGAAGATAGTTGATGCCGCCATTCAACGTTATAACCCTAGCACCCCTTGCATTGAGGGATGAAACTTAAGAGTTCACATCATCCCACAAGCCATTTGGCATATGCTATGTATCCCGACCCAAGTAAAAGAAGGGATAAAATTGAGTCCTTCCCTGGTAAAGGAGAAAAAATGTGGAAGGCGATGAAAAAGAACTCATATTTTCTGATAGAGGAGATTGGTAAGAAGGGAATCCTAGGCACTAAGCTGCCAAGTATCTCATTTTCGGGTGGTTCATTTCATGAGGACATGTAGGATTCCACTTCAATGCTAGATTTTTTATGCATCTGAGACTTCGACGAGATGGTGGAAACCTTTCAACTGGGGTCGGCTTTCCAATTCTGCAAACTGCACAATACCTTCTGGTATGATTTCGTTGAGTTCTTGGTGGAGGAAATGATACAACAAATGAAAAATTACCTGATGGAGGGAAATTTTATATTTCTCTCCTTCCTAGTTCACATGTTCCTACATCAAAACCCTAATTTCTTTGGCAGGTATTTTGAATTATCAATTTTTGATGAAAAGAAGAAGAGGAAGCTAGTATCCACATGGACACCCTTTCTTTCCATTTCATATGATTATTATGCATTTTCAGATTATTTTATAACCTCGTCTTGCAAGATTTATGAGGAGGTGACATAGTCTGGCTCGACAAGGATCATGCCAGATATATGCAGAGTTTCACTCCTGCTTGTGGCTGGTTCTTAGGAGCAGATTTCAGAACTCTCCAAATGCGGGGCTTCACCGGTCAACCCTTCCTTCTCCCAACTTGTGTCACAAATAGGGTTCTCACACTTGAAATGTATAGGTAGGTGTGTATCATTGATTATACCTTTTGCAATAGTCCAAGTGTCAAGAGAAAAGGATTCTTGACTTGTCCGAAAAAATTTCAAAATGGTGACTCTAGTAAAGAAGCAATCAAATCAATTATTGAAAGATAAACTGGATCATTTAAGGTTGGTTTTGGTATATGAAAAATGGGATTACAACCCTTTCAATGACCTACTAGAGCTGTACATGAAGGTTACTCATGTTCCTTGACCTTACTAGGAAAAGCGGCATAGCCCACGAGCAGACAAAGATGATTTTTTTTTTGAACTAGCGCATATTCCCACACAAGATAACAAAGAGCCATGGCACAAGTTCTAATTTTCTGTGGTAGTGGCAAAAGATAATGTCCATATGGAATGTGCCATGTACAACAAGTTGCGTAAGGATGAGGAATGAACTGATGAGAAGATAGAAGATTTTTGGAAGTATCGCCAAGAAACAGGGCAATTGGATGCCCCTTATGAGAGCTTGAAGGAGGACAAGGAATTTGAAAAATGGTGGGATGAAGACCATCCTAGCCTAGAATCTAGCATCAATAAGAGCGATGACCTGGAGGATGAGTCAGAAGAATAGGAAGAGGAAACATCAACTTCTGCGTCCTCCATGCCAAAGGAGAAAAGCTTTGGATAACTCACCTATGTAGCCATAAATGTGCAGTTTAATGTATTGAGGGCTTCGCATACACTCACTTGGGCCACTAAGGTAGCCAGGTACTACAACAGCAGTCAGAAGTAACTGCTGAAGCTGGGGAAGCCCCGCCTATAAAACGACAACGTACGAAGACCATTATCAAAGTGGGTTTGCAAGAACCTGCTGGAAGATAGGTGCTTGCAGCTAGTTAGGAGCCTGAAGCCGAGGGAGAGTTGCTAACCATTCCGAAGCTGCCATTGACCAGTCAATAGGTAAAATTCACTCCTTCTCTTACTTCTCAATCCTTGGTATCTATCCTTGTCTCAGCAACAATCCTACCATGAGTACTGGCCCTCTGTTTCCCACTTTTAATCCAACACATGCAGGAGGTTTTGCGCAATTCTCATAGACCACTCCACCCGACTTTACTACTCCATGAACTCTTACACCAACTACTACCGCTCAAGCTCTCCTTCCCTCGCTTTTTGAAGGTGTGCCCTCTGCGGGTACCCTACTTCTACTATTGCTATAGATCCTCTTCTATCACAAAAGGTTGACTCTAAAATGACAACTCCTTCACCATTCCAGCCCATGAGTCCTGCCAATTCACCAATTGAGCCATGACAAGTGGCAAGCCCTTCTGCTAGTTCTCAAACCAAGCTTTGGAATGTGCCCCACTTCTCCTCACAAACTATCACTCTCCAGAAAAAGAAAATGCCTAGGCCTATTAGAATTACCTATTAAATATGCCCTACATTCTGGTGCTCCTTTCAGAGGCAGACTAGTTTCGTCACCAGCCGAATTCATGGTGCAGATTGACTGCAGAAAGGAAGCACGTGCAAGTAGAATACAAAAGCACAAGGTGAAGGATGATAGTACTTTTTCTCAGTTAAAATACAAACTCTTTATGATGAGACCTGGCAAGAGCTGAAGTTTGCAACCATGTACCCGAGAGTAACCAAGCCATAGGGGGAGATGCGCCTAGAAGACTGTGAAATATATGCGGTAGGGATTGACATGAAGGTGGCCTGACCATAGGATAAGGTTGAGATTATGGAGGAAACACAATGGGTGGTCACCTCCAACTTCCTTAAAAATGGTCACTAGCTAAAGAAAAATGATGAGTAGCTTAAAGTAGTAAAGGAAAGGGTTAGATTTTTGGAGAAAAAAAAGAAATCCCTGGAGGCGAATGTTGCATGTATGATAGAAAGGGCACTAGAAATAGAGAATGAGAAGAACAAACTTCAGGGTGAGCTTTCGAAGGTTCAAACTATCGACCTTGCTATGGTAAATGAGTTGCGTACTAAGAATTAGGAGGTGAAACATAATTTGTAGCTAAAGAATGAAGAGATGGAGTGGCTTCTCCTTGAGTATAGTTAAGGAATAGCATAGAAGAATGAGGCTTTGGAGCACCAACAAGCTCGATAAGAACAAAGGTTACAAGAAAAAGAGGCTAAATTTGAGGGTTTAAAAGCTCAATTAGAACAAGAGCTTCAAGAGACAAAGTCCTCTCTAAACATGCATTTAGCAAATCACTCTCGAGCTGAGGAAAATTGGAATAAAGAAATGAGCAACTTTGCAGAGCAACTGGCATTTGAAAAAAGGAAAAGGGTAGAGTTGGTTGAGGCCATTAACTCAAAAGACATAGAGATTGCTTCTCTTAAAATCTCTCTCCTATCCTCTCTGCACAACCGAATATTATTCCATTGGTTAGGTAGTTGTACATTTCTCATTGGGAAAAGATTAAAACATTTTTCCTAGCACTGCAGCCCACCCTCCAATTCATCACCAAAGCATCAAAGTTGATCTAGGAGGCTCATGATACGATTGAGCAATTCCCACAATTTATCTTGGAAAAGGTTCTAGAAGCAAAAGATTTGCTCACTGAGCTATACTCGGTCTCTGATGAAGACCTCACCAGGGCAGGGATTGAGGATCGAGATGTAGTTGCCTAGACGGTAAAAAAACTTATCCATTGCCACTCTGCCTTCCAGTGCACTAAAGCGGCCATGGCTACTCTAAACAAGACAATGGACAACATGCAGGAGAGTTTCTCCAAGTTGAACAGGATGGGTTTACCGTTCCCATTCCTTGATAATGGCTCTATTGCTATGGTTAAGTAGATTGCAAAAAAAATAGAAGAGAAGGAGAATAATCTGGATGCTTTTAGGGGTTTTAGTCATCCTCCCACTACAACTGACATTGAGGGAGTTATTCATCCGCTTGCACAACTACTGTTTCATTGTGAAGTAGGGGCTAGTTTACCTGATGTGCTGCCTCATAAAGAAATGATTGATCTAAGTGGAGCACAAGAGAATTTGCACAACATAGTAAGGCCATCTGAGGATGAATGGTCGCCTCTGCAAGTGACTCTTTCCAATCTCTGATTCTATTACTTTATGAAATGGCGCTCTGGTCTGCAAACAAAAGAAATTTTGGGTTCTCTGTTCCTCAAGCGAAACGCCCCTGGTAGTCGCCAAAAGTTGTGAATAAATATTCAACGAGCTCCCTTCGGGTGTATTTTACTCTAAGTATTGGCTCACACATCACAAGAAATCCACTTGGCCTTTTATCAAGGTCTACTTCCCCTTCCACATGTCTACTCTATGCACCTCGAGGGTTTCCCTTCTTTTGCATCTCGAGAATCCCCACTATACTTCCACGTGTCATAGCTGCGGGCCATTTTTGCTCGTTGCTTTTTGCTTCCTCATCAGGTTCTACTCGAGTGCCACAAAGCTCTCATTCCCAAAGAATTTTGGTGGGCCCCACAATTGTTGTCTATGATGCACTCTTGCTACGTGTTTACTCTTTGCAAATCTTTTGGTGAGAGGATGAAATAACGACCATGGGCAACGAAATGCAGCCATGCGTCTCTTTTGCACCCAACCAATGATCATTTCCTCCACTTTTGGATAGAGCTCTGCCCACTCAACATGTGTAGCCTTGGCACAAGTCTTTAGCAGCAAGAGATAAAGGTTCATATGAGCAGCGAAATGCTACCACGTGCCTATTCGGTGGATCTCGTATTTAGGCGATGAATCAGGTGAACCAAATGCTGTGATTGGCCATTGCATGTCATAATCATTTTCATAGGATGGTGACACTTGTTTGTTTTAACCTTTCCGGGACCACTGCCATCATTTGCAGGAGATGCACCTGATCCTGGATTGACCAGATGCTTGGTTTTGAATCTTTTTTGATGCAACGAATTGGGAAATATTCTTATTTTTGCATCATTGCTAGGGATAGCAATTTTTTTTTGTTATTGCTTTCCAAAGCGATGAGAGTTTTCTGCTATATATACTTCTCTCTATTGTGAGAAAAGGGCCAAGGAATTTTGAAGAAATAATGATTTTAGGAAAAGATGCTAGGCCTTTATTACTATTTTATTTTATTGTAAGAGACTTTCAGACTGTGCCAATTGTTCGACCTTTCTATTTTTTCATGCTATTTGATTATACTGTAAACTGTACTATTGTTGTCTAGACATTCCATTTGAGAAATTCGATATATATTGAATGCAAGTTTGCTAATCTAGATCTTGTCTAATGAATCTTCTTGGCAGTAGGAATGTATGTAATGTTATTTTATGTCAATGAATGGATTGTCTATGCTTTAATTTTTAGTTTCTTCTTTTTTGGAACACTACAAATACCAATCAGGCCCTTGGATCTATGATTTATCATGCCTATCATTAAGTCTTGGCACATCACCTTAGGTTAGATTTTATTTTATTATATCTATTTCTTTTTCCCTTTCCAAGACCCCATTATAGAAGAAGCCGACTTCTCTAAGAACCTAGAGGTCACTCAGTTTAGCACAAAAGGTCCCCCATAAACTGAGTTTCCCATAAGACACTGTTACCTTGTCAAATTTTGGCATCAACAATATCCATTATCTTGACCATCTGTCCAACACTTAAACGATTATGCTTCGGACCTTCCACATATAGGACATCATCAGTATTATGCTTACCATCAAGAGAAATGAATCCTCTGCTATAGATTACACCAACTTTGTCATCACCAAATCTTACACCACCATCATACTTTTTTAAGCTCACAAACTTACTTTTATCACCTATCATATGATGAGAGCATCCACTGTCAATCACCCATTCATCTTTCTCTTCAACTCGAGCAACTAGGGCTTTCTCCACATTTGTACAACTAGCAGATTCAATAGACACAAGATTATTTTCCTTGATAGAAATAAATACCCATTTGTCCTCACTTACATTCCCTTTATCACATTCATCATCTGTTACACCTTCATCAATAGCATAATAGAATTTTCTTTGAAATCTAGGCTTGTTAGGTCTTGACTTAGGAACTCTTTCCGGACACCTTGATGCAAAATGACCTATCTTATTGCTAGAAAAACATTTAACAAGAAACTTCCCTTTATACATACCTTCTCCTCTAACTTCTCTTTTGACAATAAGTGCTACAAGCTCATCTAGTTCTCTTTCTTCTTCTTCAATATTTCTCATTTCCTTCTCATACTTGAAAACCTTTTTAGAAGAAATTTTTCCTAGATCATATCTCTATTTATCTCTTCCAGAAGTAGTGGTCTTGAATGCAAATTCTACCTTAGGAAGGGCATCACCAAATTCACTTAACTCAAAAGCAGTAATCTTACCAATCAACATATCTCAGGTAACATTTGTTACAATCTGGAGCTCCTCAATAGCAATAGTTTTGACTTTGTATGCAATAGGCAAGGTTCTAAGTACTTTAGCTACAATATATGATTCTTCCAACTGTCCACCAACACATCTGATACTGCACACAAGTTCATTCACTCTTTGATTGAAAGAAGTAATGTTCTCATCATCAACCATTCTCAACATTTCATATTTCCCTTTTAGGTTTTGCAACTTAGCAATCTTCACATTAGCATCACCTTCATACAAAGTTTCCAACTTTTTCTAGATCTCATAAGCAGTCTTAAGATCCATAAGATTAGTCATCTCAGAATTAGTCAAAGCACTCATCAATGCTTCCTTAGCCCTGATATTGTACTCAACATCCCTAATCTCAATAGTAGTAGGACCATTATGTTGAATAACATACCTATTTCTTGTAATGCTCTAGTAGGGTTCACCAATTCATCTTATATGAAACTCCATTTGAGTCTTCCACAAAGAATAATTTGTTCCATCAAATCTCAAACTATCCTTCTTGTATGTTGCCATCCCAAATCACCTCAAGATGTTAAACTTCTTCTAAGGAACCTACTCTGATACCAATTGTTGGCAACACAAGGGTAGACAACTGAGAGGGGGGGTGAATCAGTTGTCTCAGGATCAAACTCATTAAACTTATTAACCCTTATTTTTAGATCTGATTAATAACTATGAAAGCATAAATCATCAACCCATCAGAAACACACATAACACCAAGATTTCTTTACGTGGAAACCTTGTTAGGGGGAAAACCATGGTGGAGGCCAGTCCACAAAATTATACCCTGTTAAAAGTATAAAGAATGAAATGGGGAATGCACATGCATTCATGAACATTGCCTAGAGCTCACTACTCAATTACAACAAGGCTTACTGCCCAAAGGAAGACACACTATCTTACAAAAACATTCAGATTACATCCGCAGGGATTTGAATTGAGAAAATCACATTTGCTAATGCTTGATTATAGTTCTAGTTAAGCACATGAACACTTCTTCACATTTCTTCACACTTCTTCACTCTTCTTCACACTCTTCTCTACCTTCAAAATATTTAGAACATTATGCATGCACACCATGCATTAAAATGGTATAAACAATCGCTTATATATATCCACAACAAGAGATTACATCGTTACATGTCGACTTCAACAAAATAATAAAAATGAATACAAACTATCAGTCCAAAACAATAACAATTATCAACGTGAATCAACCAAGGTCGGCCACAACATAGTGGAGACCCAAAATAAAATCCTCAAACACGAACCACCTTCAAAAATTATTCCTTGAAGATTCATAACACACTACAACCACCTTGTCAACCATGAACATGAAAAACATGAACACACAAGAGAAAATCACCAATCATGGGCATAACGATCAATGCGGATGTGCAACATAGATAGAGCATGATTTAGCAACATTCACAAACATTATGAATCACTAGAGAAGCATCCACAACAACTGAACTTACGAGAATCACATCATCTTCATTCAGGAACACCAATTGAAGCAATAGAAAAACTATTAGAACACAACTGTTCATAACTCGATCAAATCTTCACACGGATCTCTAAAACTTAATGTCCAACAGACTAAACTTCACTTCACCACTGACAACCTACAACTTATTCCATTACAATTTTCTCAATATCCTTGACATATACAACTTCAAATGACATTAAGGCCAATAGTGTTGACATCAATGACAACCACATATTAGCAACACAACCACAACATCCAACAATTGTATCTTATGAATCATTATACCTTATAAATTTGGTTAAATATTTGTTTATGTAGGTTCACCAATTTTAAAAGGAAGCTTCAGAGGAGGACCTAAAATATGCTTTACTACATGGTTCCCAAGGCCTTCGACAACATATTCTAGATCGAGGGGAGAAATTAGTCATTGGTCATGAATCTGAGGTGAGTTCTTTACATGATGGGCTATGATAAAATTTCATATTTTTCCTTCATTTCCATTGTAAAGAAAATAATACAGATATTAATCTAGAAAAATACACATAGAACTGCAATAGTTTATTTTTTGCATAGAGAAATGAAAGTAAGCAAAGCTAAAATTATGATTTGAGTTGCTACAGGATTAATAACTATCAGTTTACATATTGAAAAGCATAGATTTTCATGGTTTATTAAATTCTATGATTTGAAGCAAGAAAATAAGGTCTAATATGTTATTTTAATGAGTTAAATTGTGTTGTGTATAGGAATCCCAACAATCAAACTCATCAGAGAGCATGAAGAGGAGCTAGAGGAACATGATGAATTGTTTGTCAGACACAATGATTCGAGCTGCTTGCATGAAGAAAACTGATTGACACTAGAATGCAATTTGATATGCTTGCTTCCTTTTGGATTCTGTTTGTGATTCATGACTAGGTTGACCATGTGGAAGACAACAAACAAGTGAGATTATTTTTATCTATCTGATTTCTTTTATATGTTCTGAACTAGTAATATTTTTCTAATGAAGCATATGTATTTGTAGTAAAACTAATAGCCCGAAAGGTAGTTGCACAACAATGCCCACTAAAGGAATTCACTTTTTTTTGAAACTAAAGAAGTCACTATTGGTTTCTATGATATAAAATAGGGACACCTAAACAGGAGAACTGCTTGATGGTTAGAATGCCCTTTTTAAATTCTCAATATTCACACTAAGACATGACAATATTTAGAGATATTTAGACCCATCCAAATTTGATGAAACAATCTTTATAATGTAAATATCTATATGTGATTTGCATGTAGGGATGGGAGTGCAGTTTATGGAAACAATTTTGAGACATCATGAAAATTGAGAAATTTCAAAGATGGTAAGTTGAAATTAGGTGAGGATGGGCTACTTCTCCACTCAAGTAAGGGAATTTCTATCTTTGGATAATTGAATAAATCATGGGATGGATTATTCGTGCTACAATCCTTATTCATCAAAGAACACAATTCCATCTATGATTTGCTCAAGGCAATTTATTAAATCTTTCTCTTACTTCTTTGGACCCAATTAGCTTGTTTATTTACCTTTGCGCAAATCAATTGTTAAATTAGATAGGCCTAGTGTAGAACAAAAATGAATAAATGGATTAATAAATGTAGGATCATTATCGTGAAATGGACAATGGCGAACTGTATCGCCATGGAAGACTAGTAACTTCTGCAATCATTGCCAAGATCCATACCATTGACTGGACTGTTGAGCTCCTTAAAACAGACACACTCCTTGCTGCTATGCGAACAAATTGGTAAGATAAGTTCTTCAATAATTTTAACTTTACATAAAAGAATAGAATATTGGAGTAAAAATAGATTAAGATCATTAGATTTTTTTATTTTGAAATTATATTGTCATGTGCAAGAAATTTTTATAGCATACTGTTCTTATTTTTACTACCAACATTTGGATTAATTTTTTGACTTCTCAATATTTACGTAGTTTACTCCAAAAAAATGCACCCACAAAAGTAGATTCCATTAATACATATGACTCCATATGTATAGATTCTGAAACATACTGTAGGAAAAGATCATTAATCTACATTTTGGATCAAACCAAGTAATCTCCAATGAAAATAAAAATTTGTATGGTCATATCTTCAAGCTTCATCTGTGGAATAAATATTATGTCATCATACTTAGTGCTATATGAAATGTGACATGTGAAATATTCTCCCTCTGCTTCTTTTTAAGAAAGCACCATTTCCACTTGTTATAGGTTGTGGAAGCTTGATAGCTCTCATAATCATAGCTTATATGTATCCTTATTGTAAGAAATAATTTTTACTTTCCTAAATAGGTATGGACTCCTTGGTAAAACGTTGAAGGATAAATTTGGTCATACTAGGAGTTCTATACTGAGTGACTATGTTGGGATGGCTGAGCCTGAAAAATAATGGTGTTCGATACTCTATGACAGAAGAATTTTTTAGTGTCTATCAAATGCACTGTTTGGTGCTAGACAACATCCTAGTGAGAGACATTCAGGCAACTTCAACCGGAAATAAAACTCCTCCAGTGATGGAAGAGTGAGTTTCCATTTGGTTTTCTATCTTTAAGCATTCTTTGCATTTGAGATTATCTCACTTACCTTATTCATTGTCTAGTCAACAGAAAAAATGTTAGTGAGTATCAATGAATTTACCTTATTCAAATAAGTTGTATTGTCGTAATGAATTTAGATCTATAATTTTATTTGTAATGAACTTTTGTTTGATGTTATTTATTTTCATATGACCATTTTTGTGCTTTGCAACCACATAATCAACAGAAACAATAGCAGCCCATGATCAAATATATTAACTAGGCCTCCCCATTCTCTAATTAAGGTGTTTACAAAGTGTCAATGAATTTATTCTGTGACAGGCTGGAATTAAAGAAGCTAATAGGAATTCAAGGAGAACAAATATTATTAGAAGTTGGAAATGAAGATATGATTGTATCCATGGGGCATCAAGCCAGTGGAGCCCTCAGTCTTTGAAATTACCCCACATGGATGCAAGATCTTGTGGCTCGGGACCTTGATGACCAAGACATACCTGACCCAATAGACTTGGCTACACTGGAAAGTAAGGAATCCCTTTTCATTTCTCACAAACCCTTTAAACAGAGTGAAGGTTTCAACCAGTGCTTTAACTACAAATGTATAAGATTGCTTAATGTAGTTATCTAATGGTTTTTTAAGTCCACATTTTAGAATATTTATTTATTTATTTGGTTCTTCATAGTTTATCGTGATCAAGAAAGGGACGTATCAAGATACAATGAATTAAAAAGAAATATGCTTATGATTGCTATTACAAAGTGGGAAGACTTTAATGGTGATAAATAAGACATCCAAGTTCTTCGTGAGGTTTATGGTAGTGATGTTGAAAATATAGATTTGCTAGTTGGGTTAATGGCAGAGAAAAAGATTAAAGGCTATGCAATCAGCGAAACAACTTTTTTCATCTTTGTGTTAATGGATTCAAGGTATGTGATGAATCCTTAGACTTTTGTATAGTCTCTTCATGAAACTAGAGATGATATGAACTTGACATACTTTTACTAATGCGGGCGATTGGAGGCAGATCGCTTCTTCACCAATGATTTCAACAAGGAAGTATACACAAAGGAAGGTTTGGCAAGGGTAAACAATACAGAGATTTTGAAAGATAATTTGAGTCGTCACCATCCAAAACTAGTCGAGAAATGGTTGAACTCATCGAGTGCATTTTCTGTGTGGAGTGCACAACCAGAGCCCATAAATCATACACCATTATACCTACGTGTCCCACATTAAGGATGAAAAATTGAAAAACGTCTCTTTATAAACTCAAATTTCCAACTTTGTGGCAGTAGCTGGAAAGAATGCCTTTAGAGAATTTTCTGTTGTTTGATCAAGATTAAGTTTGTTTGTCTTTTCTAATTTTTTCAATTGCCTCACCGAGAACACCAAGTATACTTGGACTTGTATGTAGCTATAATAGACTAGGATTTATAATTCGATTGTCATTCCTGAACCTCGACAAGAAACCATCCTTGAATTTCAACAAGCATGAGACAAGAATAACGAGGAGGGTGTTCAATGTGATGAACAATCAAAAATCACAATTAGAATAGTTCCTCATAGAAAGAGGACACAAAGGAAGATGATGGATAGAAAAAAAATGAACAAAAGATATATTTGCTTCTTATGTTTGGGAAATTAGTGTCAATATTCAATAATGGTTATGCCATATCCATGGTATGTTTTTGGGTTGTGGAGAAACTTCCACATCATTTTGTAAGATAGAGAACATTGGAAATAATTATAATTAATATGGTATTTCTCACTATTATCTTCAATTGCGAATTTACTTTTTATTTTCATAAATTTTTCTAAGAAAGAGCAATAGTAGCTAGTTCTAAGGATTGTCTTTCTATTTAAGCCTATTTACCTTTAATGATCTTCCATCTTTTTGGAATTTGTTTATTTGGGTTCTCCAACATAGTGTTCATTTTTTCTCCTAGAAAGGTAGATTGATGGCACATATAACCATGGATCCCTTCTATTACCATTTCCATTTTACAACTTTGTCTATCTGAAATCTTCTTTATTGTTTCCTAAGCTTTAGATTGCAAAAGAGGTGGTATAATTGGCGGAGTTGTGCTACTATCTGGTTGGACTTGCTTAACTTCTTTATTTTGTGTAGATGAGGATGATTTTTTAGTACACAGATCAAATTTCCACCACGTTTGGAAAAATAAAACTAAAAATTTCAGCAAACAAGAGGACGACAAGAATTTGGAAACATTGAACATTGAAAACCACACTAAAAAAATATTTAAAATAAATTGTTTATTTTTTTAATACATTTTTTCATATTGTCTCTAGAGAGACAATAGTTGGGGTTAAAGACATATTGTCTCTATTGTCTTTAATCCCAACTATTGTCTCTAAAGATACAAAAGTGAAATTGTCTCTAAAGAGATAAAAATACTTCAGTTTCATATTGTCTTTATAGAGAAATTTTTCAAGACAATAATTTGAGACACTCGCTAGACAATATTTAAGAAAATGCACAATTTTTTTTTTTGTCTTAAGTTAAGACAATTTAGTGATTATTCAAAAATTGTCTTAAACCCCCCTCTATGTAGTAGTGTCACATAGGCCAACCTAGATAAACCTCTATAAGCCCTAGGCCGACTAATAACTAAATAACAATATAATAATGATGTAATGATGGAAAAAGTACTCCCTAACATGGCCTTGATTTAGTGTTGTAATATGTATCATATTCACATTAGGTCTTGAGCCATTGTGAGCTAAATGAACTTAATTGTACCTTATTTTAGGTGTTGTAAAGTGTTGTACCACACTTTCACACTTTTCTAGGGTTTTCAATATTAATTAGGCTTTTTTATGCTTTAATTGGCCCTATTTTTCATCCACAAGCCTTAATTAATGAATCTTTTTGAGGATAATCCTGACATAAACCAACATCCACTCATAATTTAGGTGTTTTTATGTTGTGTGGCCTAGATTAAGTGATCTGGGACTCATACACCACCTTGGGTGTACGAGTCCCACCTAGGGTTTTGGTCCCCAATCTAGATTTCACAGCTTTCTAAGCATTTTTGAAAATGTGTCCCATAGTTAAGCCTAATGGGACTCATACGCCACTTTTGGCGCATGAGTCCCATGTGGCCCAAAATTAAATTAAATTTAAATTGTTGTAAGGAATTTATCCTCCTAGATCTGATGTTGGCTTGCAGTGTTGTAATTTTAGGAAATTTGGGATAAACAAGTATAAATACAAGGTTCTTTCACTCATTTTCATCCTAATATCCTAATATTTCAAGTATTCATTCATTATAGCAAATTGAAGTTCACAAGAGCATTCAAGTGTTTACAAGATCATTCAAGAGAATTCAAGGGCTGATTATCAAGTGATTTAGAGAATTATTTAAGTATCAAGCATCATATCAAAGTATTCATGCATCATGTTTGTTTTTGAGCTAATAATTGTGATGTAGGGTTTCATGATTCAAGTAAGTGTTCAAGTCAAGATCACTATCATTCAAGAAAGAGTCAAGATCTACATCCATTGGAGCCATTTCAAACATGTTTGCAACACTTTATTGCTAGGGTTTGGTGAGTTGCAACATTATATTTTGTTCATTCATCATTCTTCTTTCCTATTTCATTTCATTTCAAGGTTTGATTACTAAAATGGGGTTTGACTAAGGCAATCCCCTTTCTACTAGCAAAAGAACATTTTTCCCTCTCTTTAGTGTGTGATTTGTAGATCTAGGTTGAAGAAATATTGAAGAGAAAGTTGTCAAAGTTGTCAAAGTTGCCACCTTGCATTTAAGGTCATTGCTAGAGAACACCTATTGGTTGCAAATCAGAGATTTAGATATGGAAATTAGGGGGAAGGATAGAGTAGACATTGAAGAATAGAATCATAATTTGAATTTATAGAAAACCCTAACTTGATTGGTACACCACTTCTGGCATATGAGTCCCAATACAGGAAAAATTGTAGATTTCAAGAGTTCAAGACACCTCTTTGCCAGATTTTAGTTTCTACCCAAAAACCCTAATTTGGGACTAAACCGCTTAGTATAATGTATGAGTCCTAGTGAATATTAAATTTATTGTTTTCAACATTTCAAGCCTTCATCCAATCTTCTTTAGGTTTCCAAATGCACACCTTTCATCTCCTAGCTTTCTATTTTTTTAATAGGCTTTTATAGGTCATTTAGCGAAGTATTGCATTATATTAGGTTTTGCATTTCATTAGTCTTTCCAAGCCCTATCTTGGTGGTGAACCCCTCTTTAGTTTATAATCAGACCTTAGGATAACCCTATTGCAAGATCTCTTTCTCCTTTGCATATCTTAGACTAAGATCTCTAGGGCTTTCCTTGAATGAATGTAGGAGAATGTGTTGTTCTATGTCCTAAACCATAAATCAACCATTTTCGTTCATTTCATTTTTGGTGAACTTGCATTTAGAACATCATAATTCTGATCTGGAGTGCATTATCATCCTAGATCTATCTTGCATTAACATTGCATTAGGGTTTTCATTAGTTAACTGACATCTAGGGTTTCTAAATCTTGCATTAGTGAAAGTGCATTTAGGTTGCATTTTCGCATCTTGCATCATTGAAAATAATTTGAAATCTACATTTTCATTTAGCTTACAAGTCATACAAACTAAAAAGAATAAAAATCATTCAAAATTTCTTGGAAGTTGTGAAAAAAACCCTCATTGGGACTCATACGCCCCTCTGGGTGATTTAGTCCCAGTGCAGATTTTAAACTGCTTTTTCCAAAATTCAAAACTCTAATTTTGTGCTCTTGTTTGCTATTGATAACTTTTTATTGTAGTTTAAAGAGTTTCTGTTAAATTCATTTACTTGCATTTAGTACGCCTTGCATGAGCATTTCTACTTGGTGTCCTACATCCCATTCACTTTCCCCTTGAACACATACACACCTCCACCCTATTCACCTCCATTTCACAATACAAGCAATGAACCTATCTAAACCTATTGGAAGCATGAAGAAGAACATCTAGTTGTACAACCTTTGTGTTGTCATTGTTGTCATCATGTTATATGAGTTGCCACTACAAGATTAAGTCATTGGTTGATCTGGTATTCTTACCAGTATCTGAACTAGTATGCAATTGTCATCCTCCAATATTTTGGTTTGCAATACTCCATAGTTGATTGTGTTTGCTTTCAGTTTTGGGAAATGGTCTATGGAGGTTGGAAGCACATATGTTCAGAATCTTGTGTATTTAGGTGCTCGTACGATGAGTTGGCATTACTCTGTTGTTGCATTTTTGCTATTAGGTCTATCTCTGGCCGACCTAATGGATAGATGGTGTTATGGTGAATTAATTTTGTTACAAATGTATGTGTGACCTATCTTAGGTCCATGATGACATGTTGTAGTGTATTGAACATTTGAATTGTCTTTGGAAATATTTTGTAAATGCTTGAAGCCGACAATTGATTTTTGGTGAATAAGGGTTGCATCTAATTAGGCCAACCTAACTGATGCTTGCGAATGAAGATATATATGTTGGATAATTTTGATGATTATTGTGTGTAGACTGATGCGAAGTTGCGAATGTGAAGAAGTATGAAGATGATGAAGTGTGTTAAGTTAGTTTATTGAGCATCACCGAAACTGAATCAATACTTGTTAGGTGCACCCTTAGCAGTTCATTTTGGTTGTGAAGCCACTTTTGTTTTTGCAATCCTTTTGAAGGAATTGAACCTCCTTGCTTGGATAGTGAGTCCTCTTTGTAAGCAATGAGCTTTTGTATCCAGATAGTGAGTCCTATTTTGGGTAGTGAGCCATTTTGTACTCAGTTTTGGAACTAATTTATATTGCATGACCTAATCCTCATTGTGTTTTTTCCCTTATTGGGTTTTCAACGTAAATCTGGTGTCTCTTATGTTGATTTTTCTTTCTGTTATTTTTATTTCATGTTCATACTTAATAACAAAATAAAGTGATCATGAAGTTGATAAGTGTTTGAATTTGGTGACAACTAATTCACCCCCCCACCCTCAATTTTCTTGCACCTTTCAACAAAACCAACTTTTCCAAACCATTTTAGCCCTTCAAAAACAAGTTTCCACCATAAACAAAAGTCAAAATGGTCTACCTACATATTATTTCAAGAGAAGTTCCTTGTAACTGGAAATCTTGTGAACACCAATGCCATAGGGTGTAGAGGTTCCTATATTCAAGAAACATGGAGGGAAAGGAGATCATTCTAACCGTGTTTCTACCTATACTACTTTATGTAGTTACTTTATCCTTGATGATAAAATCTTCACTAAGATTTTCCCTAGATCCTTGAAGGATACAACCTTAGAATGGTTTTCTTCATTACTAAACAACTCAATTCATTCATTCAATAATTTTTTTGAGGCATTTATCAACCATTTCCAAGTGCATATGTATACTAAGATGGTCTTTGCCGATTTGATGAGATGTAAGAAAAAAAAAGAAAAGATTACTAACTTTATTTCATGCTATTAATCACTTTATTCCCAAATCGATGTAAAGGTTCCTAGCCCTCACCTTCAAAAGATGTTTATAGAGAATTTGAAAAGTAAAAGACAAGATAAGCTTACCATGATGAAATTCCCCTCCTTCATGCACTTATATACTGCCATTTGTGATTATCAAAACTCAGTTAGTAGTCTTGATGCGAAACCCACCTCTAACTGAATTGAGAAGTTTGAGTCCATAAACCAAAACAATTATGAACCTTTTAGGAAGTAGAATAAAAGGTTTCCTTCAAATAAACCCCCCTCAACAAACAA
This sequence comes from Sequoia sempervirens, assembly GCA_007258455.2. NCBI lineage: Eukaryota > Viridiplantae > Streptophyta > Pinopsida > Cupressales > Cupressaceae > Sequoia > Sequoia sempervirens. Next base: position 368,839,602 of record VDFB02193867.1, read on the forward strand.
CTCAACATGCTGATACCCAAGTAGCTACCGTAAGAGTGACGATACCCTTTAACTATGGGGATCGAAGAAGGAAATTCACTCCCTTACTTGATACCCTTCATAACACAATGCCAAAACTATTAGAATAGAAAATGATTACTTTTCCTCCCGTTAAGACTCCCAATCCTAATAAACCATTATCAGAAAATTATAGACTAAATTCTTACTTTTATTATCATCGATAAAATGGACATGATACATAACATTGCAAGAGTCTTAAACATCTTGTGCAAGAACTCATTGATTTTAGTTGACTTTTCGTTGGAGGTGTTAATAATTAAGGAAATAAGTCCATTGCCCCTCCTAACCAAAACTTGCAAATATTTACCAATCTTATACCTAATCATAACATTTCATTTTTCAAAGCTAGTGAAACTACAAAGAATGATGTGTTGAATGTTGACACAGATGATGAAAACAATGATACTATTCAAAACAATCCTATAGATATTGATCCTATGGATGATATGGTTGGGTTGATTGAGGTCATACCACGTAAAGGAAAAACTAAAAAGCCTCTTGATATTTATTTCTCCTCATAAGATATACTTAAACATGCACTTGATGGTCCTCTTTACATAGCTAGCCGAATCTATGACAATCCCACTAATGGGATATTATTAGATCCCGTCTGTGGAGTAAATGTGATCATTGAAGAATTCTTACTTGTGCATGAGCTCTATCAAGACATATATCATAAAATGAAAGCATGGATCAAGGTGCATAATGGTTTTTCTTTCCCTATCATGGGATCAATTACCCTTCCCTTACAAATAGGAGCGAAAAGATTAGATGTATCATTCTCCATCATCCCGTAGTTGGACCAATTTTGTGTTCAAAGCTAGGCTATCCATGGATTCGCTCCATGAATGCCACCCCTTTGGTTGTGCATCAATGCTTAAAGTTTCCCTTTGAAAATGAAATATTCATTGTGCATCATAGTGGCTTTAACCCTTTGTCTTCCTGAGGGAACTTTTCATTAGATTTCGTTTGGCCTAAGCCTATGGAAAATATTAAACCTTGAGAATTCTTCTTTTCAAATCCTAAAAAAAGTTCAAAGCAAATAAAATAGCAGAATTATCCCTTAGAAACATGCCTCAGCTTCCAAATGATCCTACCATCCTTGAAGAAACCATTATTGAACCCAAAGACATGCCAACCAACCAAGATCAATCCAAGAAAAAAACCTTCACGTATTTCCTGCAAAAGACCAAGAGATAATGAAAACAATCCCATTACGCCTCCTAGAATAAAAAAAGTGTACAAAGTCAAAGAGAAAGTGGTTGAACAACCTTCCAAGGTTCCTTCCATTCCTCCCCTTAAGGAAGAAAAGAAACCTATGGTTGATCATCCTGCCCTTATACAAATGTAGGTTGAAAACTAAACTAAAATTTCAATAGAGGTGCTAGAGAGAATAGGCACAAACGTCATTCCCTTGATCAAAGGTTAAATGAAGAAATAAACAAACAAAATCAAGATTTACACTTGACTACAACAATGCATGATGAGACTCACCCTTCACCAAAAAAAAAAATTATACCACAATTGTAGACACGTAAAATGTACATGCACTCAATCTTGATCTACTAACATCGCTTCATCCTGAATTATCTCTCTATCTAACCATTTAATCAAATAGCCTTATTTGATTAAAGTAATCATAATTCCCCTTTTAATTAAATAAATCCATCGATTTAATTAAATCATTGTCTATGTGTAATTAGCTAGGTCATTTCATCTTCCTATCTTTATTTAATTAAATAATCCATATTATTTGATTAAATCTCTAAAGTTCATCTAATTAAATTAAATAAATCAAACATTTATCTAATTTAATCTAACATCACCCCCTTTGGTTAAATAAATCAAAAATATTTATTTAACTAAGTCTAAATCATTCTCTTCTCATTTTGAGTTATTTAAATCCTAAAATATAAGCCAAAATGGTCAAATCAACTAACACCATTTAAATTAATCAAATCATGATTAATGCTAATCCTAATCACTCAAATCCTCTAGATTTTTCAACTTGCACATGAAAATCATTTTAATTGATTTATAAATCATCTATTTTCATTCAAAAAAGGCATCCAAGTGGGAATATTTTTCAAATTTGAAATCTCCCCCCAAATAGACATGTACATCCAACAAAGCATTTAAAATCTCTTACATGTCCTTTCCTTGAGCCAAGTGGCATTTAACTCTCCTCTTTCATCTCCCCTAAACATGTCATTTCTTCAAATTCAAATTTCAAACTTGCACATTGATCAAAATGTGCTCAACCTTCGTCCTCTCACATGTTGACAAGTGGCATCATGTCATTGGCTTATCTTTTATCCCACATTCATCCTATCTTTCAATATTCAACTCAATATCATCTATAAATGAAGAGCTCATCCTTCATTTGATCCATCCAGAATTCATGCAAAGTTATTATACTTAAATCCATAGCAACTTTCATCCATTTTCTCAAAGCATAGTTAGGTTTTTTGCATATTTTCAACATGGAGCTCCATTGAAGTCATCACTACAAGCATCAATCCTTCATCAAGAATCTTCATCACACCATTGGAGTTGGGAAAAGGGCCAATTTACACATCAAATTGGCACCAACTCCCTCAAGAGATTAAGAGTTTGCATGGTTTTAGAATAGGATTTGATATTCTTGCTTCAAATTTGTTGTGTTCTTAACTTCATTCCTCTTCTTTTACTTTCAAATGAATTTCTTGAGGAATAATGTTTCTAACCATGCATTTGATCTAACATATTGACTATTTCTCATGTTTTTGTAGGTTGGGAATCATGGTTCATAGCAACAAGAACCAAATCTTTCTTTGGACATTCCTCTTGTGATTAACTTGGATGATGATGATGAGATTGCAAAAATTGATGAGGAGGTGTATGATGAATTAAATATATTGTTTTCCTCTTCTATAAGCTTAAATGATAATCCTCCTAAGAAGAGTGTTGAACTTGGTGATGACCCTAGTTTAGCACTAGCTATTGTCCCTTTGGCTAGTTGTCTGCCTTTAATATACAATGAACAAGATTAGGATACAGATGACTTGCTAGATGGTTGACTCGAATGTGCCTTACTAGTCTTTTGCATTATTTATATTTTATTTTTCCTTATGTGATTGCATGTGTATACTGTGACCCCCCATATTGTTCTGTTTGATGTATCTCTCTCTTCTTTGTGACATTCCTCTATTTGTACCTTCATGCTTCTCTATTTCGTAATTCTTTTATCTTTTCCTTTATATTTTTCATTTTTCTTATGTTTTCCTTTTGAGGATGATGCAAGACGTCGAGACATCCATGTCTCTTCCATGTTGACCCAAAAAATATGGTGTTTAGCAATTCCTTTAAAGTGGGGGCATACATTGGCATTATTCTTTTGCATTTTCACGTTTCATGGTGTATTATTCTTGCTTCATGTGATGTGTCTTTCACTTTGTAGATTGACATTAGGTGTGATGCCCTCAAGAGTGTGATCTCTCTAAGCATAGTACATTGGACTCTTAGTGGCTTGATGCAATACATTGCATCCCCTAAGTTGTGAATCTTTTATTCTTTGATTGGTCCTCTCTTGGAGACATTAGGTACAATGTTCCCTAAGTTTAAGACCTCATATGAACTAAGCAAGACTCCTTTGAATGTTATTTACATTATTTTTGCATTTGCAATTTTAGTTATATGGCCACCTTGCATAACACACTTTGCATGCCTGTGGAGCCATCTTATTTGTTCACGAGTTACAAGCATACGTATATTTTTTTTCCTCATGAAGCTTGAAGTTCATTGTTGTGTGGTGCCTTATCAACGCTATTAGGAGGTATAACTTTGGTATGGTTTGACGGGAAGCCAATCCAAGGCATGAATTTCACATAGCCACTCATGTGTGTGTGTGTGTGCATAACATCTGTATGTGTTTGTTTTACACCTCTCTTGGATTACTAACCCAGTGGACAACCTAAAGTTTTGTTTCCTTAGAGTGAGCATGCATTTTTTAGACAAACAACCTAGATCTGATCCACATTGTGTTGGACAAACGATCAAAGCTTGATACACCCCTCTTTTGTTTTGTTTTTCTTTTCTCCTTTTCTTTGGTAGTGTATGCTTGTGCTTTTTATTGCTCTTTATATCATTTTCATGTGTGTTCTTTTGTGCCTATGTTGGTTTTCCATAGGACCTTGGTCCTAGGGGCTTGCACAACCCTCTTTATCATTTTCGTCATATCTTACTAACATTGGTACATTTGGACCCCTCTTGATGTGTGTTGGTCTACTTTAGTGTGAGTTGGAAGCAAGTTCCCCCTCTCACTAAAGTGGGGGCTAGATGTAATTACATAAAAATTACTCCCTAACATAGCCTTGATTTCTAACATATTCATATTAGATCTTGGGCCCTTGTGAGCTAAATAAACTTAATTGTACCTTATTTTAGGTGTTGTAAAGTGTTGTACCACACTTTCACACTTTTATAGGGTTTTCAATACTAATTGGGATTCTTTATGCTTTAATTGGCTCTATTTTGCATCCACAAGCCTTAATTAATGCATCTTTTTGAGGATAATCCCAACACAAACCAACATCCAATCATAATTCAGATGTTTTTAGGTTTTGTTCCCATATTTAGTGAACTGGGAATCATACACCACCTTGGGAATATGAGTCCCACCCATAGTTTTGGGCCTCAATCTAGATTTCACAGCTTTCTAAGCATTTTTGAAAATGTGTCCCATGGTTAAGCCTAATGGAACTCATACACAACTTCTGGCATATGAGTTTTGTGTGGCCCAAAATTAAATTTAATTCAAATTGTTGTCAATATTTTATCCTCCTATATCTGATGTTGGCTTGTAGTGTTGTAATTTTGGGAAATTTGGCATAAACAAGTATAAATACAAGGTTCTTTCACTCACTTTCATCCTAACATCCTAAGATTTCAAGTATTCATGCATTATAGAAAATTGGAGTTCACAATAGCATTCAAGAGCATTCAAGGGCTGATTATCAAGCGATTTAGAGTATTTTTTAAGTATCAAGCATCATGCCAGAGTCTTCATGCATCATGTTTGTTTTTGAGCTAATAATTGTGATATAGGGTTTCATGATTCAAGCAAGTGTTCAAGTCAATATTTGTATCATTCAAGCAAGAGTCAAGATCTACATCCATTGGATCCATTTCATACATGTTTTCAACACTTTATTGCCAGGGTTTGGTGAGTTGCAACATTACAAATTTTGTTCATTCATCATTCTCCTTTCCTATTTCATTTCATTTCAAGGTTTGACTACCAAAATGAGGTTTGACCAAGGCAAACCCTTTTCTCCTAACAAAAAAACATTTTCCCCTCTCTTTAGTGTGTGATTTGTAGATCTAGGTTGAAGACATTGAAGAGAAAGTTTGGAGAAAGTTTTCAAATTTTTTCAAAGTTATCACCTTGCATTGAAGATCATTGGAGAACACCAACAAGTTGTAAATCAAAGATTCAAATCTGAAAATCAGGTGGAAAGGATAGAGCAGACATTGAAGAACATAATCAAAATTTGAATTTCTAGAAAACCCTAACTGGACTGATATACCACTTTTGGCGTATGAGTCCTAGCATAGGAAAATTTGTAGATTTAAAGAGTTCCAAACACCTCTCTACTAGATTTCAATTTTTTCCCAAAAACCCTAATATAGGACTAAATCACTTAGTCTAGTGTATCAATTCCAATCAACATTATATTCATTGTTTTAAGCATTTGAAGCCTTCATCCAATATTCTTCAAGTTTCCAGGTTCACACCTTTCATCTCCTAGATTTTTGCTATGTTTTATATGGTTTTATATGTCATTTAGTGAAGTATTTCATTATATTAGGTTTAAGCATTAGTATTTTCATTTCATTAGTCTTTCCAAGCCCTATCTTGGTCGTGAACCCCTCTTTACTTTATAATCAGACCCTAAGACAACCCTATTGCAAGATCTCTTTCTCCTTTGCATATCTTAGACTGAGATCTCAGGGGCTTTCCTTGAATGAATGTAGGAGAATGTGTTGTTCTATGTCCTGAACCATAAAGAAACCATTTTTGTTCATTTTAAATGATAACATAACTTAATTAAGAGTTAAGGTATCCACAAGCTAACTACTCATAACACTATACAAACTATAAGGGTAGGGGCATAACAATGTGACACATTTCTACTTGACATCTCTTGCTTGATTGTAGGGTCCCACATTTTGGATCTTGATGATACTATTGAGGACATATGTATTCTATTTGATGAAAATTCTTGCATTACTATAGATTTGAGAGAGGTTTCATTGTGGGATTTTAGAAATTCTTTGTATTAGTACTTCATGTGGGATATGGATTATAGCCACATGACATGCATTCAAATTGCATGCATCACTTAATTTCTTCTTGTTATACATCAAAATTCACAAAGAGAATTTGATAACCATTTAAAGATTACATTATTGTCCTTGGATGATGTCCACAAATTAGAGACATTCATTTTACTCCTTACATACTCCTATTAAAAATGAGAAGTTATATAGATTGCATACATCTATGGTGTTTTTTATTGCCAAGGGGAGAAATGTTGTTTAGCATTGATGGTTCATCTTCAAAATCTAGAGTAAATAATATAGTAACACTACAAGAATAATTTTGAGTGGAGGTTGCATCATTTCTCCTCTCATCTCAATTTTGGGAGGGAAAATTTCCTCTTATGGAGTTATTTCCTTCTCACATTTTGGAGGGGTCATATATATGTTCTCTATTTTCTCTTCTATGGAAGAATGATTTATTGTAGTTAAGTGAAAGGAGTCATACTTGTGGGGTCATCATAAGTCCTATATTTTTTACTTTTATACTTTAATTTTATTGTTTCTCCTATTAATATCAACTTTTAAAAAGCATTCCCTTGTATCCATATCTTTGATCTATCAAGAGGGAATTACTTTTCAACATGATAAGAATTCCAGGAAAATCTCAATAGGATTGCTGAGCAACATGTATGTATATTTTTTCTTAAAGTATTAATCCATGCTATAATTCTTAGGAATACCTTTGACATCCTTAATCTAGGGTCATTTTTCTCTTAAATAGCCACCTCCCTAAGAAAACTATAATAATCAATCAGAACCTCATCATCCTCAAAAACTTGATTGGCCATAATATTATCCAAAAAACAAGCATTTTCATCTCTTTCCTTGTCATCTTCCTAGCCCAAAGCTTCACTCAAATATTTATTTTTAGAGTCATTCTTTTGAAAAGGTTTGAGCTCATATTTTTGGTCATATTTCTAAACTTCCAACATTTGAAGGACCTAATAGGGATAAATTGTTAATCCAATTCTCGATTCCACTCTTTCAATTTAGAGTTGATCTTGGTAGCCTACTCAATTGGCCTATTAAAAATAAAATTAACAAAAAATATAGCATGGGTGGAAAATTTCTCCAAAGTGTCACCAATTAGTTTGAAAATCTCTTCAAACTAGATTGCATGAGCCAAATTTTATACACAAATCCACAAATGAGCCTTTAGGATAAGCTCTTAATGAGGATTAAATGTTGGTATCCATGAATATATATAAAATCTAGCCATACCCATGAACTAAGGCCCTCCATGTAGGAAATTATTTATGTCTCTAAAAAAATTAAATAAAACTTAAAGGCACTAGATTTACACTGATGTACTAACATCTCAACTATCTCCAAAATTAGAGATTGACAAAAAATGGAGATCAAATTTATCAAGAAAAATAATTAGACTAGGGTGCTAACATCCTTGTTCATCTCGATTGAACACATTCAAATTCTATTTGGAAGTTAGGGTCTACTTAATTAGAAATTATTCAAAATACAAGCACTTGTCGAGGTTAATTTGGTGAAATACAGTCAAAAGGGAATTTTCTAGGGTAGCACTGATATAGTTTGCTAGGTTGGTAGGAAAGGTCAACACTAGGGCATGTCTAAAATGAATTAATGGATAAGATACTAAAGAATATTCTCTTTTATGATGCTACAATTTTATTTTTGATTGGATTTTCTTGTTTATTATTTTTATGATAAATTTATACATTAGTTCCTAACATGGCCTAGTAGTCAAGACTTGGTATCTTTCAATACATTACTCACTATGTTACACTTAAGTGGGAGTGTTAATGTAAATATAGACACTATCTATCTAGTCAAAATTTAGCCTACCTAAGAGAGTCTTATTAACATTTGTTAAGTATCCACTTAGGGAATTTTAACTTTTTGTCTCACTTCATGTGACTAAGACACATACACTCACTTTTTGAGACACCTATTACATGCATACTTTGTTGGAATATGTGCCTATATCCTTACTAACATGAAACTCTTGAAGGGCATAAGTCGCTATGACAGTGTTCATGTCTGGGCGACTAATAGTTTTGATGCTCTTGAAATGATCCTATCGCTGTGATAGGGTTGAAGTCTTGTCGACAAAGTCTATCGCTGTGACTTTGTGTTTTCGGCATAAACTTTTGGCGAATGGATTTCTTCAGGCGACAATGTGATCTAATCGGGATAGCTCACGAGTGTTGGGGAGAAGTCCCAGCGAATGGTGTAAGTCTCGCCGATGTCGGGCTAATGCTAGGGCTTCGGTGAGATGTCCCAGCGAGTATGTAATGTCTCATCGACAAAGGTTGCTCTCGAGAGTCAAGGCGAATGTCGAAGTAACTCACGGGTCATGGGGAGATGTCTCAATGATGAAGCTAAGTCTTGTTGACAGATAGTATCCTCGTGGTGACTTTGTGGTGACAAAAGACTTCGCTAGGAAGTCTTAGTGAAAGTCATAAGTCACGCCGATAGAAGTCTTCGGGTATTCTTTGGGCACTCTGAGAAACGTCTTGGAGAAGGGATTATGTCTTGCCGACTCGGTAAGACATGATGGAGCTCGATGAAACGTCACGGCGAAAGTCTTGAGTCTTTCTGATAGTAAGTCTTTGGTAAGACCTAGGGAGCTCGGATAAAGGTCACGATGATAGACATGAGTCTTGGCGACAGTGTGACTTTCGGTGGAAGTTCTGCTTCGATATGAGTCTCACCAAAGAGTGATAGTCATGCTGAGTGGCTCATGCCAGCATGACTTGAAGATTTTGACATAAGGTCTTGGCGACATCGGTATGTCTTGCCGATGGCTTCTCTGAATTTGATATGTCTTGTTCCATTCGATATGAGTCTCGCTGATAAAGGAAACCTTTGCCAATAGAATCGAATTAGACATCGATGGTTTCGTTATGACATGTAACAACCGTTATAGCATCTTGCTGACTCGTGGAAGCTATAACAATACCGATAGAGAAACTTTGTGGCATCGGGGAGACACTGTGAGTGTCTCACCAATATTCCAACAAAGTTGAACGCTCTTGACTAGATTGACCATCCTATGTGGAGCTTTGTGAACCAATCACAGGAAGTAATTTTCAAGCAAGATGACGGTTGATTTTATGCATTAGTTGCAATGTTGGAAAAACAACATGTAAGGAAAAATAAAGTTTCGAATGGAAACTGTCTATGATTGGAAATGGTAGATAAGGATGCACATAAGACAAAATCTAAAGTGAATAAGATTTAAAGCAGAATGATTCTATTTTAAAGATGGGATGAGTTTATTGAAGTAGAAGAGAGCTTTTCTGAGAGAGTTTAAATGGTGAATGCTGCAGCTACTGTAAAATCATTAGAGAGCTGTATTTCTTATTATATGTAATTATTGTTACTGTAATACAAAGAGATTCAGCTTGGTGTGGTGGGTTTTTTCTTGTAAGGGTTTTCCACGTAAATCTATTGTTTGATTTGTCTTTGTGTATTTGCTCTATTTCTATTATTCCTTCATGGGTGTCTCAATTTGATTGTAATTTGGAAAAATTAAAAGTACTGTCTGCTTACTCCCATGTGGTTTTTATGTTAGGAAAGTTGTTTTCGCACCTTTTCTTTCCTTACAAGTGGTATCAGAGCCTGGCTAGTTGTGTTGTCCTTGTGAGTGGGTTGGGTTTTTTGTGTTAAATCCTTTTCAATGGGAGTTTGGTAGAGGTCTATTAATATAATTACAGATTGAGATGGCAAGCACATCCAGTAGGATGGAAATAGAGAAATTCAATGGTAGCAATTTTGAGCTGTGGAAACTCAAAATGGAAGATATGTTAGTTGATTGAGATCTTTGGACTGATGTGTCTAGAACAATGCCTCAAGGCATGAAGCAAGAGGATTGGGCCTAGCAGATAGAAAGTCTAAGGGGCTGATAAGGCTCTGTTTGGCAGACTCTATTCTTCTGAACATGCATGAAGAAAAGACTGGCATCCATTTATCAGGGCAAGTCCTTGGTGAACAAGCTATTCTTGAGGAAGAAGCTATACTCTTTGAGGATGCAGGAAGGAGGGTTTGTTGCTAATCACTTAAATGATTTCAACATGCTAATTACTCAATTGACATCTGTTGGTGTAAAGATTGAAGATGAAGATCGTTGCATGCTGTGTTCTCTGCCTGATTCTTGGGATCATTTGGTGATGGCTATAGGGATTACAACATCCACATTCAAAATGGAAGATGTTGTTGCTTCTCTGCTATCAGAATGAATGAGAAGAAAATCTTCTGAGATGGAAAAGGAGGCTCTGGCTGTTAGAGGTAGACCAAAGGAGAAAGGAAAGAAGAAGGACAAGAAGTTTAGATTGAAATCAGAAGGGAGATCAAAGTCTCCTGGGAAGAAGTCAAAGGTGAAGTGCTGGAATTGTGGGCAACCTGGTCATGTCCGAAGGGATTGCAAAGAGGGGAAAAAGAAGAAGAAGAACTCTTCTGGAAATGATTCCTATCATAGTGATGCAGATGCCTTCATTGCAACTTTGGCTACATGGGCATCCGATGATGTTTGGCTAATTGATTCTGGAGCATCTTTCCACATGACATCTCATAGAGAATGGTTCATGAAGTATGAAGAATACAATGGTGGAAAGGTATAATTGGCAAGTGACTCATCTTTGGAAATTGTTGGTCGTGGAAGAGTCAGAATTCAATTTCCTAATGGAAGAGTGAAGGGAATCAATGATGTGATGCACATACCAGGTCTGGCTCGAAATCTACTTTCTGTAAGTAAGATGAATGATATCGGAGTGCAGGTCACATTCTCAGGAAATGGATACAAGATGACTAGAGGCTCTATGGTGGTGGCTAGGGGTGCTCAAATTGGTGCTCTGTACAAGCTGGATGCACAAGCTATTCAATACAATAGTGTCTCTGCAAACTCACTTAAGGCTGCTCATGAAGAAAAGAAGGAAAATGTTCCTGATGGTGTAAACTCCATGGAGATTAAGCTTCCAGCAGAGAAGACTATGCTCTGGCATCATAGGCTTGCCCAGATTGGTGAGAAAGGTCTAAAAATCTTGAAAAATAAAAATATGGTAGAAGGGCTTGAAGATTGTAACCTTGAATTTGATTTCTGTGAACATTGCATATATGGAAAGCAACACTGTGTTTCATTTTATTCCAGTCCTCACAAAACTTCTAGTTTACTTGATTATATACATTTTGACCTGTTTGGTCTAGTGAATGTTCCTTCTTTGTCTAAATCAAGATACTATGTGTCATTTATTGATGATTATTCAAGAAGAGCATTTGTATATTTTTTGAAAAGTAAATCAGAAGTGTTCAGTCAGTTTAAAGAATTTAAAACCCTTGTAGAAAATTAGACTAGTAGAAAAATAAAATGTTTAAGGACTGACAATGGCGGTGAGTTCTGTTCAGATGAATTCAAAAGGTACTGTAAAGACCATGGGATCAAAAGACATAAGACTACACCTTATACTCCACAACAAAATGGAGTTGCTGAAAGATTCAACAGGACAATAATGGAAAGAGCATGAGGTATGCTGAGTAGTGCTAGCTTGGAGGAGAAGTTCTGGGTTGAAGTAGTCTCTACAACATGTTACTTGGTAAATCGCTCTCCTAACTCTGCTCTTGTTGAGAAGACACCTTTGGAAGCATGGTCTAGAAAGAAGCCCTCTTTTAGACATATTCATGTCTTTGGCTGTGAGGCATATGCATATGTGCCATTTGAAAAAAGATCCAAGGTGGAAAACAAAGCTGTAAAGTGTATATTTGTTGGCTATAGTGCTAGCATAAAAGGATACAAGATTTGGAACCCTGAGACTGAGAAAGTTTTGCATAGTAGAAGCATTATCTTTCATGAGCTAAAACCTTCTACTTTGGATCTACAGTCAGAGAAGAAATCAGAAAATGAAAAGGATGTAGCAGCAATTCCTGAGACACCTGATAAAGAGGAATTAAAACATAAAAATGTACCTGATACTAAGGAGAGCTCAAGCAGTTCTGAAAGTTCTGAAGATGATGAAGAACCACCTCAGCCTCATCCTGTGAGGAGGTCAACTCATGAAAGAAAGCAACCTAAAAGGTATGGGTTTTCTTTAATTGAGTCTACATGTTCCTATGCTTTAATTTCTAGCACTGATGAACCTAGGACTATGAAAGAGGCATTTAAAATGTCTGATTCAAACTCTTGGTTGGAAGCCATGAATTAAGAAATGGCATCATTAGAAAAAAATGACACTTGGAGTTTGGTTCCATTGCCTAAAGGAAAAAAATCTGTAGGCTGCAAATGGATATTGAAAAAGAAAATAGGTCTAGATGGCAGTGTAGAAAAATATAAAGCGAGGCTGGTTGCAAAAGGTTATTCCCAGGTAGAGGGAATTGACTATGGAGAATTTTTTTCTCCTATAGCTAAGCTAACATCTATTAGATTCCTTTTGTCACTTGCATCAGCATATGATTTAGAGATTGAATAGATGGACGTGAAAACAACATTTCTTCATGGTGATCTTGAAGAAAAAATTTATATGTCCCAGCCGGAGCACTTTGTGGTAAAAGGTAAGGAAAGGCTGGTTTGCAAGTTGAAGAAATCTTTGTATGGTTTAAAACAGTCTCCTAGAATGTGGTACCAAAAGTTTGACACGTTTGTCTTGTCTTTGGGATTTGTAAGATCAAAATGTGATCATTGTGTATATTACAAAGCTGAAAGTGACCAAATTCTTATTATTGCTCTATATGTTGATGATATGCTGTTTATAGGCAATAGTAAGCTAATGATTTCTGATCTTAAGTCCCAGTTTTCTACAAAGTTTGAAATGAAAAATCTTGGTGCAGTAGGGTACATTCTAGGAATGGAAATAACTAGGGACAGAAAGAACAAAAAAATTTGGCTCAGTCAAAGTAAGTATATCATGACTATTCTAGAGAGATTTTGTATGACTGAGTGCAAATAGCTAGTTGTTCTAGTTACACAAGGAATGAAGCTATCTATTGAGGATTGTCCAAAATCTTCTTCTGAGATGGAGGACATGACCAATGTGCCTTATGCAAGTGCAGTTGGCAGTCTCATGTATGCTATGGTCTGTACAAGGCCAGACATTGCCCAAGCAGTGGAAGTTCTTAGCCAGTTTATGGCTAATCTTGGAAGAACACATTGGGATGCTGTGAAGAGAGTGTTTAGATATCTGAAGGGAACTTTAGACTATGCTTTGTGTTACCATGGTAACTTGGTTGAATCACAAAGAACTCTCAGTATTCGAGGTTATGTGGATTCTGATTGGGCAGGGGACATTGACAGCAGAAGATCCACCAATGGCTATTTTTTCATGATGAATGGTGGTGCAGTGAGTTGGATGAGCAAGCGGTAGGCTGTAGTTGCTTTGTCTACTATAGAGGTAGAGTACATGGCAGCCACACATGCCTGCAAAGAAGCAATCTGGTTAAAACATTTTTGTTGTAACATTGGATTTGATGCAGAAAATATTACTATCTACTGTGACATCCAGAGTGCTATATGTTTGGCAAAGAATCCTACTTTCCATGCCAGGATGAAACATATAGATGTACAATATCATTTTGTATGAGATATGGTGGAGGATGGGAAGGTCTCCTTGGAGAAAGTGGATACTCTGGAGAATGTTACAGATGCATTGACGAAGCCTGTGAGCACAGACAAGTTTAGGTGGTGTGCCAGTTTGCTGGGCCTCTTGGCCCATGAATTTTAGTAGTTTTGTTATGCTCTAGAGGTGTTAGTAAGATCTTCGTCAAGTGGGAGCTTGTTGGAATATGTGCCTCAATCCTTATTGACATGAAAATCCTAAAGGGCATAAGTCACTGTGATAGTGTTCATGTCTGGGCGACTAACAGTTTTGATGCTCTTGAAATGATCCTATCGTTGTGACTTTGTGTTTTCGGCATAACCTTTTGGCAAATGGATTTCTTTAGGCGATAGTGTGATCTAATTGGGCTAGCTCACGAGTGTCGGGAAGAAGTCCTAGCGAATGGTGTAAGTCTCATCAAGGTCGGGCTAATGCTAGGGATTTGGTGAGATGTCCCAGTGAGTATGTAATGTCTCGCTGACAAAGGTTGCTCTCGGGAGTCAAGGTGAATGTCGAAGTAACTCATGGGTCGTGAGGAGATGTCTCAGTGATGAAGCTAAATCTTGCCGATAGATAGTATCCTCGCGGTGACTTCGCGGTGACAAAAGACTTCATTGGGAAGTCTTAGTGAAAGTCATAAGTCATGCTGACAGAAGTCTTTGGGTTATCTTTGGGCGCTCAGAGAAATGTCTTGGCGAAGGGCTTATGTCTTGCCGAATCGATAAGACATGATGGAGCTTGGTGAAACGTCATGGAGAAAGTCTTGAGTCTTGCCGATAGTAAGTCTTCGGTAAGACCTAGGTAGCTCAGAGAAAGGTCATGGCGATAGAAATGAGTCTTGGCGATAGTGTGACTTTCGGTGGAAGTTCTGCTTCAATATGAGTCTCGCCAAAGAGCGATAGTCATGCCGAGTGGCTCACGCCAGCATGACTTGAAGATTTCGACATAAGGTCTTGGCGACATCGGTATGTCTTGCCGATGGCTTCTCTGAATTCGATATGTCTTGTTCCATTCGATATGAGTCTCTCCAATAAAGGAAACCTTTGCCAATAGAATTGAATTGGACATCGATGGTTTCATTATGACATGTAATAGCCGTTATAGCATCTTGCCAACTCGTGGAAGCTATAGCGATATTGATAGAGAAACTTTGTGGCATCAGGGAGACACTGTGAGTGTCTCACTGATATGCCAACAAAGTTGAACGCTCTTGACCAGCTTGACCATCCTATGTGGAGCTTCGTGAACCAATCACAAGAAGCAGTTTTCAAGCAAGATGATGGTTGATTTTATGCATCAGTTGCAACGTTGGAAAAACAACATGTAGGGAAAAATCAAGTTTCGAATGGAAACTGTCTATGATTGGAAATGGCAGATAAGGATGCATAGAAGATAAAATATGAAGTGAATAAGATTTAAAGCAGAATGATTCTATTTTAAAGATGCGATGAGTTTATCAAAGTAGAAGAGAGCTTTTCTAAGAGAGTTTAAATGGTGAATGTTGCAGCTACTGTAAAAATCATCAGAGAGTTGTATTTCTGATTGTATGTAATTATTGTTACTGTAATACAAAGAGATTCAACTTGGTGTGGTGGGTTTTTTCCTGTAAGGGTTTCCCACATAAATCTGTTGTTTGATTTGTCTTTCTGTATTTGCTCTATTTCTGTTATTCCTTCATGTGTGTCTCAATTGGATTGTAATTTGGAAAAATTAAAAGTACTGTCTACTTACTCCCCTATGGTTTTGATGTTAGGAAAGTTGTTTATGCACCTCTGCTTTCCTTACATACTTTACACATGTTCACATAGTTGTCATATGAACAAACATGTGTTGCACCACTCAAGGGGTAGTAAAAGCTTCAGTCTTTCCTTCTCACCTCCCCATCCTTGCATATATATGCAAGGATCTCATTGTATGTTTACAATCTCTTTTTGTAGCTTATTTTGGGAAACTTCTCAATATAATTTTATCATATTGATATTTGTATATCTCTCAAAATTGTCGATTTTCTTTTATTTTGTATTTACAACTTTTGTAGCATAGAATTTGACTTACAAGGTTGTTGGATATACATCTATTTTATATTTCTAACAATGATGAAACATGGAAAAATAGGGTTTGATCAAGGTGAATGAATCAAGATGACAAACTAATATTTTTTCTAAGGGATGTTTCACTCAATTATGAGGGAAAAACATTCAAATAATAATAAGAAACTAACCATAACTATTATAGCAATGAAAAGGTGAGTTTTTAGAGCTCAAAGTGATGTGCACCTTGTTGCAAGGAGGCTATTTTTAGGGCACAAAGGACTCATTCGCATTTAGTGGCGAATGGGTCCTTGTTAGGGTTTTTGAAACTGAGATCTGGGTTCTTTTCCTTGATGTTTGCACTTTGAGATCCTTGGTTGTCAGCTCTTGAAAACCTGTAACAAATTTTGTAGCCTTCTTTCCATATTCTTGCACAATGAATGACAACTTTGCAACTTGACAACTTTGACAATTTTTCTCCAAACATGTTCTCCACTTGATCTTCAACCTGCAAATTTGCAAATACACATTCAAGGGAAGAAAAAAATATTGATTGTTAGTGAATGGGGGTTTTCCTTGGTCAAACCCCTTTTAGGTAATTAAACCAAATGATGAAATAATGAAATTGAAGCATGAACATGAAATATGCAATTGATGATACCTTTTGGAAGATATCTTGGAGTATAAATCTATAAACTAACTTGAAGTGGCCATGAAAAATGTAGATCTTGATCCTTGAATAAGATGTGAAACAACTCTTACAAGTAGATCTTCAATGGTACATCAACTATCTTAGCTCAACAACATGCATGAATGCTTTATGCCTTAGACATGATGAAGCGATCTTGAATTGATGCAATAAAACCTTGATAATTTGCCTTGAAATACCTTTGAATTACTATTGTAAACTCTTGTGAACTCAAATTTTCTATAATGCATGAATTCTTGGAAGTCTAGGATGAAACCATGTGAATTCACCCCATATTTATACTAAATCTAGAGATTAACCCCAAAATTCAAATAGTTCAAGCTGACACTAGATCTGGAAATGAATATTATTAAAATCCCACCAAAATAAAATTCAAAAAGGGGGGTTAGGGCGAATGGGTCTTGGCATAAGTTTCTAGGACCTTGCTCTAGGAGGGTGAAAGATCAACAAAAACCCATGTTAGATATGTAAAGAAAGGGGGGGTCCTATAGAGGGAGGACCCATTCACCATTAAAGGCGAATGGGTCCTAGCACCATTTCTAGGAACTCAAATTTTCCAAATTAAATGTTTTACAATTTGAATATTGGGTGTCGGGATGGATTCTTAGAAGGTGTCATAAATAAGACTTAAATTTGAATTAAAGGGGCTAATTAACTCTAATTAACCATAATTAATTAATGAGACCAGGTAGGTAAGTGTGAAAGTGTGTTACAACACTTTACAAAACCTTAAATAGGGTACAATTTAAGTAAAATTTATTAAAAGGGGCCCAAGATCAATGTGAATGTGTACACCACCTTACAACACTAAACCTAGGCATGATTAGGTTAATTCAATGACAATTATTCCTAAATTAAGTAAGGAAATGAGATTTTTTTTGTTACTACATTTTCCCCCCACTTTAGTGAGAGGATGACTCTATGTCAAACTCACACTAGAGTAGACATTCAAGACACTTAAGTATGCAACAATAACAAAGATACATGATCATACCCTATCAAAGGACATGAAAAAAAAAGAAAAAAAAAAGGATCAACACAACCATTCCAAAGCCATATGGACAAGGTTGTTTGTTTGTAGAATATGTTGGTCACTTTGCGGTAGTGGAACCTCAATCTATGCACTAGGTGAGTTATCCCAAATATGTATGCTCACTCTAGGGTAATGGAACCTTAGTTTTTACACTAGGTGAGTTATCCCAAATATGTAATATGCTCACTCTGGGGTAGTGCAACACCTCAATCTGTCCACTAGGTGAGTTGTCCCAATGAGGTGGTTTAGTGAGAAAGTCATGCCAATGTCGGCTTCTCACCATACAATGACAAATTCATGCCAATGTGTCAGCTTCTCATCATACTAAGCATACCAAAGCTATCTTCCTGATAACTTCAATAAGGCACCACAATGTAATGCTTTCTATAAATACTTTTTAATGTACATGTAATTTTTTGTTAAAGGAAATTTTTCTTTGTTCATGTAAGGTCTTCTTCTTAGGGAACATTGTGCTTAATGTCTCAGAGAGAGGACAAGTCAAGGATATCAGATTGAAACTTATGTGATTCCTCATTCACATCGTTCCATGAATGGAGATCATATGCTTAGAAATATTGCACTCTTGGAGGACATCAAATCCAATGACACCACCAAGAAAAGGACATGTCATAAGAAAAAAGAAAATCATGCTATGAAGTTTTCCAAAAGATGTCATCGATGTATGCCCCCACTTTAAAGCAATTGCTACACCATTGATGTGAGCAATTGCTTTAAAGTAGCTAATATTTTTTCCTAAGACATGAGAGCTTTCCTTGGAAAACCTTGTGCCAAGTCATATGTTTCCAAAATAAGCTACGTCATGAAATAGGAAGGAAGGGTTTCCCCCACAAATACATAAGGGATCTATGGATTTAGGGTCAGCATGTCTTTTCTACAATGTTGTTATAGAGCATGGAACTATCATCATTCCCCAAATACTCATGGAACTGGAAGAATGACACAAAGAGAGCAAAAAGAAAGAAGAAGCCTTTCAGGTTGCGCAACAAAAAAGTATCCCTTTACTTTTCCTTGCTTGTTTGGGTCCTCCTTGTTGAATTGAGTATAATGTTGCCTTATTTAGTGTTGTAATGCATTTGACACATTCACATTAGGTCTTGGTCCCTTGTGAACTATATATAAACTTAATTAAACCTTGTTTAAGGTGTTTTTAAGTGTTTTAACACACTTTGACACTTTTCTATGGTTTTCATAAATAATTTCCCACTTCTTTATGCTTTAATTGTCCTTGTTTTGCATCCACAAGCCTCATTTATCCATCTTTCTGAGGATAATACTGATACAAATCAACATCCAATCATAATTTAGGTGTTTTTAGGTTGTGTGGCCTAGATTTAGTGATTTGGGATTCATACACTGCCTTGGGCATATGAGTCCCACCTAGGTTTTTGGGCCCTGATCTAGATTTTGCATCATTCTAAGCATTTTAAAAATGTGTCCCATAGTTAAGCCTAACGGGACTTATACACCACTTCTGGTACGTATGAGTCCCATGTGGCCCAAAATTAAATTTAATTAAAATTCTTGGTAGGATTTTATTCTCCTAGATGTGATGTCGGCTTGTAGTTTCATAATTTTGGGAAATTTGGCATAATTTAGTATAAATACAAGGTTATTTTGCTCATTTTCACCTAAACATTCATGAGATCACCTAATACTTTTGTGATATCATTCATAATAGCAAGTTTGAGTTCATAAGAGCATTCAAGTGTTTACAAGAGCATCCAAGAGCATTCATGAGTTGATTATCAAGTGATTTAGAGCATTATTCAAGCATCAAGCATCATGTCAAAGTCTTCATGCATCATGTTTTTTTTTGAGCAAACAATTATGATGTAAAATTTCATGATTCAAGCTAGCATTTTATTCAAGATCTATCCTATCCAAGTAAGAGTCAAGATCTACATCCATTGGAGCCACTTCATACATGTTTACAACACTTTATTGTTAGGGCTTGGTGAGTTGCAACATCATATCTTCTTCATTCATCATTCTCCATTCCTATTTTGCTTCATTTCAAGATTTGATTACCAAAATGGGGTTTGACCAAGGAAAACCCCTTTCCACTAATAATTTTTTTTCCCTTTCTCCAGTGTGTGTTTTATAGATATAGGTTGAAGAAATTCTAAGGAGCAAGTTGGAGAAAGTTGTCAAAATGCTCAAAGTTTTCAAAGTTGTCACCTTGCATTGAAGATCATTGGAAGATTCCTACAAGTTGCAAATAAGGGTTTTAGATCTAGAAATCAATTGGGAACTACATAGTAGACATTGAGGAGAAAATCTAGACTTTGAAGCTTTAGAAAACCCTAACTAGACTGATACACTAGTCTTTGCATGAGTCCTAGTTTAGGTCATTTTCTAGGTTTTTGCAATTTTAGACACCCATTTGCTAGATTCCAGTTTCTGCACAGAAACCCAGATTAGAGACTAAATCACCTAGTCTAGAATATGAGTCCCAACAAGCTTTAAAATCAATGTTTTCAGCATTTTAGAGCTTCATCTATCCTTCTTTAGGTTTCTAGGTGCACACATTTCATCTTCCAGCTTTCTATTATGATTTTCATGCATTTTTAGGTCATTTAGTGAAAGATTGAATTACACTAGGTTTAAGCATTTTGGTTTGCATTTCATTTTTCTTTCCAAGTCCTATCTTTGTGGTGAATCCTTCATTAGTTTATAATCATACCCTAGGACAACCCTATTACAAGATCTCTTTCTGCCTTGCATACTTTAGATTGATATCTTTAGGGTTTCCCTTCAATGAAATAATTGGAAAGTTGGTTTTCTCTATGTTCTAAACCATACAAAAGCAATGACCCATTTTCTAATATGAAATGACATATGTGCATTAGCTATTGCTGAACGAAGGGGAATTGATTCTACCCACCTCATGAAGTAATTTGTTGTGGTGATTGTGAATGTATGTTCGACAAAGGAAGGTGGTGATATTTTTCCAATGAGATCCATACCCCAAACCACAAAGGGCCAAATAGGAACTTGAGCTCATAGTTCAGAGGTAGGAGCATGAATTAAATTTCTATGTTCTTTACATTTGTGACATTTTTTGACATATGCAAAACAATCTTGTTCCATAGCCAAGACCTACCTATGATAAAACCTTCACCTACTTCCTACAAAAGACCGAGAGCTAATGAAAACACTCCCATCATGCCTCCTAAGATAAAAAAAAGTTTACAAAGTCAAAGAGAAAGTGGTTGAACAACCTCCTATGGTTTTTCCATTCCTCCCTTTGGAAAAGAAAAGAACCTATGGTTGATCAACCCACTCCTGCACAAACACAACTTGAAAACAAAACTAAAAGAAACATAGGTGCTAGAGAGCATTGGCATAGATGTCATGCCTTGATCATAGGTTAAATAAAAAAATAAACAAAGAAAATCAAGATCTAAACTCAATTGAAGAAATGCATGATGAGTCAACCCCTTCCTTGAACCAAAAAGATCCTATAATGCAACCACAACAAGAGTTAAACCCTTCTTTGGACATTATCATTCAACCTCTTGTTGTGATTAATTTAGATGATCATGAGGAGATTACTAAAATTGACGAGGAAGTGAATAATGAACCGAACACATTGTTTTCTTCTTCCATGAGCTTAAATGAAAATCCTCCTAGGAAGCGTGTTGAACTCATTTATGACCCTAGTTTGACACTTGCTATTGTCCCTTTGGATAGTTGTCCATCTTCTGCATATGATGAACACAACTGGGATGCAGATGAACTATTGTAGGTTGACTTACATGTTCATTACTAGTATTTTGCATTATTTCTTTTTCATTTTTCCTTATGTGATTACATGTGCATACTGTGATCCCCTGTGTTGTTCTATTTGATGTAACTCTCTTTCTTTGCAACATTCCTCTATTTGTACTTCCATTCTTCTCTATGTCATAATTCTTTTATCTTTTCCTTTATCTTTTCTTTGTCTTGTGTTTTCCTTTTGGGGACGACACAAGGCATTGAGACATTCATGTTTGTTCCATGTTGACCCAAAAGATTTTCCTTTATCTTTTCTTTTTCTTGTGTTTTCCTTTTCAGGATGACTCAAGGCATCAAGACATTCATGTCTCTTCCATGTTGACCCAAAAGTTTTTCTTTTATCTTTTCTTTGTCTTGTGTTTTACTTTTGGGGATGATGCAAGGAATGGAGACATTCATGTCTCTTCCATGTTGACCTAAAAGGTTTTTCTTTGTTTCCACTCTGTGTGTGTAATTCTTCTAGTTCTATGTGTATTTGGGGAACGATGATAGTTCTGAGCTCTCTAAAAATATTGTAGCAAGAACATACTGACCCCAAATCCATAAAACCCTCATGTGTTTGGAGTTTCATTTTGGGGAAACCCCTCTTTTTTTTCATGATGTAGCTTTATTTGGAAACATATGACTTGGCATAGGGATTTCCAAGTTATCTCTCAAGTCTTCTTTATTGTTAGCATTTATCCTTTGATACTTTAAAGTAATTTCTCATAGCATGGTGTTTAGCAATTTCCTTAAAGGGGGGCATAAATTGGCATTATTCTTTTGCATTTTCATGTTTCATGGTGTAGTCTTCTTACTTCATGAGAGGTGTCTTTTTCCTTGTGGTGATATTGGGTGTGATGTCCCTTAAGAGCATGATCCCTCTAAGCATATTATATTCCTCTTAGTGGCTTGATGCATCCCCTAAGTTATGAATCTTCTATCCTTTGATTGGTACTCTCTTGGAGACATTAGGCATAATGTTCCCTAAGTTAATACCTCGTGTGAAATAAGCAAGACTCCTTTGAACATTCTTTACATTTTCCATTTACAAAATTTTGGTTATATGGCCACCTTGCATAACACACATTGCATGCCTATGGATCCATCTTTCTTGTTCATGAGTTCCAAGCATATGAAGCTTTGCTTGCCTCATGAAGCTCAAAGTGCATTTTTTTTGCATGGTGCCTAATCAAAGTTATCAGGAGGTATAACTTTGGTATGGTTTGATAGGAAGCCAAATGAAGGCATGAATTTCCCTTAGCCACTTGTGTGTGTGTGTGAGTGCATACCGGTGGGTGATCCCACAATACTGGTTTACAATTTTTGGCTAAATTGGACACTAAACTAATTTTTTCTAACTAAATCTTCACTTTTAGGCACCTATAGTGGCTAAACCGTGAGGAATTTGAAGATAATGCAAACAAGTGATTTGTGACATTTTGTCTGTAGATTCTAAATATTTTTTTTTTCAAATTCTTTGGAATTAGATTACACTTCATTTTCCATCTCCTTCGAAAACTAGTCTTTTTAGTAAACACCATTTCTAAGGAGTGACACTCACTATATACAGCATAATTTTTTTTCCATGAAGGATAAAATTCTATTTTTTTTGAATTTAGATTTGTAACTATGATATCTTGTGCTTTCATTTGGTTTGATAATGTTTTATTGAATATTTTTTCCTTATTCAAGTTTCCAAGTCCAACCAATTACAATTCAGACATAGGCAGACCGTATACAACATAACATTTTTCGTATGTATCAAAATTCTTTTTTTTTTGTTGCATCAAGGACTTCAATATCTAGTGCACTTATATTTTTCAAATTTTTATTATAATTTGCTATTTTTCCACATGTGTAGAACAAAGAGTTTGATTTCGGTCAAAAAGCTATGTTTAATAAAACTCAAAAACAAATACATAATAAAACCAAAACATATTAAAATTATATTTGTTGGATAGCTCGTTCCGAGGACTACCATCCTCTAGTTGGGTCTGTGAATTCTCCTCTATTTTCATTCTCAACTCAAGCTTCAAAGGGAAAATTGGATATTTTTGGTACTAGAGGGGGGGAAGAGGGGAAAAGAGGGGTTTGATTGAACCATTGTTCGCTCAAACCCCTCAAAACTCGTTCGATCAAATGGGGGTTTGATCGAACCACTTCAAAATAATATAAAAAAATGATTGCTAGGTTGGTTCGAGTGGAATCTTAGCCGACATTCATTCGAACCCCCTGTTGATGAATCCATTTTAATTTTAATTTTTTCTCCATGTTTACAATAGTGTTATTTTATAATATAAAATATTAATAATATATAAATCATATATATATTATTAATAAGTATAAATAATATACTATATATGTATATATTATAAATAATTACAATAAATGTTATAATATCAATATACTTTTGAATTAAATACATTAAAAAATATATTGTGTAAATAAATATAAAATTATAAATAAACAAAATTTAAAATAAAAATAATAATATATTATAATTTATAAAAATAAAATATTTTGTTTAAATATAAAATGCTTAGTTTAAATAGAGATAGAGAGATATATGGGAAGAGAAAGAGAGAGAGAGGTAGAGATAGAGAGAGGGGGGAGATAGAGAGGGAGAGAAATAGGTAGATTAGAGTGCAGAGAAGAGGGGGAGAGGGAGAGAGAGATAGGTTGAAGAGGAAGAGAGAGAGAGAGGGGGAGAGAGGGGAGAGAGGGAGAGAGATAGGTAGAAGAGGGAGAGAAAGAGGGGGGAGGGAGGGAGAGAGAGAAGAAGATGGGGGAGATAGGAAGAGATAGCTCAATATGTATAAAGGGAGAGGGAGAGACATAGAAAGGGAGGGAGAGTTAGAGGGGGAAAAGTGAGAGAGAGAGGGGTAAGGAGATAGAGATAGATAGGAAGATAGATATAGAGATGGAGATGGAGGAGAATGAGATGGATAGTGAGAGGAGAGAAGGAGAGGGGGAGATAAAGAGAGAGAGAGGAGAGAAGGATACATAGAGATGGAAGAGATAAACATATAGAGAGGGATAGGTCGGGATAGAAAGAGGGAGAGATAGAGGGGGGAAGAGCAAGAGAGAGAGGGGTAAGGAGATAGAGATAGATAGGAAGATATAGATAGGTATGGATATGGAGAAGGAGAGGGATATGGAGAGAAGGAGAGGGAGAGATAAAGAGAGAGAGGAGATAAGGATATATATAGATGGAAGAGATAAATATATAGTAAGGGATATAGAGGGAGATAGATGGATGGATAGAGAGTGATTGCAATAAAACCTTTGATTCTGTTGGAAATATCTGCCTCAAACTATACAGGTTGAAACCTCCATTATAGAGAAGTTGGTGTGACATCTTCATTATCTGGCCGACTAGCAGCTTGATTCATTTTGGTTTGTATAGGTCACTGTGACCTTGCAAATGTCTTGCCAAAAGGTTGCATTGTGGAGTCTATCGTTGTGACATAGTGTATTCGTTATGACCTCATAGCGCTCGGGAGACCTCTGGCTGATAGGTCATTCAATCGTATTTTGGGGAGACTCTTGGTGACCATGGGCTTTGGGATAGCTAAGGGTTCTTGCTAAGAAGTCCCAGCAAACGGGGAAGGTCACGCCGACAGGGAAACATTCATACGTTCTTCGGAGTAACTCAAAAGTGGTTGGAGAAACGTCTTAGCGACTAAAGGTTGTCTTGCCAATAGCTGATGGCTATCAAGGTAACTCAAGGATCCCGGGAAGACATCTCAGTGAATGTTGAAGGTCTCACCGATAGGAACATCTTTTGAAGTCTTCGGTGTAGCTCTTGGTGAATGTTTGTCATCGGTGAAACACAAAGGTCTCGGTAAGAAGTCCCAGTGACTTTGATGAGTCTTGCCGATGATGAAGAGTCTTCAGGGTAACATATGGAGATTAGTATGTTCTCTCACTGAAGAGAAATGTCTTGGAGATGTGTGAACACTTTGGGGTAACCTTTATGTCTCGGAGAAACCTCTTGGCAATATCGGTATGTCTTGTCGACTATCCTTTGGAGCTCGATATGACTTGTGTCTTCGGTATACCTTTTGGTGACTCGCTATGGTCTCCTGGCGAATGCGATAGGTCTAGGTGATTTCTTGGTGACTCGGTGTAACTCATGGAGCTTGATATAACATCTTAACGATAACAGAGTCTCTAGGCGACATCGATATGAAGTCTATGTGGCATCGGCGAGACACTGTTAGTGTCTCACCGAGATGCTAGTACATTGCAAATTCTATTGACCGAGTAAGACTACCCTATGTGGAGTCTCATGGACAAATAGGAGGAGCCAAATGGGAATAGTTGGAAGATAGTCAGTTGCGATGGTTTTGTGAGGAAGTTCTACAAATAGATTTTGACATGGATATACTCTGTGATTACAGTTTGTAATCGGTTGGTTGAATCGACAGGTTGTTGAGTGATTATGTCAATGGATGAATTCTGTGGACTGTAATGTGAAGAATCCTATACAAGAATGTTAATGGTGAATGCTGCTGTATAATGACACTAGAAAGACAAGTCTAGAATTTGTATGTAATTTCATTATTGTAATAAAAAGTGATTTCTCTTGGTGTGGTGGGTTTTTCTCCCATAAGGGTTTTCCCACGTATATCTGGTGTTCATGTGTGATTGTCAAATACTCTGTTTCTTAGTGCATCTTAATTAAACTGTAATTGTAAATTTTAGAGTGTATCTACATTCTTTCCTGAGGTATTGACATTAGGAGAATTGTTTTCCATATCTGATTTTCCCTACAAGTGGTATCAAATCCTGGCCAGTTGTGTTATCCTTGTGGGTATGTTGGGGTTTTTATGTCAATTCTATTCAGTGGGAGTCTTGTAGAGTTTGTCAATTTCTAATTATAGTTTAAGATGGCTAGTACATCTGGAAAGTTTGAAATAGAGAAATTCAATGGCAGTAACTTTGAGTTGTGGAAACTCAAGATGGAGGATCTTCTTGTTGACTGTGATCTGTGGATTGTTGTGGCTAGAGTGAAACCTATAGGCATGAAGCAAGAAGATTGGGACCTTGTAGATAGGAAGTCTAAGGGGCTGATAAGGATTTGTTTGGTAGACTCAGTACTTTTGAATGTGCATGAGGAGAAGACTGCATCTTCTTTGTGGAAGAGACTGGCGTCTATTTATCAAGGGAAGTCCTTGGTGAATAAATTATTCCTAAAGAAGAAGCTGTACTCGTTGAGAATGTAGGAAGGAGGGTCTATGGCTGATCATTTGAATGCATTTAACATGCTACTTGCTCAATTGACATCTGTTGGTGTGAAGACTAAAGAAGAGGATCGCTGTATGCTTCTATTATGTTCTTTGCTAGACTCATGGGATCATCTGGTGATGGTGATTGGGAGTACAACATCCAGTTTCAAGATGGAAGATGTTGTTACATCTTTGCTATTAGGAGAGATGAGAAGGAAATCTTCTGAGATGGAAAAGGAAGCTCTTGTTGTCAGAGGAAGACCGAAGGAGAAAGGCAAGAAGAAGGACAAGAAGTTCAAATCGAAATTAGAAGGCAGATCAAAGTCTCCTGGCAAGAAGTCCAAGGTGAAGTGATGGAACTGTGGGAAACCTGGTCATGTCTAAAGGGATTGTAAAGAGGAAAAAAAGAAGAAGAAGGGCTCTTTTGATAATGGTTCTTCTGATAGTGATGGTGATGCCTTCATTGTAGCCTTGGCTACACATGCATCAAATGATGTCTGGCTGATTGATTCTGGAGCATCGTTCCACATGACATCTCATAGAGAGTGGTTCACAAAGTATGAAGAATACGATGGTGGAAAGGTGTACTTGGTGAGTGATTCAACTTTGGAGATTGTTGGCCGTGGAAGAGTCATAATACAATTCCCTAATGGCAGAGTGAAGGGAATTAATAATGTTATGCACATACCAAGTTTGGCTTGAAATCTATTGTCTATAAGTATGCTGAACGATATTGGAGTACAAGTTACATTCTCTAGAAGTGGCTGTAAGTGATTAGAGGTTCAATGGTGCTGGCTAGAGGTGCTCGAATTGGTACCCTGTACAAGCTGGATGCACATGCTGTTCAATGCAATAGTGTCTCTAGAAAGTCACTGAAAGCTGCTTATGGAGGTAAAGAGGGAAATATCCCTAATTGTGTAAATTCTATGGAAGTAAAAATTCCTGCAGAGAAGACTATGCTTTGGAATCATAGGTTAGGCCACATAGGAGAGAAAGGTTTAAAAACCTTGAAGAACAAAAACTTGGTTGAGGGGTTTGAAGATTGTAATCTTGAATTTGAATTTTGTGAACACTATATATATGGAAAGCAGCACCATGTTTCATTTTATTCTAGTCCTCATAAATCTTCTGGTTTGTTAGATTATATTCATTCGGATGTATTTGGTCCAGTGGATGTTCCTTCTTTGTCTAAGTCAAGATACTATGTGTCATTCATTGATGATTATTCAAGAAGAGCATTTGTTTATTTTTTGAAAAGTAAATCAGAAGTGTTCAATCGATTTAAGGAATTTAAGAACCTTGTTAAAAATCAGATTGGTAGAAAAATAAAATTCTTAAGGACTGATAATGGTGGTGAATTCTGTTCTGATGAATTTGAAAGATACTATAAAGACCATGGAATCAAAAGACATAAGACTACACCTTATACTCCACAGTAGAATTGAGTTGCTGAAAGGTTCAATAGGATAGTGATGGAGAGAGCACAAAGTATGCTCAGTAGTGCTGGCTTGGAGGAGAAATTCTGGGCTAAGGCTGTATCTACTGCATGTTATTTAATTATTCGATCTCCAAATTCTGCTCTTGTTGAGAAAACACCTTTGGAAGCCTGGTAGGGTAAGAAGCCCTCACTTAGACATGTTCATGTTTTTGGCTATGAGGCATATGCTCATGTGCCAGATGTGAAAAGATCTAAATTGGAGAACAAGGCTGTCGAATGTATTTCCATTGGCTATAGCACTGTCATAAAAGGGTACAAGCTTTGGAATCCTGATACAAAGAAAGTTGTATACATCAGAAGTGTAATCTTTCATGAGCTGAAACCTTCCACTTTGGATCTGCTGTCAGAGACAAAGTCAAACAACAATAAGGATGTAGCAATAATTCCTCCTACACCTGAGAAAGAGGAATTGGAAATTCAAAATGTACCTGAAACTGAGGAGAGCTCGAGCAGTTCTGAAAGTTCTGAAGAAGAATAACCTCAATGTCAGCAAGTGAGGAGGTCAACCTGAGAAAGAAAACAACTAGATAGGTATGGGTTCTCATTGATTGATTCTACTTGTGCCTATGGTTTTATTTTTATTACTGATGAGTGTAGGACTATGAAAGAGGCATTTAAAATGTCTGATTTAGATTCTTGGTTGGAAGCCATAGAAGAAGAGATGGCATCTTTAGATAAGAATGAAACTTGGAGTCTGGTGCCCTTGCCTAAAGGCAGAAAGGTCGTTGGCTATAAATGGGTATTTAAGAAAAAGATTGGTCTGGATGGCAATGTAGAAAAGTACAAGGCAAGACTGGTTGCAAAGGGTTATTCCGAGGTAGAGGGAATCGATTATGGGGAAATTTTTTCTCTTGTAGCAAAGCTGACGTCCATTAGATTTCTTTTGTCACTTGCAACAACTTATGACTTAGAGGTCGAACAGATGGATGTGAAGACATCGTTTCTTCATGGTGATCTTGAAGAAGAAATCTATATGTCCCAGCCTGAGCACTTTGTTGAGAAAGGTAAAGAAAAATTGGTATGCAAATTAAAGAAGTCTCTGTATGGGTTAAAGCAGTCACCTAGAATGTGGTACCATAAATTTGATACTTTTGTATTATCTTTGGGATTTGTGAGATCAAAATCTGATCACTGCGTATATTATAAAGATGAAAGTGATCAAGTACTTGTTATTGCTATTTATGTTGATGATATGTTGTTCATAGGAAATAGCAAGCTAATGATTTTTGATCTTAAGTCTCAGTTGTCTACTAAGTTCAAAATAAAAGATCTTGGTGCAATAAGGTATATTCTAGGGATGGAGATAACCAGGGACAAGAAGAATAAAAAGCTTTGGCTTAGTCAGAGTAAGTATGTCAGGACTGTTCTTGAGAGATTTTGTATGAATGATTGCAAACAACTAGTGGTCCCAGTCATGCATGGAACAAAGCTATCTGTTGAGGACTGTCCAAAATCTCCTACTGAGATGGAGGACATGACTAGTGTACCTTATGCTAGTGCAGTAGGCAATCTTATGTATGCAATGGTCTATACAAGGCCAGACATTGCCCAAGCAGTGGGAGTACTTAGTCGATTTATGGCTAATCCAGGAAGAACGCATTGGGATGCTATGAAGAGAGTCTTTAGATATTTGAAGGCTACTTTATATTTCACTTTGTGTTACCATGGGAATTCGGTTGAATCACATAGGACTCTCAACATTCGTGGTTATGTAGATTCTGATTGGGCAGGGGACATTGACATTAGGAGATCCACCAGTGGATACATATTCATGATGAATGGTGGTGCAGTGAGTTGGATGAGCAAGCAACAGGCTGTAGTTGCTTTGTCCACTACATAGGCTGAATACATGGCAGCTACTCATGCTTGTAAAGAAGTAGTTTGGTTGAAACATTTGTGTTCTAACATTGGTTTTGATGCAGGTGAAATAACTATTTAATGTGACAATCAAAGTGCAATTTGTCTGGCAAAGAACCCTACTTTCCATGCTAGGATGAAACATATTGATGTACAGTACCACTTTGTATGAGATATGGTTGAGGATGGAAAGGTTAGTTTGGAAAAGGTTGATACTCTGGAGAATGTTGTAGATTCATTGATGAAGCCAGTGAGCACAGATAAGTTCACGTAGTGTGCCAGTTCAATGGGTCTTAGTGCCCATATTTTTTAGTAAGTTATGATGTGCTCTGGAGGTTCCTATATGATCTTTGTCAAGTGGGAGATTGTTGGAAATATGTGCCTCAAACTATACAGGCTGAAACCTCCATTAGAGACAAGTCGGTGTGACATCTTCATTGTTTGGCCGACTAGCAAATTGATTCATTCTGGTTTGTACAAGTCGCTATGACCTTGCAAATGTCTTGTCGAAAGGTTGCATTGTGGAGTCTATCGCTGTGACATAGTGTATTCGTTATGACCTCATAGCACTCGGGAGACCTCTAGCCAACATGCCATTCAATTGTATTTTGGGGAGACTCTTAGCGACCATGAGATTTGGGATAGCTAAGGGTTCTCACTAAGAAGTCCTAGTGAATGGAGAAGGTCATTCCGACAGGGAAACATTCATATGTTCTTTAGAGTAACTCAAAAGTGGTTGGAGAAACGTCTTAGCGACTAAAGGTTGTCTTGCTAATAGCTGATGGTTATTGAGGTAACTCAAGGATCTCAGGAAGACATCTCAGTGAACGTTGAAGGTATCACCGATAGGAACATCTTTTGAAGTCTTTGTTGTAGCTCTTGGTGAGTGTTTGTCATCAGTGAAACACAGAGGTCTTGGTAAGAAGTCCCAACAACTTTGATGAGTCTTGCCGATGATGAAGAGTCTTTGGGGTAACATATGGAGATCAGTATGTTCTCTCACTGAAGGGAAATGTCTTGGTGATGTGTGAACACTTTGGGGTAACCTTTATGTCTCAGAGAAACCTCTTGGCGATATCGGTATGTCTTTCCAACTATCCTTTGGATCTCGATATGACTTGTGTCTTTGGTATACCTTTTGGTGACTCGCTATGGTCTCTTGGTGAATGCAATAGGTCTAGGTGACTACTTGGTGACTCAATGTAACTCATGGAGCTCGATAGAATGTCTTAGCAATAACAGAGTCTCTTGGCGACATCGATACGAAGTCTATGTGGCATCGGTGAGACACTGTTAGTGTCTCACCGAGATGCCAGTACATTGTGAATTCTATTGACCGAGTAAGACCATCCTATGTGGAGTCTCATGGATGAATAGGAGGAGCCGAATGGGAACAGTTGGAAGATAGTCAGTTGTGACAGTTCTGTGAGGAAGTTCTACAGATAGATTTTGACAAGGATATACTCTGTGACTACAGTTTGTAATCTGTTGGTTGAATCGAAAGGTTGAGTGATTATGTCAGTGGATGAATTCTGTGGACTGTAATGTGAAGAATCCTGTACAAGAATGTTAATGGTGAATGCTGCTGTATAATGATACCAGAAAGACAAGTCTAGAATTTGTATGTAATTTCATTACTGTAATACAAAGTGATTTCTCTTGGTGTGGTGGGTTTTTCTCTCGTAAGGGTTTTCCCACGTATATCTGGTGTTCATGTGTGATTGTCAAATACTCTATTTCTGTTGTCTGTTTCTTAGTGCATCTTAATTGGACTATAATTGTAAATTTTAAAGTGTATCTACATTCTTTCTTGAGGTATTGACATTAGGAGAATTGTTTTCCACATTTGATTTTCCTTACAGATTCAAGAAGATAATCAAGATCCATTACCAATAGGATCATGTTATGTTTGCAATAGGGAGATAGGGAGAGAGAGAGGGAGGGAGAGAGAGATGGAGGGAGTGGGTGAGAGAGAGACTTAGAGAGGGAGAGGGTAGAATGGAGAGACTTGAGAGAGAGAGGAGGGAGGGAGGAGGAGAGAGATAGAGGGTATACTACTATGATTAGAGGGTAGAGGGTTTAAGGGTTAAGGGTACATGGTTTGGGGTGCAAGGGTAGAGGGTAGAGGGTACAAAGGTTTAAGGGTTAAGGGTAGAGGAGAGAGCTTGAGAGGGGTAGGGAGGAGAGACTTGAGAGAGAGAGGAGGGAGGAGGGAGAGAGATAGAGGGTAGAGGGTTAAGAGCAGAGGGTAGAGGGCTTAAGGTTAAGGGCAAAGGGTGAGGGAGCCAAGATAGGAGGAGTGAGGAGAGAGAGACCCTCGAGAGGGAGGAGGTGAGAGACATAGAGTGTAGAGAGTTAAGGCTAGAGGCAGGAAGGTTTGGCTTTAGGGTTGAGGGCGTAGAGGTTTAGGGCAGGGTTTCTGAGATTAGGCTGAGGGTTCAATGTATAGGGTAGAGTTGGAAGGATTAGGTGAGAGGGTAGAGGGTATTGGGTCTGGTGGTAGATGGTTTAAGGTTGAGGGTTGAGAGTTTAAGGGCTTAGGGTAGAGGGCATAGGTTTAAGACGTATGGGGTAGAGGGTAGGAGGATAGGATGGCTCTTTAGGTTTAAGGGTTTAAGGGTTAAGGGCAGATGGATTTAATGGTTTGAAGGTTAAGGGTAGGGTAGAGGGTAGAGGGTTACAAGCGGCAAAAGGGTTTAGGGCTCTAAGGTTAAGGGTTTAGGGCCAAGGATAGGGAGAGAGGAGAGGATAGAGGAGAGACTTGAGAGAGAGAGATGGAGGGAGGGAGAGATAGAGGGTAGAGTGGTTAAGAGTAGAGGGCAGAGGGTTTTAAGGGTAGAGGGTTTAAGGGTTTAGGGTTTAAGGGTTAAGGGTTAAGGGTAGAGGGTAGAGGGGAGCTCTAGGTAGGAGTGAGTGAGTGAGTGAGTGAGAGATCTAAGAGAGGGAGAGGGGGTTGGAGGGAGAGACCTGAGAGAGGGAGACGGGGTAGGGTTTAAAGGTTCCTTTCTATTCCTTTTATGGAAATTACCATAAAAGGAATAGAGAGGACCTCCAAAGGAAGGTCCCTTTTTTTCATTTTCAATAATTATCTTCATTCAAATATTTTTAAAAAAATATCATGGAAGTGCAATACCTTTGAACAATTATTTATTTAGCTTATAATATTATTTTTTTTATATACATTTATTTATAATTATATCTTACGTTTAGATTTTTTTTTGTTTTTCTTATTTGATTTATTGGGAGATCTTCATTTTAGAGTTTGGCACTTCTTCTTCTATGCCTATCCTTTACTCACCCTACACACCCCTAGCTTTTCCTTACAATTACCTCTTCCCAAACATTTCAAATATGATTTTAAACTAATTATACTTTCACTTTTGTGCTAGTTTAATCATCCCTTTAGGTTGGTTATGCTTTTATTGTATATCCTTGTAAACCCTAGATCCTTAGAGTCTTAATTTCATGCTATGTATTCTCATGGTCCTTTATCTTTAGGACCTCTTAATGCTCCCATCACTAATTTTTACATCTTCAAATATTTTATAACATATAATTCCATTGTTCTTGATTCACTTATGACATTCTATCATACTAATGAGATCACATTGTTTATGGAAGCTTTAAATGAAAACATGTACATCCTTTTCATTTCTTTAGGTATTTGATTATCACCTTTCCCACTTTGTTGGAAATTCTTATTTCACCACTCCATGATAATCACATGTTAAATATCTCTTATATGAAGTGATAGTAATTTTTTTTGTCTCTAATGATACATTGACTATAAGCACATTTCCTTCATAAGATCTATTTATAGATGATGACATTATGTTTGATTATAATTCTATTTCTGCATGGCATATAGATTATGTTTCTTTATGTTTTATATCTTATAATAAACCTAATTATGATCATGTAGAACAAACACCAATGATATAATCACACTTCTTACTAATGAAAATATTGCATTTCATGATGGTTATTCTTTCCCATATAAAAATCTAGATATGTCTAAATCTATTTCATTTCATTATTTAACACTTATTATTAATTGTTTAACTATGCCACATGCAACTATAATTTGCAACACATCCAAAACACATACTCTCTAACATATTAACATACATTTAGTTTTCTATTGGCGTATTCCTTGAACCTCCTTTAGGTGCAAGTGCTAGTATATATACCTCTCTCTATAGAATTTTCTCCCCCTCTATAATAACTTTTCTAGCTATAAGTGGAGTTGAAATTTCAAATGAAGTCAAAGATTCTTGAATTTAAGAATTCCATGGAACAAATATAAGTTATAGTATATAATTGTAATTTAGGAAAAATGATTTTAAAAACCTTCACTAGGTTTCAAACAAGTATTGAAAGCATATATATGAGTTTACATGCAAGCAAAAAAAGTGAGAGGTGATGCTATAAGTGTAGTTGAACTTTCAAATGAAATAAAAGATTCTTGAACTTAAGAATTCCATGGAACAAATATGTACATATAATTGGAATTTATGTAAAATGATTTACAACTATGTACAAGTTATTATAAGTTCTTACTTGAACATGTATACATGTACAAGAGAACTTGAAAATCATGGATATACTCTAACTCAAACATTTTGGTTCAGCCCACTCTTCAATAACATGTAATTTTTTTGTATGATCATCACTATCTAGTCTCCATTTTTTTATTCCACATGCATGTGGAACTGCATGAAGATGTAGGGTGGTAGCAATTATTAGGTGACTATATTGATATACCTTGTTATCAGGTTGATAGTCAACAAAATGAATCCTATGTTAAACAACTTTGACATGTTTTAGATATATCCCTTCTAGTACAACAAAACTTGCATGGCAAACATGAACCTGAGGTAAGACATGTGAACGTGTACAACATTTTCGTGCTCAAGGTTTGTACAATATATATTTAATGTTTTTAATGTAATGTACACATAAACACAATGTATATATATAATTTTAAATTCAAACTCACCTATGGGAAATAACATTCCATCACTTGTTTTAGGTTTTGTTAGCTTATTCCTCTCTTCTGTGCAACACAATAAATAATAGATAACACCTATGTTTCTAGGCTCTATCATGACTACAAAACATCTCCTGTACACCAAATTTACACAAAACTTCTAAAAAATTAGAAATGTCTCTAGACTTTAAAGATCCTTAATTGTATATAATATTTAAATTATTGAAAACTTACACATGTACCTTTTCTAACCAATCCTAAAATATGGTCATAATCAATTGAAGTCAAAGGAATGTCTTCAAATCTTTCTTCCTCATTTTCATCATATGTTTCTGAAACAACTAGTGGCACCATATCCCATTTATCAAAATATACAAGTTCTTGGTTGTTGTATGCATGATCGGAGTTCCAACAATACACTTAGTGAAAAAACAAGAGTAATCCCTTGTGTATAATATCCATCCAGGGTGACTACCTAATCTCATAACACAATGCAAAGATCTTGTTTTGTCTACCCACTTGCATCCATGCATTGATCTTCTATCCACACCTAGATACATGTACAAAAACAAACTTATGCGAACAAACATGTATATATATATATTTTAAATTTAAATAAATTCAAATTTTTGAAAATGTAATTTATACATTACCTGATATCTCCCAAAACACTCTATGTGGAATGTTTCAGTTTGTTCTTGAAAATGTGCCAACCTCATTTGATGTAAAGTGTTTCTTACACCATTCAACAACATCATGTGCATTGTCTATAAGATCTCTTGAATAACTCATTTGATGCTTTCTTAAAGCACATTTGATGCAAGCTCCTGCTCCATCATGCCCACTAAAAAAAACTCCAAACATGTGGTATTTTGTAAGTTTTATGATATCTAGATAGTGCATAAAATGGCCATGATGATTTGAATTATGCCACACATCCATCTTGTAGACACCTAAAAATGACCTAGGCCTGCAAGCTTCATTTTTACCACTTTCGTCCTAGCATAAGTAAGACATTTAATTATGTCCTTGGTCCACATTCGACTATTGATTAAATAATTCATAATTATTTAATTAATTCATGTCCTTTGATTCTTTATGATTATTAAATAAATAAATTTTAATTTATTTATTAAATACGTCACTAATTGTCTAAGTCTTTCTTTAATTAAATAGATTTCTTAATTTATTTAATTTCCCTTTCTGCGTTTAATTATCCTTCACTATTAAATAAATAAATTTTATTTATTTATTTAATACATCACTAACTGTCCAATTAAATAAATTGATTAATTTATTTAATTAATTAATCTTATCTGCTGAATTAAATAATTTAATTTAATTATTTAATTGCTAATTTCATATTCTTCTCATTTTAAATAAATTAAATTATTTAAAATATCATGTCAATCCTAACTGTCAGTCCTTTTTGATAAATAATCTGAAAAAGATTATTTATTATCTCTCGAAATCCATAATTTGAATTATTTTAATTCAAATTAGTAATTAATCTTCCAAAAATCAAGTAATCGGGCAGATTCTTGATTTTCCAAATCTTATCTTCAGTCCGAATCTTATCTCTTTGATTTTTTGAATCTTGCAAATCAGGCGATCTTATCTCTTTGATTTTTCGAATCTTGCAAATCAGGCAATCTTATCTTCTTGATTTTTCGAAAATCTTATTATCTAATTAATTTGTCTCATTTATTCTCCACCGTCGATCTATTTTTATTCCAACCGTTCGATTAAGGATTTTGCCCTAACCCTAATTAGGGATTCTTGGGTGTAATCTGGATCGTTCGTTTTAGGGTCTCATCACTAATTTATCTCGTCCGTCCGTTCGAAATGGCCTTTTCTATAAAATGCCCTTTCCTTCTCATTTTTCATATCTTGACATTTTACGTAATTACTATAGGCATTTATTTACTCTCACTTATTCATTGTCATAGGCATTTGATTAATATTGGCATTTATTCTAGGCATAGGCATTGACTTTTAGACATTGGCAATAGTCATAGGCATATCAAATCCTTCGAATCTTGTTGTAGGGCTTAGGAATTTTAGATTGCTCAAAGTACAAATCTGAGGGCAACATTTCCAGCAAGCAAGAAGGTGTAACGAAGATCAATCATGGAAGATGGAGACACTCGGTGATATATTTCCTTTCGTTTTCATTTGATTTCCTTTGTACTTTGTTATTTCATAGGAATTTTTATGTTATTGTGCTAACCCCACTTAATAATAATCTGGAAATTAAATTATTTAAAATATCATGTCAATCCTAACTGTCAGTCCTTTTTGATAAATAATCTGAAAAAGATTATTTATTATCTCTCGAAATCCATAATTTGAATTATTTTAATTCAAATTAGTAATTAATCTTCCAAAAATCAAGTAATCGGGCAGATTCTTGATTTTCCAAATCTTATCTTCAGTCCTTGAATCTTATCTCTTTGATTTTTCGAATCTTGCAAATCAGGCAATCTTATCTTCTTGATTTTTCGAAAATCTTTATTTTCTAATTAATTTGTCTCATTTATTCTCCACCGTCGATCTATTTTTATTCCAACCGTTCGATTAAGGATTTTTCCCTAACCCTAATTAGGGATTCTTGGGTGTAATCTAGATCGTTCATTTTAGGGTCTCATCACTAATTTATCTCGTCCGTCCGTTCGAAATGGCCTTTTCTATAAAATGCCCTTTCCTTCTCATTTTTCATATCTTGACATTTTACGTAATTACTATAGGCATTTATTTACTCTCACTTATTCATTGTCATAGGCATTTGATTAATATTGGCATTTATTCTAGGCATAGGCATTGACTTTTAGACATTGGCAATAGTCATAGGCATATCAAATCCTTCGAATCTTGTTGTAGGGCTTAGGCATTTTAGATTGCTCAAAGTACAAATCTGAGGGCAACATTTCCAGCAAGCAAGAAGGTGTAACGAAGATCAATCATGGAAGATGGAGACACTCGGTGATATATTTCCTTTCGTTTTCATTTGATTTCCTTTGTACTTTGTTATTTCATAGGAATTTTTATGTTATTGTGCTAACCCCACTTAATAATAATCTGGAATTTTCCCTTGATCACACATCTA
Source organism: Sequoia sempervirens (assembly GCA_007258455.2). NCBI lineage: Eukaryota > Viridiplantae > Streptophyta > Pinopsida > Cupressales > Cupressaceae > Sequoia > Sequoia sempervirens. Next base: position 368,877,818 of record VDFB02193867.1, read on the forward strand.
ACCATACAAAATATTTTTTCAAAATTTACACCCTTGCTTCTCAAATTCTCAAAAAAATTTGTAAGGAAATGTTGTACAAAAAGTGTCATGCTCTTTATCATCACTACTATAAACATGATATTCTTTCTTAATGGTTCACTGTTCATCTGTACTCTCAACAACATCCAATTTTGATTGTGCATGTCAATAACACACATGAACCATAATAGTGATCTAATTTGAAAAGTAATATATTCTAATTGAATCTCCTTTTGATGTACAAAAAAGTAATTTTCTGCAAAGTCAACTAGTGATAGAATTGTTCAAAGTGGGAAAGTATCTCTCAATGTTTGAAATTGTTATGCTTGCCACTTAGAAAAAGAGGAATTTTGTATGTATGGTTGTATCAATTTTCAAAAATCTTCCATAAATTTTCCAATAGGAATCTCCTATTCTACATAGTATAACCTTGTGGATTCTTTCCCAAAATTTGTTTGAAACTTTACATACTTTTAACTCTTTAAATTTATTATCTTTGTTAGGTCAGTATCTTCATTTCTTGAAGAAAATTTAGCCAAATTTCCACATGTTTCACAAATGCCTTTTATGCAGTTTATTTGAGGTCCATTTTCATGATCACAAATTTAGTCATTGACCTCTTACTCTTATTTGCAGGTTGGTCGGCATAACATTTTAGTTTCTCCATATCCATCTCAAGTAAATGATCTAAATTTCTATAAGAAATTTGTTTCATCACCTTTTTAGCTAGTTTATATACTCATCCATACCAGTAGAAGGAAGTGATCCTGACCCCTCTCCAACATGCATTGTTTGAACTTGGGCCTCCTCCCTATCTTCAAGGTCCATGTGTTCTTCAACGGATTCATTTGATCCAATATCTAGATTTGGCTTGACTTCAATATGAGAACTTATTGCTTGTTGAGCCCTTTCTACATGTCACAAAATATTTTGCAAAGAAAGTAAGAGATGATGCTATATTTAAGAGGAGTTTATGTATACAAGAAAAAAAAGTGAGATACATGATGCTAGAAGTGGAGTAAAACTTTCAAATGACATCAATCTTGATTCTTGAACTTAAGAAAATTTACATGGAACAAATACAATTGGAAATGGATTCAATTTAAGGAAATGGAAAAATGAATTTTCAAAGTCACTAGGTTTTGGAAATTGGATACATGAATTTACATGTAAGCAAAGAAAGTGAGAGAAGTTTCAACTAGTTTTATATGCTCATCCATACTAGTAGAAGGAATTGATTATTAGAATTGTGAAACAAGCACAAAACCACGAGCCGCAGGATAAAAAAAAAACAAATACACCTTCCACACAAGAGATCTACAAAAAATATATGCAATATTCTTCAATAAGAAAAAGCTATAGAGAGACTTTCAAGAAGATATGGAGGCTCAAGATATTCTCGAGATAATATTTGAGAGTAATTACAATGAGGGTTGAATGCTTATAAGAGGAAAGCCCTAAATGAGAAAGGGATTAGATCATGACAAGTGTCAACATCACATGAGATGTGATGTAATGATATAATATTTGCTTAACTAATAAAGCATAAAAACACTCCTAAGTTTAGCTTAAGTGCATGAGAATGAATTAGAATAATAATCAATTAAAGCTTAATTAATTATCAGCTAATTTATGATAACTCTAAAACCCCCCCTTAAGATGAACTTAGGGAGTAGCTAAAAATCCTAAAAAGAATGCATGATGGGTCATGAAAAACAAGGCCAAAATAAGGTACCCATGTACAAAGTGAAGATCTCTATAATGTGGAGAAATAGAGAAAACCTCTTGGGAAAAACTCCACTCCAAAAAGAGATGAAAGCCAAGCGAAGGACTAAAGAAACCTCCAAACAAGACAATGTTGTCCCAAAAGATAGGATTAAAAGGATGAACACAAAAAACACCATTGAAGCATGAAGAAGTTGCAAAAATTGTCAAAGAATGATTGCTGAAATGCTAAAAGAAGAACCTCCATTGAAACATATAATGATCAGGATCAAGAAGACAATAATTTCTACGAGTGCCCCCAACAACACTACTCGAATCCGATGGAAAACTAAGAAAAAAATAAAGAACTCAAAGATATAGTTGGAACAGGTACCAATAGTCTGAAGAAATGATCAAGTGAAAAATGGAAGGTCACCTCCGAAAATAGGAATACTAAAGTGTCCATATGGTAAGTGCTCCATCTCACTAAAATGTATGGGTAACTAGCGGCTACATCTATTTAGTACATAGGAACAAATACTGTATACATAGCTCACTCCAACGTGATACCAAGGAAGCATTAGCACCAATAGCAGAAACCCCCCCATAATGTTGACAAGGGAGAGGTATGACAAGTACACTAAAATTGAATGCTTAAATGTAGTGCATGATAAAGAACTAAGAACATTTGAATGTGCATACATGTAAGTACAAGCAAAGATAAAGGGTGTGCAAACCAAGTCACACATGCATGAGAAAGGTATGAAGGAAAAACAAAGGCAAACATCAACTCCCATGGAACTTTATATCATAGTGTGAGTACAATAAGGCACAAAGTGATGTGCAAGATCCCATAATACAGGTGCAATATACAAGCACTTTATGTTAGTGTGTTTACAAAATCATAAGTGCTTACAATGGAAGCTCATAATGTTAGAAAAAGACAAAATACAAGAAATACATGAAGAACAACCAAAAATGAAGCATCCCATGAAAACAAAAAGTTTCCAGGGGCTAAAATGTCTAAGTAATTCACTAGAGTGTGAAAACAAAAAAATATGAATAAAATGTACATGGAGTGAAATCTAGAAAAAGTGCATGGATGGAACTGAAGAGATCTGAAAGATAGTTCCAACACTATTGAAATCGTGAAAAATAGAGAAATTAATCAAAAGTTACGAGCTCAAGATTGAAAATATCCTCTTTGAATTCAACAAGTTTTAGAATTCACTAGCAAAAAAATAAAGCAACGAGACCCACACCACTCAAAATTTGGTGGAACTAGCTTTCCGACGATATCTCGTTTGCTAAAAAATGATATCATATGCCTAAGTTATGGCCAAATGAAAAAAACACCCCTTTTAGGGTACAAAAGGGTTCAAAAGGGCCATGTTTAGCTAACTGTACAATTGACGTTAGCATGACATCATGATGATATCAATGGAATATTTTGAGGGAATATACCCATGTTGCTGAGAACAAAAACTTGACCTCTTGGAAAAAGATCCGCTGAAATATTCCGACTGCCAACTGCAACAAAATGATGATGTCATGCCAATAAAAATCCCATCCGTATTGAAAAAGCGTTTCACCAGAAAAAAATTGGCCCCCTCTGAAAATGAGAGATTGACTAGGGGTAATGTGTAGAGGGACAAAATTTTTTTTATCTACCACAAAAAGTAGCAAAATTTTTGTTTGGAAGAATATTTTGACATTGACAAAAAATAAAGGATGCCAAAATATAATGAAGTGATGGAGGAGAAAAAGAATGCCAGTGGGGAGATCAGTCACTGGGTAGCAGAAAGAATGCCAGTAGGTAATTGAATCTGCCACTGGCAGAATAAAAGCCCACCATCTAGAGGGAAAGGCTTGCCAAGCTACAAGTGGGGCCCGTAGGGACTTGCAGTAGCAGGTGTACCCTTTAGGTACCATATTAAATCTGTCGCTAATTAAACAATTCACCCCACCAAAAAAAATCAACCTCCAATATTTTCTTGCCAAAAAATTTAAAAAGCCTATGAATTTATTATATTTTTTGAAATTTTCTAGAAATTAGAAAATTAAAAAAAATGCCCTGCTTTTTATTTTTTTGATTCAAGTTTTTGATCTATGTACACAAGGATCTGTACAGGGCTCGTACAACCCCTGTACATTTTTTTTTCCTAAGAAGCTCCTGACATCAAATTTGATGATTTGACAGGTGATCTTAAGGTTTTTAGGCCTTTTGAGCATGATGGAAACCTCCGTTTTGGCTCAAAATGCACCAAAATTGTAGCTACCCTTCGAAACTAGAAACAAAGCAACTGCTTCAAACCTTCATAGATCTAGCATCAAGAATCCAAATTAGGTGAAACAAAAGGAAAATTTAACTTTCTCAACAGCTCTAGATCCAACGGTAAGGTCCTTTTCACACAAAAATACTTCAAAAAATGCCCACCTCCAAAATTTGCAAAAAAATCAAAGGGGATTCAGATCTTGAAGCCTACAACCCTTGTTGAAGAAAAAAACCTCATAAATTGAGAAGAGGTTTGCTAAATCCATGCTTTGATACCATGTTAGAATTGTGAACAATCATACAACCACGAGCCACATGATCAAACAAAAAAAAATACACCTTCCACACAAGAGATCTACAAATAATATATGTAATATTCTTCAACAAGAAAAAGCTATAGAAGAGACTTTCAAGAAGATATGAAGGCTCAAGATATTCTCTAGATAATATCTGAGAGTAATTACAATGAGGGTTGAATTCTTATAAGAGAAAAGCCCTAAATGAGAAAGGGATTAGATCATGACAAGTGTCAACATCACATGAGATGTGACATAATGATCTAATATTAGCTCAACTAATAAAGCATAAAAACACTCCTAAGTTTATCTTTTGTGCATGAGAATGAATTAGACTAATAATCAATTAAAGATTAATTAACTATTAGCTAATGCATGATAACTCTAACAATGATCACGACCCCTCTCCAACATGCATTGTTTGAACTTGGGCCTCCTCCCTATCTTCAAGGTTCATGTGTTCTTTAGAGGATTCATTTGATCAAATATCTAGATTTGGCTTGATTTCAACATGAGAACTTCCTACTTGTTGAGTCCTTTCTACATGTCACAAAATATTTTGCAAAGAAAGTGAGAGATGGTGCTATATAAGTGGAGTTTATGTATCCAAGAAAAAAAAGTGAAAGACATGATGCTATAAGTGGTTTAGAACTTTCAAATTACATCAATATTGATTCTTGAACTTAAGAAAATTTCCATGGAACACATACAATTGGAATTTGGAAAAATGAATTTTCAAAGTCACTAGGTTTTGGAAAGTGGATACATGAATTTACATGCAAGCAAAGAAAGTGAGAGAAGTTTTAGCTAGTTTTATATGCTCATCCATACCAGTAGAAGGAAGTGATCCTAACCCCTCTCCAACATGCACTATTTGAACTTGGGCCTCCTCCCTCTCTTCAAGGTCCATGTGTTCTTCAATGGATTTGTTTGATCCAATATGTAGATTTGGCTCAACTTCAGCTTGATAATTCCCTACTTGTTGTTTGAATTTACATACAAGCAAATAAAGTGAGAGACTATGAGATATTTAAGTGGAGTTGAACAAATAAAATCAAATATCCTTGAACTTAAGAATTCCATGGAACAAATGCAATTGGAAATCAATGATAAGGAATTTAGGAAAAATGAGGTTCTGGAAGTTATGGTAATGTTTATGCAAGATGACTATTTTTTTTGTATTAAAGTTTCCAAGTTAAATCTAACATGGTTTTCATAATTAGAAAGAGATTTATAAGGAAAACATTGAGGTGTTAATAAAATTCCTAAACAGAGAGAGAGAGAGAGAGAGAAGAAATAAGCATGTACCTTGTTTCTTTCTATGATAATTTGCCAAGTTTTGTTCATGCCTCTTTTGTTCTCCTTCTTTTGACAATTTTCATTGAGCCTTATTTTTTATTTTTCTTTGTTGCCCTATTTTCTTCTTCAAGTTAAAGATGACTAAAAATAAATCCTCTACCAAAACTAAATTATCCTCCAAAATTTTCCTTGATTGATAAAAATGCAAAGTTTTCTTCTCCAATATTTGCATTGATTGATAAAAATGAAAAGTTCTCTTCTCCAAAATTTTCCCTCCTTGATAAAAATGCTAAAATCTCTTCTTCTCCAAAATTTGCCTCCTTGATAAATGTGCAAAAATCTCTTCTCCAAAATTTTCTCTCCAAGTGATATAAATGCGAATTAATCTTGCAATTTGATATGGAATAATGAAAAATAAGCTTGTATTTATATGTGCATATGGGAAAAAAATAAAAATAAAAATGCATTTTTCAGCCAAAGGTTCAAGCTCAAATTCACAGATTCAAATATATTCAAACTTTATAACATTACATGACATATGTGTACGTGCATTTAATGTATTTAATGCATATTTAACATGTGTTTAACATATATTGGTCATAAATATGTGAGCTCACAAGTTCTCTAAATATAGATTTAAAATTTATCTAAATACGTTATTGAGTGTAAACATGTACATGTACACATGTATCTATTAATGTATCTAAGTGTCGGCCAAGGGTTCAAGCTCAAATTCACCTTCAATTATATTGAAATTTTATAACATTACATGTGTAGAACTACATATGTGTATGTACATTTAATGTATTTAATGCACATTTAACATGTGTTTAACATATATAAATCATAAATACATGAGCATGAGTTCTCTAAATATAGATTTAAAATTTGTATAAACACGTTATTGAGTGTAAACGTGTACATACACACACATGTATCTATTAATGTATAAACATTTAAACATAAGAAGACACATGTACATGTAGATAGATTCAAAGTATAACATAAACATGTTATAAGCAAAGAGGTACATGCATGTAGATTGAATGAAAATAAACATATAAACATAAGAAAATGTGTATGTATACTATATAAGCAAATCTAGGTACATGCACGTATAGATTGAATGAAAATAAACATATAAACATAAGAAAATGTGTATGTATATCATATAAGAAAATGTACTATAGATCATCAAATAAACGAATGTACTAAAGATCATAAATCTAGTGTAGCCTAATATGGATGTCAACTCCTAGTTGAACGATCATTTGAATGAGGACCCTACTCTAATGGATGTGCCAAGCCCTGTAGATAAAATTGTGTACAATATGTATTAAATACATATAATATATTATAAATTTTATGAAAGTTATTTAAGAATGTACATGTATTTTTAAATATCTATCTAGATCTATGCATACATATGCATGTAAATATACATGTGTATATATAAAAATTTAAAACTCACATGTCCACTGCCATCAAAATCATTCATAGAGTCATGTCAGCATACATGATATGAACCAAGGCTAGGAGTAACATGAGGTATTTCCATCTACAATATATATACACATACATTAGTACATGAATATCTAGCTAAAACTAAAATTTAAAAATAATTAAAAAAAGAATTGAAACATGCACATGCACACATACATGCACATCATTTGGTATCGAATGATCTAAGTCGTCTGCAACAACTATCTCCACCAAATCAACCAAAAGCTCAAGCGACGAGTCAACATCTACACCCATCTAATCTGTTGCATGTCATGTCTTAAATGATGAGTGAAGGGGATTATGCAGCTGAGATGGCATCGACGATGAAAAACTAGGATTGGTAAACAAATCCATAAAACCCATATTTTGTGCAACAACTAAATGATCTGTAGGTGGATCCTGATATGCACTAGTGTTGGGATAAGAGTGATGGGATCCTAGATGTGAATAAAATCCTAAAGCTAAATGACCTCTAACTTGCTCTATAGTGATCCCATAGTCTGATGCGATGAAGGCATATGCCTCCAAGAGGTCCTCAGCCAAACAATGCATAGTCCTGTGTGCCATATCTCCTATAAGTCCGTCGAGCTGTGTGGGTGTAGGGATTCTTGTTGCCATAAAAGGATCCATACCGCTATGCTATACTACAAAAGGTGTGGATTATGAATGTCTAGACATCAAATACTGAACCACACGATCAGTAAATATCCTAGTGGTCATAGCTACAATGTCCGTACACTATCAATTGCTTCCTTTTGGGAACCAACAATAACCTAATCCACTAAGGGGGCTAGAGTTGGGGTGAGAGCAGGAGACTTGCGGCCAACCAATTCCCTAAACACCGGGGCTAGTCTATTTGCTCGATGATAGGTGGGCCTATCGACAATCCTTCCACACCCTTAACCAGCATATGGTGGAATGTCCAGGTAGTTGACTTTGAGGCCAAAATGGACCTCAACATATAGCTACTAAAAATAATATAATGCAATTTGGTCATTTTTTGGATATTGATCATGTGCTGTAAGAAATTATGGGTAGATTAATGGGGCCATAGCATGATCCACACATTTGGTGACCTGGTATCCCCTCACCTTACATTTATTTTGATAGAATGGAAAACAAGTATTTTTAATCATTTCTTTGGTCACAACATCATGTATCTGTTTATAGGGAACCTCACCACGTACTTATTCTAGCATGTGGGAAAGAATAGTAGCTACTCTATTTGGGGAATATGCACTAGTATGCCCAAGGTCATCTCTTATTTGTTCTAGGATTTGTAATATGGACATGCAAACTTCTAAATATATGCCCGTGTTTGTACCATCTGTTAATGACTCTCTCAATCTCCTAATCTCACTATTAGTATTTGCAAACAGTGTTTCTAGAGGTGGAAAAGGTATATTTTCCATATGATATGTAGGTGCACCTAAAGAAGCAACGAGACCTTGGTAAATAATATATCTAGATCTAGGGAATAGAAATCTAAAATAGTTCTAAATAAATTTACAAGTGTGCACATGATATATATATTGAACCTATAGGTTGCACACATATAAAATATGCATCTTAGATTAGATTTGTATATGCAAGATAATATCACTAGTAATGAATGTTACCTGGGATGACAAATAGAGCATTCACTAGTTCACATAATTCATCTAATCATCAATAATTTTTTCATATCATTAACAAAAAAACATTCAACATCTATCATAGTTTTCATAATCAAAACATTTTCACTATTTAATTTAATTTTCTAAACATTTTACTTATTTAATTTAATATATTTATCAATTTATAATTCTTAGGTTCAAATATCACCCTTCTAGAGATCATTATTAGATGGATTCCTTATTTATCAATTTAATTATCAGATGGATTCCTCCATAACAAAACCAAGTGAAAGTTTAATTTTGATGGTTCTTTGTGGGGAAACCTAGGGCACTCTATTACAAAATGTTCCATTAAAGACTTAAAAATTCTTCATAAAGGTTGCATCTAAGATTTATTTCGTAGAACTAGTACTAAAGGGAAACCATCATTACTTAACATTGGTGGTCATGTAAAATCAATTTAGTCATTATTGAAGGATATTCAATGGAAACTATATTTAGCATCATGAAAATATAATTGATCAATTAGAAGAAAAACATCATACTATATGAGGCATGGGAAATCCTTGATTCACCAAAATTATTCTCTAACTATGTTGCTACCATGAAGGAAACAAGACAACATGTTCTTTTCAAATCAAGGGATTTATAGCATGAATGATTTAATAATTGAAAATCATATGAAAATTTGTCTAGATCATACAAGATCATGTGGCATGTAACTCCTTAAATGATTTTTTTCCCCTTCATTCCATTAAAGTTAGCTAATTGTGTTCTCTAAGTTAATCCATTTATTTGCTACAAGTGTATGGAATAACTATCCTAGTTTAAATGGATCAAGTAGTAATCAAACAAGTTATTTCATTGTGGAGTTTTTTGCTATTTAATATATAGGTATGCAACATAGAGAAATTTTAGAATTTTGTTCCTTGTCAAAAAGATAATATTTTCCCAAATAAAACCGTAAGCATGGATATAAATGTAAGATTCCTCAAGCTTGATACTAAAGGTGCAAGATTATCTCAACCAATGAGATAACATACTACTTAATAAAGTGTCTCTTAGATAAGTTATGCTCATTGTAGATTAAGGGAACAACCCAATATATATTAGAGGAAAATTTCCATGGTCATTCTAGTTTACCAAACACACCTTGATGGTTCTAAATCAATAGTTGAGATATTTTCATTTGTAGGAGATGTAGAGAGGGTAGAACAATGATTTGAGAACATAGAGGTATAATTTCAATTGAATCTTCTTAATATTTCAAAGAATAGAAATTTCCTATCCTAAGTTGAAACTAGTAAATTATGCATTGAATTTCTTTAAAAATCTATAGTTTTATATGGTTGTAGGAAAGCACGATCATGTTAAATAATGGTGTAGATTAAGAAATTATTTATGAAATAATTTAACATAAAATTTTAGGGAAAGTGTTTGAAGGATGATATAATTATAAAAGGAATGTCAATAGTGGATTGAAATAAATTCTCATCAAAATAAGGTGAAAGTGCATTAGTTATAGTGGGAATAGGAAATGCTATAGGTATGGAAGAGGCCTCTAGAATGGTAGTGGTCTCCATAGTAACAACAAGTGGAAAGCTAGAAGTAGTGAGAGGAATAGGGATAGAATGATATTTCATAAGCCTATATGTAGTAAAAGGACAATGGTCAACATCATGGGTATCATACACGAAGAAAATGTGATTTCTTTGTTTGGTCTCATCTACCATGGGTAACTTCAAATTTTTTGATCATTCCTCCTACTAATATTTTGTCTAATTTTATCTCAACTCTTGCTTTGACATTGAGGTTTTAAGTTAATATTTTATTTTCCTTTATGGTTTGGATCCTTCTTTTAGTTTTATCTACATGGTTCCTACCTCTTCTTTTATACCTTTTAGGTTAGTAAATATTCTAGGAAAATGTTCTTCATATTTTTTTAAAATTTTCACTTGCATCACTTATCTTTCATCCCATTAATCTCCAATTTTTTCCATCTTAGGGTTCCTTCTAAAATTATATTTTATTCTCTAGTCCTGAATGGTTCATTGAAGTATTTATTTTTTAGTGCATTATTAGTGGCTATTTCATTTTCCCCTTCTTCAACTCATATTTTTTTAAGTTTTGAGGATTTTCTTCTCCTTTGGATTCCATAATTTATTCTTAGAGGTACCACTTAACTTCTACTGTGGTGTTTCAACCTTATCCATCCACGTTATCAAGTTTCAAATGCTTGTTTCCTTTGGCAATATAGTATAATGTTCTTTGTGAAGGACTATTTCTACTAGAGATATGATAATGTGCTTCATTTTAGTGCATTGTGGATTAGCTTGTCAATATCATGGAATGTAATTTTTTTACAAAATTAATTTGTCCCATCATCTAATTGTTGGTTCCTCCTCTCTTTTCTTAGTTAATATACCTTTTTTTTGCAATAGGTGATAATGTCCAATAGAAAAGTTGGGTATATAGCCTTTCATCATATTCTCTTCTATTTGTCCATTCCCTAATGCAAATTTGAAGGTTTATTTCAGGTTTCATCTTGAAACAATATTTTAGATTAGGTTTATAGTCTCCTTTTGATAAGTACTTGGTTCTTATAAGGACCAAAAATGTCTTCCTAATTGGGATATTAGGTTTATGGGTGTACCACCATCTTGTCATACTACAAAGTATCTTGAAGAAATTATAATCTAAAATTTTATTTCTTAATAAATTTTCCGTGTATTTTATACATGTTAAAAAAATTCCCACTCTAGAATACCAAGGAAGCTTAATATGAGAAATTCCATGTGAAATGTGGTTATTAAATTGTTTTGACATTTAATATGTTGTCTCTTTTTATAGTTTCCTTTTGTATTATGTGGCAGGTTTTCATCATTTGAAATATCTTTAGTGGATTTTTTAAAAACTTTCCTAAGTTTTGGATCCTCCTCACATCTAATATCTTTCTAGATCTTACTTCTAGCTCATCCCAAAACCATTATGCCATAGCATATTCATTATCGATGTTGTAACTATTGATATCAAGTACATGATTTATCCTCTTGAGTTAGGCTCATGCATGGTGTCTTAGACTATTATTCTTAAAGAATGTAGTGCTTTCAATTCTTCTTCAATTTTTTCTTATGTTATCTTCTTTATGTATGCCTTACTCATATCAATGTATAGGGGTATATGTATTAAATTTTTTGTCAAAGAATAAGATTTATTCTTTATAGGAGTTAATTGTCCCATTATAGTTTACAAACCATTCTAAATTTAGTAAAAATTTGAAGGCATTAAAGAGTTCCTTCATCTCTATTACTTCAAAGTCTACTTTTTTCTTGATTTCCATTAAATTAACTTCTATCTTTCTCCAAGTTCCAACCATACAAATGGAAGTACCATCCACAAGATCAATGTTAAGGGGGTATCATAGATTTTTGGCTTCCTAAATTCTTCTCAAACTCTTTTAGGTATAAATGATTTTGAGGTCAAATATTATGTTCTTAAAATGTTTGTTGTTTAGTTTAAGTTTTACTATAATTTGTTTCTTCTTCCATCTTCATGTACTTGCTCAAATTTCTCTATTATGTCCTCAAAATAATTGGAGCGATATCCACTTGAGATAAAGAAGGAAAGTGATACAAAGTAAATCCTACTAGTTATTGTGATCATTGTGGGAAATATGCTTATATAAAATTATCATGTTGAAGGAAGTTGCATTCTAAGATGAACCGTCAAAAGAAAGGTGAAAAGGGTAAGCCAATTTAGTATCTCTCCATTGGAAGGGATAAAGAGATAGATTGCACTTCCAAGTTGTACTCTAGGATTAATTGCACTAATAGGAAAGCTAGTTTGTTGGATCAAGAAGCTTTGTTCAATATTAATGTTAAGATGTTAATATTGATGTACACATTCTAATTCTTGTTCTCAAACTAACTTGATTTCCAAAATTTTGGTTGAAACTTTTGGCCTAAATTATTATTAATGCCCCAAGTTAAATTGGTTTGGTTGAATCAAATAATAAGCTAATTAATATTCTAGTTAGTAATAAACACAAAATGGAACTTAGTGGCAACACTAATGATTATGGCCTTCTTATATGATCCTACTTAATAACCCTTTAAGACAACCAAATTCTCTATTATCATCTATGAAATATTTATTGTATTCCTTAAACACAAGATGATAATTCAATTTTAAACATGAGAATGGTGAGGAAAATAACCCTTAATTATCCCTCTGAAAGAAATAAAACACAAAGGAGATGATTTTAATAGTAAACATACATTTTCATATATTCATTTAATAGAGACATGAATCAAAATAAAAGTGACATATGTACAACATGAAAATTGTTTGTATTACTTAAAACAAGTGTTGTTTGAAATACAAATAGATTTTACTCAAATTTTCATTCCGATTTTTGAAGTGTTTAGATACTTTGCTTTAAATTTTTTGAATAGGGTATGGACGTCCATCATATTATAAAGGATAGAGGAATTTTGTGTATTTTCCCTAGTAGACATGTATGTGAAATGTGGAAGAATTGGCAAGGCGAGTGAATTGTTTGAAGGATATGAAAAAAATGGATTTGTTGAAAAGAGTTTAGAAACTTTCAAGAAAATGCAATTGGTGGGTGTAAATCCAAATTTCACAACCTTTGCCAACATCCTCCCTACCTATGCCAAAATGGGAGCTTTGGAATATAAAATTTGTAAGAGCATGAAGGATATAGGAATTTTTTCAGATGCTATAGTTGGAAATGCTCTGGTAGACATATATACAATATGTAGAAGCAAATACAAGGTAGTGAACTATTTTGACTTAATGCCTTAAAAATGTTTTCCTATGGATTGCTACGATTGCAAGATAGGAACAAAAATAGTTTGTTGAAAAGACTTTAGAAACTTTCAAGAAAATGCAATTGATAGGTGTAAAGACAAATCCCAAAACCTCTTCCAACATCCATAGTGCACAATGCATAAACATGAGGAATGCACTCGAAATATTCACTACCAAGTTAGAATTAGCTGCCAACCATTCAAAATATTTTTGAGATATTTGTTGGAAAGGATTTAGAAACTTTCAAGAAAATGTAATTGGCAGGTGTAAAGCCAAATTTTACAACCTTTTCTAACATCCTCCTTGCTTGTTCCAAAATGGGAGCTTTGGAATAGGGTATGGACGTGTGCGAAATGTGGAAGGATTGGAAAGGTGAGTGAACTGTTTGACTGATAGCCTCAATAAATTTGGTCTCATGGAATGCCATGATTGAAGGATATGCATAAAATGGATTTGTTGAAAAGGGTTTAGAAAATTTCAAGTAAATGCAATTCATTGCAGACATGTATGCGAAATGTGGAAGCATAAAACCAACTTGAAAGTCACATAGGAGGTGATGCATTGTGGAGGACATCGTACTAGAGGGTGATGCACTATAGGAAGTCTCTTAGGATGGTGAGTTCGCTAGGAGGTTTGCTCAGGAGGTTTGCCACTTCACATGAAAATGACTGTCGAAAGTGATAGTCACAATCTTTTACTCAAAAAGACCTAATTCAGGGGTTTGAGCGAACCCCCTTTTGTTCAAACCCCATTTTTTAATATTAAAAACAATTTATGTCATAGGTTTGAATGAACTAGGGGGTTCGCTCAAACACATTTACTCGAAGCCATCAATTTGAGCGAACCCCTTAATTTTTTTCAAGCACCAAAAATGCATTTTTGCTTCCTCCATAAAATTGTAAACCACTTATGTTGCTCTACCTTGGCCATGTGTGTATGTGTCTCACCTTCTTGGATTAATCACTTGACAGATAACCTAGAGTTCTATTGCCTCAAAGTGCTCGTGTGTATTTTTCAAACAAACAACTGAGATCTGATCCACATCGTGTTGGACAAATGATCGAATCTTGATCCATCCACCCCTTTTATTTTGTTTTTCTTTCTTCTTTATGTCTTTGGTAGTGTATGCTTGTTCCTTGTTGTTGCTCTTATATAATTTTCATGTGTGTTCTTTTGTGCTTATGTTGGTTTGTCATAGGATCTTAATCCTGGGGGCTTGATCATCCCTCTTGATCATTGTCATCCTATCTTACTAAAATTAGTGCATTTGAACCCCTATTGATGCGAATTCATCTAATTTATAAAGAACAAATTTTTGGGAGGTCTAAAGGAGATTCTACAAGCAACAAGATTAAGCATTGATATTCCTATTCCAAAGGATATCCAAATGTTACTAGAAGGCAGGGTAGTGGTAGAATGGTTTCCATTTCTCTCAAATTTTTGGGCAACTACCCTGACACAACATCAAAATAAGGCTGCAAAGGGTTACACTTTTTTGAAAAAGATCACTAATATTGAACCCATCTTCAGAATGGGATGGATGTTTGAATTCATAAATCAAGAAGAACAACAAGAAAGTTAGGTAAAAGAAGGTTTTGTTGAATATCAAAATATTTCAATTCGATTTGTAATGGTTAGAATATAGATAGAATAAGTTTAGGCTTTTGATACTATTGGAGCCAAAAATTTTGTGTGAAATTTTGGCTTCTTTTGTGAAAAATATTATTTCAGCACCTCATGTCTTGATCACAATATTCAGGGCATACAAATTTGTTTAAGAAAGCTCCAAGAAATTACATTTGGCAGGCAGCGTGCTAAATAACTAAAGAGAATTTTATAGAAGGAAATTGAAATATACTCGAGAGTTGATGTAATCGAAGGTATATTGTATGCAAAAGGATGTCTGTAGATACTGTAGTTGTGATTACTTTTCAGTAATTTTGTCCACAAGTAGAAGCATAGAAAACACAAAACCGAATGAAATGGTTTCCATGAAGGTGCAACAACTCCATCATTAGACAGACATCATATATTTTACTAAAAGCCTGGAATTATTTATTCAAGACCATTCGGCTCTTTTCCAATTTTTTTTTTTTCATGGCCCGTGATACTACTATTAGGATTATCAAGAACTTTTGAGTATCTTGCAAGAGGAATTGTTTTGAAGGGAATGAACTGATTTCATAATGTTCTTTGGGAGATTGTGCGCGGAGATCATCACCAATTTCAATGATTTCGAATTGAGACTTATACCTAATATGTTCCACGATTTAATGTAAGAGCAGAGAAGATGTAAAACAACGATGGAGACTTGTTACCTTCTTAAAACAGCGCTTGGAAAAATCTAACAAGGACCGGCTGCGTGGGGAAATACCATGAATGAAATTCTGGAAGATTCCTCGTAGGAGGAGCAAAGGACAAATATTGTTAAGGGTTTCTTGAGATTCTAAAAGATCCATGATTTTCCTAAAGGAAACCACTCGCAAGGGGCCTGTACAAATTCATGACCTAAACGTTGTGGAGGCCATTATAGGAAGTTATTTTTCTTCAAATCATCGAACGAGATGGAAAATCTTGTATCATCATAGAAATTGAAAGTGAAAGGTGACCTTTGCATATCGTTATGAGAAAAGGCTAATACTGAATTATGCGGACATTACAGTCCATGATAGAATGGTTGCGAAGGGCACATTATCATGCTCACTGTTTCTATAATCAAAAGACAAATAAACTGAATTCTCCAAGCTGAATCTGTTCGCAGCTATGTTAAATGCTTGTCAAGAAGAAGACATCAGCAGCAAAAGCTTGTAAACGTTTTGGAGGCCTACAAGTTGGGATTCATCGAGAAGAGGAGGCTTCCAAACAACGAAAAAGGTTGGAGGAGCAACGAAAACGTTTTTCATTGTATGCGAAAAAGGCCCCTGACAAAGGTGATAGACATTGCCATCATAAGAAAGATCATGAACATGAAAGGGAATGTGATCGAGAGTTGGAGAAAGAGCACAGGGATCGTGGTAAGAAAAAAAAAAAGAGAGAGAGTCGCCTAGAGAACATGGAGAAGCAAGATTACCATCCGTGCCAGAGTGTCTTCACTTTCAATCTATTAAAAATGCATTCCCCGATTGACTTATCAATAAAGTCATAAGCGACTGAAAGGCATAACAAGACGTTGAAGAAATTGAAAAATTGAAGTATCTGTGCCTGTTAGCGCTAGGGCATGTTGCTCTTGTAAATTACAGCATAACCACCAAATCCATCAGTGAGTTTTCAGTTTATTACAGGTCCGGGAAGAAGGAAGTTAGGATTAATTTCTAAAATCATTTCAGGCCACCACATCAAGTTTCATGACATGAATCTAATGACAAGATTGGCACTCAAACCACATATAAATGCTTGGATATAAAGAGTGCCAAGCTTATAAAAATTGCGCAGGAGGGTGTGAGGTTATTTTACTTTGAAGAAATCAAATCCAATGGGCCGCTTCACTACTGTGATGACATCACAACCATTATGAAGTTATTCGTAGATATGTATTCATGAACTCAACTGATAGATGAGGATCTCATGCAAATTTAATGAATGTTTAATGAATGTGCCCCAAATCAAGCAAAGAAATAAACAAGCCCTCGGCCCTGATATCTTGTTCGTGGAAAGCTCACACTGAATACGATATAAATTCTCTTCGTGAAAGCATTCCTGCGCACCACTAGGAAGGGACTAACATTGAAACCCTAAAAATGCAGCGAATGAAAAGAAAAACATCGGCGAGAGCAAGGGGATCCAAGTGAAATTTTACCATACAGACATGTCACGCCGATGGAGAATACATCGGGGAGACAATATACTATCAGTGGGAAAAATTAAAAGCTTATCGATGCTTTAAGTCATGCCGATGGAACAGTTCGACAAGAGAATCAAGGTTGGTGGAAAAAAAAAAAAAAAAAGTCTCTTCGATATTACATGTTACACCGAAAGTTTGAAGGTGGATAAAAATAATTTAAAAAGCTATGGTATGACATGGGTAAAAATTAAAAAGAGATTTAAATGTGAGATTGCGGGAATAATAAGGTGAAGATTTATTGAATAAAGGTAAATATGGAGGAAAAGTAATATCATTTTGTGGAGTTAAAGAAAGAGATAAAAGGAGGTAATTATTTTTATCTAGAAGGAACATTTTAAGAAAGGGTATATAGTGAATAAATTAATGGGTGTAGAAAAATTAAATCTTCCTTATGCATCAAGTTTCCCAATTGAATAAAAGATTGAATAAATGCAATCATGGTGAAAATAATATTACTTTGAGAGGGATCCAAACTTCACATTTTTACTAACGGGATTAAAAATAGGTAATTATTTTACCCAAAGGAGTAACTTATTAAATTTAGTGAAATATTTCAACTAAGCAAGATGCAAATGAGAGATTTTCTAGCAAAGAAGTTAAGATTAATAAAAGTATTGCGAAATGATTTTCACGGGAAATGAAGGATTAAAAGTTAAAATATTTAATTTTCCAAGGGAAATTAATTAAATATTTTATTTCACAGAGAATAGTTAAACGAGGAGTTGCACCATACAGTGTGAAGTGTTGTAACCTTAATGTGATGTATATATATGAGATGAAATAAAATCATAGGAGGAGATTAGATTTAGGAGAAATAAGTAGGTTAGGTAGTTGGATAGGGTGAACTGTTGCCGAAATAAACATCATGCTGTATATTGTAAAATCTTTTAAAATTATATAATGGAAAACATATTTATCTGGTAATCTAATTATGGTGTCAATTGTTTGTTGAATTCAATCCTTCTAATTAATCACAATAATTTGGAAAATGACATTTGGATTATTAAGAAGAATTTGATAATTACACTCTTGCCTGTTTATACAAGTTATAAACATAAAAGTACCAAACAATTTGAATTGTATCCAGAAATATGACACAAATATTATTTACCTCTTGACTCCATTAGCCCAACAGAAGTAGGCACTGGTCACACCATCCACATCTTAGAATTCTATAAAATCTTTGTTAAAAAACATTCACATTTCAAGTTTAGTATTAGGAGTAGGAGTAGTCTGTAAGCTTTTATCTATTACATTTGTGCCATTGTAATAGATCCATCAAATCAATCAAGTCACATCATTTAAGTCTGCTTCATTCTTATAGGTATACCTGCCTAGGTCTAGCAGCACCTGAAGAGAAGAAGGTCTAAACCATTTGGCCTTGTCTGTTACCCTAAAATGTACCAAGAGATTGGAAACCTCTTGAGGTATTTTACTTTCGTTTTTGAGAGCTAACAAATACTACCCAACGCCAATAGAAAGATAGAATTAACAAAATCAAGAAGAGAAGTCACTAGATTTTGATTTCCTTGATTTTTATAAATTATAAAGAGTTGGTGTCCAAACAAATAAATAATTTTCTTATAATTAATATATGAAACAATCACTAAATTACAACTTATTTTTTTTATAAAATTATTAAAAATAAAAATCTTATACATAATTTCTTTTTAAATTATTTGACTTTAACTAATAAATTAAAATATATTTTTAACGAGTCATAATCTTTCATAGTACAATAAACTAAATGATATTTCACATATAATTCATATGGAATTCCATAGAAAATAGGTAGTCTTAAGAGATTAGATTATATTATTCCAAATTTCACATTACAATATCTAGAAAAAAGGACTATTTGAAAAGGGCCTTATTATATAATAATTATGATTATAAGATTTAACCAGCTTTCGATGAAAGCCACCACCTACGATTGGGCGGGGTCAACACCAGCACAAAGAAATGACAGTCCTTGTGGAACTTGAACTTTGAAAATAACTTGGGTCTGGATTTGGGCTTTGAAAATACTTTGTGTCTTGTGTCGGAAGCTCCACAACAACAATAAACAAGGAGTTACTGTGTATTCACAAGAGGGACAAAAGCTAGCAAGTACTATAAATAGCCCCCTTGAGGAGGAGGATCTATGAACATACAATGGAGGACAGTCATAATCCCCTCTTACAGCAAGCGTTTGCCCCTGCGACTGCAACCAACATCATTCTCCAAGACAGAACCACCATCACCGTCACTACCGGTATGCTACTTTTCGATATCTATTGCTTATGCTTAGAATTACGGCTTTAATATATCCACTTATAATATGAATTACAGGTGCAGCCAATCAGAAGCGTTGTCCCCTAGGCAGGTGCAAATCCAAGGTGAAATTCAACCATGGGATTAGAGCGCGGAGGCTTTTACATTTGCCTGGGAGTTTTTGGTTTGTTAGGGTTCAAGAGCCGAGCATTAGTATTCTTCCTCTAACAGCTAGAAATGCGACACAAGATGCGGCTTCTGTAACAAATTGTTGGAAAGTCGCACATCTGATAGTGGGATTAGATACTGTGATGCAATCTGCGCTTCTCAGTGGGTTCCTTTCTGGCAATGACAAAAAAAGCACCTGTTCGATTTGGTGGATTCCGTCAATACTCTCTGCGCTATTTTCGTCACTCACTCTCTTTGCTCTTCTTTACCTGCTAAATCATCTCTACTCCGTTGGAAAAATATACCTCCGTTTCATTGCTTTAGTTTTCATACTTGTTTCTGCTCTTGTCATGGGGGACTTTTAGACTTACGCTCTGTTTTTATGGGGGCGTTTAGAATCACTTGTAGATCTCATCTGTTACGTTCTTCTGCTTTCGCTGATGTCGATATTCGGGCAATAGTTTGGGTAACATTTGTAACATTTGTAACATTTTTTTTACCCTAAAAATGCACCTTTGCCAATTTTATTTGACCATATAAATTGTAGTCATGATCTGGATCTAGAAATTTACAAACTTGGTTCTGCAACTTGACACCTTAAATTATATGTTCATACATTGAATAACCTTGTTCAACCATACATATTTGAA
Source organism: Sequoia sempervirens (assembly GCA_007258455.2). NCBI lineage: Eukaryota > Viridiplantae > Streptophyta > Pinopsida > Cupressales > Cupressaceae > Sequoia > Sequoia sempervirens. Next base: position 368,898,274 of record VDFB02193867.1, read on the forward strand.
TTAAGTAGTGCTCAAAAACATCAACAGTCCCTATTATGTAGTGGAGGAATCTACATCTTGTACTGAATGTAGTCAAGTCATGTTGTATTAATTCAATGGTCCTTGAACAAGAGTAAAGACATGCTACACATAATAAAAAATGGCTATATATTTGTTCTTATGTACATAGTTGTTGATATACTAATTACTTTAAATGTGAATTTAAATGCTCTTTGTAATCAATTGATATGCTAACAATTGATTTATTCATGATTAAATGTCAAATATTTCAAATAAATATTCAAATTGAATACTAGACTATTGTACAAAAGATAAAGGTTAAAACTTGAGTAAAAAATAAATAAGAGAAAGTGATAGGTATGTATTTTTCATATCTATATTTTGCCCCTACTTTGACTTGCACATGTGATCTTCTATGAATCATTCATATCAAAGTAAAATAAGCAACCAACAAAGTAAATGGAAAGAATATTCATAAAGAATATGGATTTGAATTTTTTTAACCCTACATGTGATAAAATATTTGTTTTTACACTTGCATGCGCTCAATTAAACCAATAGAATCCATAAAAAATTATTAGGACTTACAAATTTTAAGATTTCTATGTAAAAAAATTGATGTTTTCATGCCTTAAACCCTAAGCATTAAAGTTAACCTTATAGTCATGTTACCTTATTTTCTATTCAGCTAGTGACTTGCGCAACCCATTCTTGGTTTCTTAAGTTGTTTTGGTAAAGCCTTTATGTTTATTCATTGACCAACCCCTTTTCCTAATGGCTGACTATTGACAATTAAGGAAATTTCTACCTAGCCCTCAAAACAGACATTTGACCGTGTTTATTAATTCATTAAAATCAACTTAAGTTACCTTTGTTGCATCATGTCTATGTCCTCGTTGGTGTCACATATCTTATTCTTATTGCGTCGGTTGCGTTCTTATACGTCGTGTGCTCTTATTTTGTATAATATACCTATAAAGTTGTGACTGTGCGCTTCGTTACCATGTGTCATTATTGATGCTTGGTCATATGCTAGCTATGTGCCATGGTAGTCCTAAATGGCTGCTCCTTATTGGTGTCATGTCATTTTCATCCATTGCATGCTCTTGAGGTTTTAAAAGGATGCTATTTTGATGAGTCTTCTCCATGTGTCATTGCATCACGTGTCCATTCCATATTGTAGGATGTAAAAGGAAGATCTCGTTGAATCTTCAATAATGCAGAATTGTGACACTTGTCCCTGTTAGTTTCATGGAGGTCTAGATGTCCCAAAGACTTTATTGCCCAAAGACTATTTTTAAATGTGGCCATCGTCTATTTGGAAATTCCTCATTGGTCTGAATTTTAAATGCATTGTAACTCTAATATGAAGGATTTTCAAATAAAGAAAAAGGATTTCCATCATCGGTTATTTAGTTTGCATCATCTAAATATCAACGATTAATATTCAAAGCAAGAAATGACTATAATAAAACACTTTGATCACGTGTATGAGTATTAATGGTGAAATTGACTAATATTCGTTGGATTTTTCTTTCTTTTTACATAAAAAAGAGCTCATTCAAGTTCGTAACTATCTCTATATTTAGCTAGTGTGAAGAAATTATTAAATTTGAGGTCCTTTGGTGTTTCAGAAGAAAATTATGGTTTCAGGCTATCCATGTGTAAGTCCTTAAATCGCTACCTTAATTTAAAAAATTGTGGCTGAATTTTCTTATTTTCACATTGTATACACCTAAAAATGGTCACATCACATTGTCTTGTAATTAATTAAATATTTTTAATATTTAATTAAATCTTTGAATTTCATCTACGTATAAATAAATTTAAATAATTTATTTATATTTGTTCATTCTTTCATTTTAATCATCTTTTCTTATTCATTTCTTAATTAATTAAATAAACATTACGATTTATTTATATTAATTATCAATAATCTTGGCTTGAATATTTTATTCAAATAAAGATTAAATATTCTTCTTTTCTAATTAAATCTTCTAAATATTATTCACAATTAAATATTTCAAATATTTAATTAATTCCTCTAATTCGATTCTAATATCATTCACAATTAAATATTTCAAATATTTAATTAATTCCTCTAATTCGATTCTAATATCATTCACAATTAAATATCTCAAAATATTTAATTAATTCTTCTAAAGTCACACCACAATTAAATATTTCAAATATTTAATTAAAACTTCTATAGTCCTAAAAATCAAAAATCAAATTTAATCAATGAAATTAAATAAATTTATTTATTTAATTAATTTGGAGATTATCTTCAACACCCGTGAAACAAACTACCGAAACAGAAAAATTAATTTTCTCTGTTTCTGTGCAGGCTTGTTCTCGTGGGTTGAAGACAGGAATCCATCCTTCTCTCCAACTTCTCAACCTCTTCCATTTTCTTCTTAACCTCTCCATCTCTCACCATTCAAACTTACCAGACAACCTCACAACCGTTGATCTTTGCCAGTCAGGATTGTGCCTGAGAAAAACTATAAATAAGACTGCTGGGTACTTCAAATGATATAGAAGTCTTAAGCAGGAATATTATAGTCAAATTGCAAGTAGTATAAGCATTCATAGCATTCACAGTATTTTCATAGCATAGCAATAGTAGCATAGCATATCATGGCATCCATAATCCGTTACCCCTGTGCATAATCCACAGCCCCTGTCCATATCCCTCAACATTCTCACTCTTACCAGTATATAGGATAGAGATTTTCATTTGCATACTCATTCTGCAGACAGCCATTTGGAGAAGCTGAGCCTACACAATCTGAGAGCAGCAGCTTCGAACCAATCTCTGGAGATAGAGAAAGATAGAACGCTTCTGAAGAATTCTCTTTTATATTTATTTTTATTTTAGCTTTCTTTAGTTAAAAGTTCTGTTAATTGTGTTTTTGTTTTCAATTAGATTAACAAATTAACATTACACACATTTTTGGCGCCCAACGTGGAGCTCTTGCCCCTAAATTTAACATCTTTTTGCAGGTTTTTTTGACAGGTTATGGACAAAACAGCGGATTAGCGCAAGAAACATGTTCAGAAAGATCATACCCAGTTCAATGCATTTGACAGTTCTTGTAGCACCCGTGAGAGTTCTTGCAGCGCCCGTGAGAGTTTTTGCAGCGCCCTTGACAGTTCCTGCAGCGCATTTGACAGTTCCTGCAGCGCTCTTGACAATTCTTTCAGCGCATTTGACAATTCTTGCAGTGCTCGTGATAGTTCCTGTAGCGCCCATGATAGTTTTTGCAGCGCCCATGAGACTTCCTGCAGCGCCTATGATAAATCCTGCAGCGCTTTTGAGGACTGTTATAGTGCATGTTTTAAAAACCCTCAACTTGTAATTTGTAATTTTAATACAGTTTAACTGAATCCGACGCAACCGCGGATAGTTAGTAATTTTAAAATAAAACGAACCAATCTTAGGGTAGACACGTAAAGTAAAAAGAAGCAATCCTAGGATAGACATATAAATAAAATGAACCAATCCTAGGGTAGACACATAAAGTAAAAAGAAGCAATCCCAGGGTAGACATTTCACATTTCATTTTGGGCTAAAAAGAATTTCGTGTTTGTGTGAAGCAATATCTTCACTTAGCATAGAAAATCTTTATTTTGGGCTTAAAATAAACCGTTGTTTGCTTTGTTTTTGGTGATAGGCCTATGCTCTCCCCTTAACTGGGTGATCAAAATGCCATAATCGCCTATTTTACTTTATGCATTTTACAGTTTTATTAACACCTTTTAGAAGGCCTGCCGTAGTGGGAAAAAGTACTCACCCTACGGGAACGACCTAAGTGGGAACAACTAAAGCCAAGTTTTCCAACCCACTTTAATCAAATGTGGATGGTTGATGAAAATCCCATTCGACGGTAGTGTGCATTGATAACCATCCCCAAAGCCTTTGTTCTAAAGGTAGGGAGGTCTCTCGAGGGAGTCTATCATTTGCCGCACCGAACGAAAACCCTTACTAAGAACCTAGTGTAGTATCTTACCGAGTCAGTTTTTGAACATTATATTAATCACAATGCAGGGGAGGGAAGAATCTACCCCCAAGATACTCACCATATAACTGCCAAGGATTGTTTGCTCAGGGGATCCGGTATCCACTTCCATCACTCTGAGTACGCACCTGGAAAAGACAAAAACACGGGTGCCCTTTCGGGGGTGACACGGCTGTGTGAGTCGACACAGTTTTAAGATGTGGGCTGTTGATTATTATGATGACCTACTTGAGAATTAAGAGTGAGTCTGTTTGAAATGCTTATCATGTGTGAAACCTGTTAAAACAATTTTTGAATAACATTTTGATCATACATTTGATGTTTAGCATAGGACTTAAGACAACTATTCTACAAATTGTTTGATGTGTTTTCAATACATTAATTCAGATAAGATTATCCAACACTCACTATCACATTGATTACTCTCATGTTACGAGATTGGAAATCCACAACTTTTGTAAAGAAATCCGTTTTCAAAAGGATTAAAAAGCCAAAGAAACCCCTTAACCACAAGAAACTATTGAAGAAGCAACGATTTTTGTATCAAAGCCGAAAAGTTTTACTTAAATATAGAACCTTTCTTCATAGGTATCATGATTGTGTTAGAGGTCTTTCTGATGATTATGCTATAGAACCCTTGTACTCACAAGCTTACTTTCAGAGAAGAGCCCTTTCTCAAAGGCATAACCATAGTCAACGTATTCGTTTCAGTTATATTCCCCAACCTGCAATTGAATATTCTACTCGTCCAAATCAAATTTTGCAATAGAGAACTTAGATTACATTAGGCATCCATCACAAAAATCCATCCTTTTACAAACCTAAGATCAAAACTTCATAAAGTGCAAACTCATCGTTTTCTAGATCTTTTGCTTAAATTCCCATCAACAGGATTTTCATCCTTTCAATTAGGGAACAACACAAGCTAAAGGTTAGAAACCTTTGTAAGTCATAGAATCTTCATTCTATCCTAACTTTCATATCACATAATTGCACTATTTCACTTTTTTGATCAAAAGTGAGTAGAAATTTGGAACAAAACTTATGCCTGTCTTCACGAGATCTCAAAAACACATGGAAAAAGACGAGGGAGAAACCACTACAAGCAAAATGGGTGACCATACTGAAAAAGAAGAGGATACATTTAATCTCGACGAATTAACAGAAGAGAAGCTTCAAGAAGCAGAGCAAGATCCTCAATTCCATACTCTTATGGAAAGGATTTTAGAACGAAACAAAGAAAGATATTTTCTTTCATTAGCTAATCAAGGAGCTAAGTTACCTCACAATTTTGACATAGAAGTGATTAAACAGAATCCCGAAACTCCTCCTACTGACTTTAGTGCCCTTACTCAACAGATAAAAGAATTACAAGGGAAAATAAAATAAATGCAAGGGGGTACAACAAAGAAGTATGTTTTGGAAGACATATCTCCTTATCCATTTGATAGGAGTCTTCAAATGATCCCATTTCCAAAACATTGTGAGATTCCTAAGTATGATAGGTACAATGGAAAAACTAATCCCATTGACCATGTGAGGGATTTCTGAAACATGAGTCTAGAATTCGCCTATGACGATACCTACTTGATGCGATTATTTCCACGAAGTCTAGGTGTACAATCCATGGAGTGGCTTTCTAAGATCACTCCACCCATCAAAACTTTTGAGGAGTTGATAAATCAGTTTATATCACAATACTCCTACAACATTCAACACCAGATAACAATGCTTGATCTTTGTAAAGTCAAACAAAAAGTAGGAGAACCCTTCACTACGTTCTTGCAAAGGTGGAGAAGGTTATTTGCACGATATTCCTGTCCTATTCCTGAAAAGGAAAAGATGGATATATTCATCAATAGCCTAGATCCAGAATTAAGTTATAGGCTTAATCTTCATTGTCCTCATAACTTTGAAAAGTTGATTGAAAACGCAATCACCATTGAAGGGGCCTTGGTGAAACGGGGAGTGATAAAACTTGATAATCCAAGTACATCAAACCAAAATAACAATGATAAAACAAGGTTTTGGAATAGAAATAAAAATGTTGTCAATGATGGCATAGTGGATGCAAATAATCTACGAACAAGACCATCTGTCTTTAATTTATCAAGTGCTCCACGAACCAATCAACAAGGAAATACCAATCAACAAGGAAACAACAATCAACAAGGACAAATCTCCAAGCAAGAGAGCATGACCAATCAAAATACCAATCAAAATCGTGGTAATAGCAATCTTGGCAATACCCAAACATCAAATCCGTCCATACCTCCATTCTTTTCAAATCGACGGAATTTTACTGCTTTGGGTCAATCTCTTGAGTCTGCTCTCAAGGAGCTTCTTGATAATAAGGTTATTACCTTACCACCACAAAGAGATTATGAGCCACGAGTCAAACCACCATCATGGAATGACTCGTATTATTGCAATTATCATCAATGTAAAGGTCATAGGATGAATAATTGTCAAGCTTTGAAAAATCTAGTACAAGATTTAATTGACAATGGTACCATTACAATTGAAGGACATCATACTAATGACGATCATCAAGCATTCAAGGATCTTTTACCAAACTATCAAAAGGGGGAAACATCAGATACCAAGGCCAAAAGCATACATAATGTTGAAGACAATATAATCCATCACATCTATGTTAATGATCAACGAGTTAATGTTATCAAAATCAAGGGAAAACAAGAATATCAACAGGTTAATGTGACTACGAGAGGACAAGCAAAAGTTGTTTTAAAAGGGAGTTCATCTAAAACAACTATTCCTTCTCCAAATCAATATAATTTGGTTGATCAATTGAGAAAAACATCAGCTCAAATCTCCATCCTTGAACTTCTCAAAATATCCCCCATACACAAGAATATTTTAGAAGAAGCTCTTGTAAACACAACTGTTGATACTGATTTGGATGTAAACAAATTTCAAGCCATGGTGGGACATTTGTCTTCCCCCACTTGTCTTTCATTTTCTAACAAAGATGATGCCTCCATGACACATCCACATAATTCATCGCTTTATCTTGAAGTCATGATCCATAAACACCAAATTAGACGTGTCTTAATAGATGGAGGAGCCGGTTTAAACATTTGTACCTTAAAGCTAATACATGCCTTGGGAATTTCAAAAAATGCTATTGATCCACGAAGGAAAATAACTATCAAAGCATATGATGATGAAGAAAGAGCTTCTAAGGGATTAATACTACTGCCTATCAGAGTGGGACCTGTTGTGAAGAACACATTTTGTCAGGTTCTAGATCGGGATCTTTCCTATAACATACTTTTGGGTTGTCCATGGATTCATGATATGCAAGCAGTACCATCCACATATCATCAATGCATCATGTTTCCATATGATGGACAAGAAATAACTATACAAGCTGATTACAATAGTACCCAAACTTGTTCAAATCTTTGAGCAACTCAAGATACCTTTGTGCCACACAATAGGGAGGCTCTTGTTATTTCTTCTTCCAATCTACAAGGCCAATTACAAGAATTGACAAAGAATCTTGACACTAAGTTAAATTTTAAAGACAAAGGAGTTGGTGAATATTCATTATCTCTTTCTACCCTAGCTCCTTCTCCAAGGTCACATGGTCAGCCAACCTTATCAAAACAAAATATTGCAATAGCTTCTACATCCCAAAATTTTGTGCCAGTCACAAAGTTTGACGGAAAATTCATTAGAGCTAACACCACTGAAGAAGAAGCTGAAGATAGGGACATCCTAAATTGGCTATACAAAGATGAAGATGACTCTCTCTTGCATATTAAGTTACCTACAGAACAATATGGTAAGGGGTACGCTATCATGCAGAAAATGGGCTATGAAGGAAATGGTCCTATAGGAAAAAGAAGAGAAGGAATTGTGGAACCAATTCAACCTATTTCAAAGCATTCAAGTGATAAAACAGGACTTGGATATGGTAAAGATAAAGAAAACTCTACTTCACAGCAAACACAATCAACTCATGAAGAAGGATCAATGTCAGATAAACCTCATGAATCAGTTTTTCAATTGCAAAATAGTTCAGATACTTATTCCAATGAATATGAATGGGATATCATTTATAATATGAATTTTGGAGAGACAAACAAGTTGATACCATACACAAATATGCGCCTATTCTTATACAAGGAGAAGGTTCAAGGTCTCCACTTGATTATGTTTTACAAAGCGATCATGACTCAAGTGAGGATGAATCAGATTCTAACATGATTGACGATCAACAGGAGAATACCATCATAGACCTTGTCTATCATGAAGATGATAACCACATCATGACTTTGACAATTCAAGACCTTACCCAACCTAATGATCCCATGCCTTTAGTTTATCCGGAACTTATTAATTGGGACATTGATGCACCTATCCATATCCCCACATTCCATGATGATGAGGATATTATAAATTTCCTTTGTTCTTCCAATGAAGAAAAGCAATTGTTTCATTCAAGAATTTCATACTCATGATTTTGATAAGGAGGGTGTCAAGTCTCTTAGCTGCAAAATAAATGAAATAAAAGATGGATCTATTGGTGAAAACCGAAAAATGGCAGTGATAGATCACAACAAGAGAAAAATAAAGAGCGAATCCGACAGTGAAAACCTTTCTGAGGCACTGAAGGATGAGAAACTTGACACTCTTCCCAAGCATTATCATGAAAGATCTTCTATTCTGATCGAACCAACAGAATCAATCAATATAAGTACAACAGAGCAGCCAAATTTTTTGCAAATTGCAGCATCATTAACAGTTGAAGAAGTCCTGAAATTCATGGAATTCTTGAAGGAGAATCAAATTAACTTTGCTTGGTCATATGCTGATATGCCAGGGTTAGATCCTAATCTGATAATGCATCATTTATCTATTAAGGTAGGGGCAAAACCTGTGAAGCAAAAGCTCAGAAAAATGCATCCACATGTTGCGTTACTGGTCAAAGAAGAATTAAAGAAGCTTTTGGATGTTGGATTCATTCAAACTATTGACTATGCAGAATGGATTTCCAATATTGTACCTGTTTCAAAGCCAGATGGAAGGATCAGAGTTTGTACAGATTTCAGAGATTTAAATAAGGCTTGTCCCAAAGATGACTTTCCTTTGCCCAACATAGATATGATTGTTGATTTAACTGCTGGCCATGCAATGTATTCATTAATGGATGGATTTTCGGGATACAACCAAATAAAAATTGCACCAGAGGATCAAGAAAAAACAACATTCACATGCCCTTGGGGTACCCATTGCTGGAATGTAATGCCATTCAGGTTAAAGAATGTTGGAGCTACTTATCAAAGAGCAATGACAACAATTTTTCATGACATGATGCACACATTTATGGAAGACTATGTTGATGATTTACTTGCCAAATCTCACACACGAGAAGAACACCTGAAAATCTTATCAAAAATCTTTACCAGAATGGAGAAGTTCAATGTTTGACTTAATCCAAAGAAATGTGTCTTCGGTGTTACATCTGGAAAACTCCTAGGATACATTGTTTCAGCAAAGGGCATAGAGGTTGATCCAGAAAAAGTACAAGCAATAATGGACATGCAGCCACCACGAAATATCAGTCAACTTCGATCATTGCAAGGGCGATTACAGTCCATCAGGCGGTTTATAGCTCAACTGGCAGACAAAAGCTTACCATTTACACATTTATTGCATAAAAATGTTCCATTCAAATGGGAAGACAAATGTGAAACAACATTCAATCAGATCAAGCAATATCTTATGCACCCACCCATTTTAATTCCACCTATTCCAGGAGAGCCACTCATACTCTATATTTCAGCAACAGACATATCCTTGGGAGCATTGCTAGCACAAGCAGATTCTACAGGCAAAGAAAGGGCTATATATTATATTAGCAGAACTCTAACAACTCATGAATTAAACTACACTTTCATAGAAAAAGCTTGCCTTGCAGTGGTGTTTGCTTCTCAAAAGTTGCGACACTATATGTTGGCTCATACAGTTAAGCTGATAACCAAGATTGATCCATTAAAATACTTATTAAGCAGAGCTACTTTAACAGGGAGACTTGCAAAATGGGTAATGATCTTAAGTGAGTTTGACATTCACTATGTAGATTGAAAAGCTATTAAAGGACAGGTCATTGCAGATCAGTTGGCTAAAGCACCTTTACAAGAAGAAAGTCCAATGCATATTGAGTTTCCTGATGCAGATGTCTTCACAACAACAATTCAAAAATCATGGTCATTGTATTTTGATGGATCTTATACACAATATGGCTCGGGGGCAGGGATTCTCTTTGTTACACCTGAAGGACATACCATTTCACGATCATATTGGTTGATGTTTCCTTGCACAAATAACATAGCTGAATATGAGGCATTGCTCATAGGATTAAAAATAGCATTGGAATGGCGGATTACAGAGCTCTAGGTCTATGGTGATTCACAACTTGTCATTAATCAAATTAATGATGATTATCAAACTAAAGATGATAAGTTGCTACCTTACAAGAACATGGTGGATGATTATAAAAATTATTTTGTGTCAATCAAGTTTTCACAAATATCAAGGATTGATAATAAAGCTGCAGATGCACTGGCTACCATTGCTTCCTTATTACAACTATCAGAAGATCAAACTAAGTATGAATTCTTGGTGGAACAATTGTTTTCTCCCGCCTATGATAATCCTAAGACCCAAGTCATATATCATTTAACTGGTTTTGATTCACCTTTATATGGCAAGACCTATACCTATTTGAAAAATAACATCTTACCTTCGGATTTATCCCGCAACCAAAAAAGGAATTTCATCTGCCAATCATCCCATTATACATTGATCGCTGATATCCTTTACCGACGTGGTCTTGATGGTACACTCCTTAGATGTCTTGAACGTGACGAATCTGAAAACACCTTACAAGAGGTTCATGGTGGTATGTGTGGAACTCATTCAAGTGGTTTGACCTTAGCCAAGAAACTTGTCAGAATGGGATACTGTTGGCCTACCATGGAGAAAGATTCTTTTACTTTTGTCAAGAAGTGTTCTAAATGCCAGATTCATGGGAATCTTATTCATGCACCTGCACAAGAACTGCAACCTTTCACTCCGACATGGCCTTTTTCTCAGTGGGGATTATATCTTGTTGGAAAAATTCATCCTTCATCATCAAATGGCCATAAATTTATCATTACAGCCACAGTATTTTACAAAATGGATTGAAGCTGTTCCTCTGACAACAGTGACTGGTAAACAAATATCTTCATTTATCCTGAATTATATCATTTTTCGATATGGAATTCCTAATTCTATCATCACTGATAATGGAATGCCTTTCAAGAATCAAGATGTGGATGAACTTTGTGAAAGATTTCACATCCAACACAGGTTCTCTACACCTTATTATCCACAGGGTAATGGTCAAGCAGAAGCTTCCAACAAAACCATCTTGAAGATCTTGAAGAAGACAGTAAATGATGCCGGTCGTGATTGGCATGTCCAATTAAATCCAACTTTGTGGGCATACAGAACTAGTATTCGCACACCAACAGGAGCTACACCATATGCCTTGGTCTATGGAGCATAAGCAATCTTACCACTGGAAGTTGAAATACCTTCGCTTAGGGTCTCACTTAAGGGATTGATAAGTGATGAAGACTACAGAGTTTCTCGCCTCCAAGAGCTAGAATTGTTAGATGAAAGACGTCAACATGCAGCTGATCACTTGAAGGGTTATCAACAGATTATGTCTCGTAGTTACAATCACAGAGTTAAACCATAGACATTTCAAGTGGGTGACTTAGTCTTGAGAGAGAATCCACGTAATCAGCAAGACAGAGAAAAGAAAGGGAAATTTGAACCAAACTGGCTTGGTCCATTTGTCATCATTGCAGCATACGGTTCTGGTGCATATCAGTTATCTACGTTAGAAGGGGACTTGTTTGAAGAGCCGATCAATAGCATTCATTTGAAGAAATTCTATGTCTGAATTGTCAAAGTCCTGAAAAAATAAAAATAAAATCATCATAAAAAGTCCTGAAAAAATAAAAAAAAATCATAAAAAAGTCCTGAAAAAAATGAAAAAAATCATAAAAAGTCCTGAAAAAATCCAAAGAAATCAAAAAAATCATGAAAAAGTGCAATAAAAGCAAGTGGTGAAAACCTGGCAAACAGGCGCTACTTGTGATTAAAATAGGCTCCTCCATCCATTATCTTATGTCTTGTTTTCACTTTTGGCATTATCCATCCATATCTATCCTCTGTATATATCTTTTATATCCATATCATATGAATAGGGATCCTTATGTTTCATCATGGCTTGATGAAATTTGTACATATCTTTCATCTTTAGGTTATGTTTACACTGGGGGAAAAACGCAGAAACATAGACTGAACAAAAGAAGAGACAACAAGCTTTTAGAACATCGCAAACAGACACAAAATGATTTGTCAAAATACAACAAACATTGTTATATCAAATCAACCACAACATGCTTATTCAATGCCAATGGACATCAAAACAACATATTCCACATAAATGTCAAAGCAGAACATCAATGATGATAACCAAATTGGATGATCTTAATCTGAATAAATGTTTTAAATACTTTAAGCAAAATTTGAATGGTTGTTTGATTTTTCTATCATATCTCTAGAGCAATTCAATGATGTACTGAACTAGAAAAGCAAGGAAGGAGTATGATTTTTATTTGTCTGCTGTTTGCGAGGAAATCATTAGTACTATGCAAATTGGTCGCGAGACATGCTCTATCACGGATCATTGATGACATTTTGGAATTTGCATGGGAAACGGGTTAACTCTTGTCTGTTTATGCAAGCAATACTCAGATCATCTCGGTTTAATTATACCTAGACGTTTGTATTAACTTGCTATATCAAAACTTATGAAAGCAATACTCAGGTCATCACTGGTGCTAACACACCCTTTGATGCTTGTATTAACTTTCAACATTTCAATGCTCTATGATGATACAAAAAGAAAAAATAAGCTCTCCAAATGGCAATATTGTATGGATGTCCTGCATGGTTAGTATAGATTGCATTCATGTTAGAATTTTCATTTTGCATTCATAGATTTCTCAAAAAGCTGGCAAAGAATCAAATGGTTCACATCTTTTCGCATACATGATTGAGTATATTTTGACATTCACAAAAACAACATTTCATACATCATTTCATACATATTTGCATCAGAAAATCATAAAAATATAGCATGCATACATAAACATTCATTCACATGTATAAAATGTATCACTCATCGTATTCATACAATCATGCATCAAATAGAGTTCATCTCATCTCATATATCCTGCATATATATACATCATAAACATATATACATAGGGAAATCATTATATCATAAATATAAGAAAATAGATGCATTTATCTCATCATAAATCATCGCTGCATTTCATATATCTCAAAAATGAATGTCAAAATGTAAAAAGATGTCAATCACATATGATATAACATCATCAAAAATGAGATCATCTCAGGGTGTATACAAATGTTTCAACAGAATATCACAAAAACATCATCTACAATGCACTAGGCAGTGCTATCCTCTGATGGAGCTGGTCTGGGACCTGTACCACCTGCTCCTGATGGACCTGCTCCGCCTGTCCCTGATGGCCCTCTTGGAGGTAGTGGCTGTGTGACACCTCTACTGGTAGTATGAGTGTGACTATGCGTAGACCGTGACCGAGTATAACTCTCCCTCCGCTCAGGTGGAACAACATCATGATATCTAGTCCTGTAAAACTCGGCCTCCCGGGTGGCTCTGGTAACCTCTCTCATCATATCACTAGGTAGGGTGCTAGCTGCTACTCTCTGTAGACTATCTGCCAAAGCAATGGCCTGCTCACCCCGCAGTCTGGCCGTATCCCTCTCATCAGTAATTGCAGTCAACTGTCCCTGCAACTGTGTAATCAAGGCCTGTGCCTATGCCAGCTGAGTCTGTAAACTCTGTACTGTACTCTGTAGTGAGGATAGCTGACCTGATACTGCTGGATCTACTGAAGGAGATGGATCTGTGTGTCTCATCTGTGGTCCCCCTCTACCTCTCCTACCACCTCTCCTGCCACCCCTATCACCACCCCTACCATCACCACCATCATCTCCCTCTGAGTCATCATCTCCTCCACTCTCATCATCATCACTGCCCTCTAAATCATCACCCTCTGAAGCCGAATCTCTCTGTCATCGTCTCTGTGCAGCAACAGGAATAATAGGCTCATCATGATCAAACATATGTGGTGTAGGATGCTCTAGGATATACAGGCTATACTCTGGTGTCATCCCTGCATCGAGAACATCAACCCGGTAATCCCACATCACCGCTCCTAAACTGGTGAACTCTGCCACCGCTGTCTCATAGGAAATCTGTGGACCCCATACTGCAAGCTCTGGCTGTCACCGTGCATAAATGGCCGAACCTACAGGCATGCCCTGAATCTGTCCAAACTGCCGACATACTCGTCCAGCAAGAAATCTCTCAATGATCCATGGAGTATGCCCAATCAAAAATCTGGATGTACACACGAACAACATCTCCCTCGCATCCTCTGGCCATGCCTCACAATCTAAATATGGCCACCAACATACTGTATCTAGACCATCCAAGAGACGCTGCCAATGATCTAGTTTGCCCAGTCTCGGCTAAGCAATAATGTCAGCATATCTCCATCTATACGATCAACCAGTTGGTCGCTATCCTCGAGTCAATGGTCACAAAACAACAAAGTGCTCCCATGCCCATATCTGTAATAATGAGCAACCAACAACAAAACTCTGGCCTCTACCATAAAGAATATGATGTAACTCATCATACAAGTGAGCAAGCATGCATGTACCCCACGCATACCATGTCCCCTGCATCACCATACTCTCTAGCACACGACCCCATCCGATCGCGAACCCCTTCGACCTATGGTCAGGACACAACACACCTCCAATGAATTCTGCCAGTACAGACGGTAAAGGTGGATATGTATCTGTCATCTCGCCTCATGGGATAAAATATCCGACAATCTGATCATCTCAGAAAATCCTCCTCAAAGCATCAGTGCCTCCAACCTCTCGGCTATCAAATACCACTATCTCCCCCATCACTGGGATCCTCAGGATGCAATATACGTCCTCAGGGGTCACTGTAATCTCTCCGGTCGGTAAATGAAATGTGTTGGTGTCACTATGCCACCGCTCAGCGAGTGTTGTCAATAAAGCTCTGTTGAGGCGAACCTCAGGCATGTCAAGCAATGACCTCAGTCCACAGGCCTCAATCACATCTCGGTCTGACTGTAACAACTGTGGAATCAATGTCCATGTACTCGGAAATGCCTCCCGTGACTGCAATACGCCCAATCTCTCCTATTGACACACCATCAATGCAAAATCAATATCAAATCATCATGATTTATCAATCAAAATATTTGTTTTTCATTTTCATGGAAAGCAGATAATCAACATCATGTTTATTTTTAACAACTTTTTAAATAAACATATCAATCAAAATATTTGTTTTTCATTTTCATGGAAAGTAGATAATCAACATCATGTTTATTTTTAACAACTTTAGAAATAAACACATCAATCAAAACTATTTGTTTTTGATCATCATGGAAGGCAGATAATCATAATCACGTTTGTTTTTAATAACTTTAAAAACAAATCTATCAGTTCTTATTTGTTTTCCAACAGATTTGGGAACAAATTTATCACTCACAACAACAGTTAATCAAAGGCGCTACAGAACTAATCACGGGCGCTACAGAAATCCTTATATGCGCTACAATATCAAGGGTGCTACAGAACTAATCACAGGTGCTACAAAATTTATCAAGGGCGCTACAGGATCATATGCGCTACAAAAAATATCAAGAGCACTATAGAATCTATCAAATGCGCTACGAAAACAAATGCGCTACAGAAATTGTTAAGAGCGCTACGAAAAACCTTAAGGGTGCTAAAACACCAAATTTTGCAAATAAAACATTGAAAAGCGTGCTTCAAATGGAAAATTTTCAAAACGTAGGAGTTTCATAGGGTACATACCGGGGGTCCGTAGTGTGCTGGCTGCTGATGTTGTCGAATGCGCTCGAAACGATGTTGGTGAACGGGAAGTGCCATCTTTCTCAATCCAGAGCTCAAAATTTGCAAATTTTACTAGGTTAAAATGGAAAATGACATGGAAAATGACATTTTTAACCTATATAATGGTAAAATTAGGGCATTTTATCACATTTTAATAGAGCAGGGGCAATTTTTGACATTTTCTATCTCTCCAAGTCAGTTTCTTCACATCATTATGTTCGAACGATGAATCGACATTTTTAAAATCATAAAATTCAAAAATAAAAAAAAATAATTCACAAAATTCAAAATATTATCAATTCATCGTTCGAGGGGGCATATACCTATCAATATTCGATAGTCAATATATGGGGCAAATTTCAAAATTCTTTGAAGCAATGTGTAAAACACATCACTTCAAAGAGGGGCAAAATGTATACACCTAAAAATGGTCACATCACATTGTCTGGTAATTAATTAAATATTTTTAATATTTAATTAAATCTTTGAATTTCATCTACGTATAAATAAATTTAAATAATTTATTTATATTTGTTCATTCTTTCATTTTAATCATCTTTTCTTATTCATTTCTTAATTAATTAAATAAACATTACGATTTATTTATATTAATTATCAATAATCTTGGCTTGAATATTTTATTCAAATAAAGATTAAATATTCTTCTTTTCTAATTAAATCTTCTAAATATTATTCACAATTAAATATTTCAAATATTTAATTAATTCCTCTAATTCGATTCTAATATCATTCACAATTAAATATTTCAAATATTTAATTAATTCCTCTAATTCGATTCTAATATCATTCACAATATAATATCTCAAAATATTTAATTAATTCTTCTAAAGTCACATCACAATTAAATATTTCAAAATATTTAATTAAAACTTCTATAGTCCTAAAAATCAAAAATCAAATTTAATCAATGAAATTAAATAAATTTATTTATTTAATTAATTTGGGGATTATCTTCAACACCCGTGAAACAAACTGCTGAAACAGAAAAAACTAATTTTCTCTGTTTCTGTGCAGGCTTGTTCTTGTGGGTTGAAGACAGGAATCCATCCTTCTCTCCAACTTCTCAACCTCTTCCATTTTCTTCTCAACCTCTCCATCTCTCACCATTCAAACTTACCAGACAACCTCATAGCCATTGATCTTTGCCAGTCAGGATTGTGCTTGAGAAAAACTATAAATAAGACTGCCGGGTACTTCAAATGATATAGAAGTCTTAAGCAGGAATATTATAGTCAAATTGCAAGTAGTATAAGCAATCATAGCATTCATAGCATTCATAGTATTTTCATAGCATAGCAATAGTAGCATAGCATATCATGGCATCCATAATCCGTTACCCCTGTGCATAATCCACAGCCTCTGTCCATATCCGTCAACATTCTCACTCTTACCAGTATATAGGATAGAGATTTTCATTTGCATACTCATTCTGCAGACAACCATTTGGAGAAGCTGAGCCTACTCAATTTGAGAGCAACAGCTTCGAACCAATCTCTAGAGATAGAGAAAGATAGAATGCTTCAGAAGAATTCTCTTTTATATTTAATTTTATTTCAGCTTTCTTTAGTTAAAAGTTCTGTTAATTGTGTTTTTGTTTTCAATTAGATTAACAAATTAACATTACACACACACATCATTAGGGTTTTATTATTACATTTAAATTATATCAAAGGTTTTAGTTGTCCTAATTTTCAAAGGCCCAATCACATCTCAAAACCCTAGGTTGTCTAGAACTCTACTCTATTAGTCAAACCAATTCCTAACCCAAAAAGTTAAGAAGCGAATTGAATGAGGACCTTATGATTATATTGAAAAGGTCTTCACAAAAAGAAATGCATGCCCAAGGTTCTAGCATTTAGATAGATAGGTTGCTAGATAATGGTAGTTATTTTTAGGATGCTACAATGTCTAACACCAGATGGTCACTCTTTGAGCATTGGTATAAGAGAATATTTCCAAAAATCCCTATTTGAAATGTTTGGAACCTTGACCTAGGAAAATTGATTGTTCCAAATATCTTTGTGGATGTGGACTTACATCAGACTTGTTGTAGATAGATATAATTCTAATTCTAAGCATGTTATAACTAATAATGGTGGTAAGATGGTAAGAATTGTTAAGGACTATATTTCAGATACATTCTTTGAATCTAGCAACAATTAATCCTATTTAATTCAATGCCCTAGCCAATGAATATCAAAAAGATAAAATTAGTTACAAAGTTAATTGGCTTCTAATTCACAAAGTAAGGGGCTTGGACAAAAGACTTGTGAAATGATCTAGCATGAATTTGTGATCATACGAAAGTCAAAAAGGGAAGGCGAAGCATAGGAGTGTGTGTGCCAAGGTTTCGCCATCTGCAAGTGACAAGTAGGGGAGGCCAAGCCCCCCCCCAAGGAGGTTTCTTTCCCCATGGGTGCCTTCATACAATCTAATTTTACTCTCATTTATTGCTTGTAATTGTGCCCTATATGCTCATGGTTTTCTCTCTAAAAAACAAAATCTTTGCATAAAGAGTATTCTCTGGTTGTCTTAAATTAAATTCACATCTTGTACGTTGGAGGCTCTCAGCTCCTCTAACATCAATGGATGAGGGTACAAAACCCCCCGATCCCATTGCAAATAAGGAAAAGGATGTAGATACTTTATTTAATCAAGCCAAATCATTTAAAGAAGTTTTGATAGAGAAGGGTTTGGTAATTCTAGAAGGAGCGAAGTTTTTGATAAAGCCAACAAGGGAGGGGTGTGTCTGCGCTGATAATGGCAGAGAGGAAGGTAAGCTAGCTTCTAAAGATCCTAGTAACTTGGAAATTTTTCCTAATTCTAAAATGAAAAAGGTTATTAAAAATGAAAGAGCCAAGGTAAAGGATACCACCATTTTCTTAGTGGTTGTAGATGTTAATAAGATTCATACAAGAAAATTTCTTGATTCTTGGTTTTCAAATGTCTAGGAAAATAAATTTTGAATTTGATTAAGCTTTTGTAGAATGTTACAACATGGGTTGTTTGTAATTTTTTTAAAAAAAATACTCTATGCAAGAGAAAACCCTAGCCAAGCCCTATTGGAATATAGGCGGGTGCACTTTTAGCTCGCCCTGGCTTGGTCATCCGTGGCCTTATTGAGGAGGTGCTCGCACTATCTTGTCTCAAATAGGTAATGGTGAAAAAACTACCCTCAAAATTTTGGAAGATAATCCCCCTAACTACTTATGTCGATTGGTGGAGTAGTTTAGGTGGATGAGGCTAAGGCATCTCTCCCTCACTTGGATGCTCGTTTCCTAGTTTCTATTGAACCAAGGGTAGAAATACCTAACAATATTATAATAAATGATGAAGTAGTACATTTATCCTCTAGAAGTGTTAGGGGGCATCAATGCATGCTACCAATGTAGAAAAGGACATATATCTAGAAAAATTACTCATTTTAATTCAAAATAAAATAAATAGAAGGAAGACAAAGACAAGCTCGGCTAAAAATTGGACTCAAACCCTAATTTGGAGAATCCCGCCTCTTCCTCAACTCAAAACAACTTGGACACCCAAGTCAAAAGTATAAAAAATCCTAGTTTTTTTGAAGATAATGGTGATACCTTGCAAGTTGTGGGGATGACTAATGGTTTGGATCACATCTTAAATAAAATAAACTCTCTTCAATAGCCCCTCACGAATATTGCTAGAATTAGTCTTATGAACCCCTTTAGAATTTTGGAAAAAGCTAATGAAGGTAATGAAGTTGCTCTTGGTAGCATCCCATCGATGTCTACAGTGGGGGTTGGAGCACCGTCAGTGTGTCCTAGAGACCCCCCAAACCCAACCCTCACTAGAGATATGATGTTAAAAATTTGAATACACAACAACTAGTAATGAGAAAAATAAAAGAAAGAATAAAATAATTTTTTAAAGAGAATACTCTATTAATAAACCCCTTTCCCTAAGGTCTTTGATTTTCATCTAAAATATTTTTGATAAAAAAAGAATTGAAGAAAATAATTCAAGTAATGGAGAACTAGTTGGTGATAGTTTGGTTGGGGCTAACAAGATTGCATCCTTGATGAAAGACTTAGTCTCAGATATTAGGGAGAAACACCCATACATTGTTGAACCTTAAGGCTTGAGCTCATAATAAACAATCCAAAGGATGAGGTATTAACAAAAACTCAAGATGACAAGGGTGATGTTGTATAGGATATTAATAGGCGAGAGGCCACTAAATATGAAAAATCTAATACAATCAAGTCCTCACTAGAGAATGAAACCTTATTGGCTCCTAACCAGGTTACCATCACTAATATTGAAAGAGGTACTAAACCAAACAATAATCATAAAAAGGGTATAGATAATATAACTTAGTGCTATAGCCATATGGGCCCTGAGTCTCCAAATACGAATAGTGATTTAGACCCTAACCTATTATTTGAAACGATTCAGAATCAAGAAGATAAAAATAGGGTTTTCAAAGAGAAGCCATGTATCTCTACTAAAAATATGAAAATCAAAACCAATATATAAACAAAAATTTGCAATAAGTTGAAGGCATGGTTGGTGTTGAAAATGAGGATACCATTGATGAGAAGATTGGGAAAACCTCAAGGACCCAACTTGGGCTTGAAAGGTCTAGGAAGCATGGAAAATATCTGTCAATAAACAAATGGGTTAAAATTTCCAAAAACAAAAGAAAGAACACAAGCACGATGATCTAGACCCCCATTGCAAAAAGACTTGAAGTTGAAGAGAAACTACCAAAATATTTTGAGCAATTCAAATGTGAACAAGAAGTGTCCCTAATGAATGTTGAAAATTAATCTTAATTTTATATCATGGAATGTTAGGGGCCTTGAGTCCCATGACAAAAATTACATTATAAGGATATTTTTTAACCTTGAGAAGCAAAACGATAGAGTCATACTCCAAGAGACCAAGGCAACTAGATTCACGTTGGACACCAACTTGAGGTTCATTTGGAATGGATCCTCATACTATATCGCAAATTATGAAAGCGATAGAGGTTGTGTTTCTATTTTCATCTCTAACCAATGAACTCACCATGTGACAACCAGGGTACCCCCTTGTGATAGGGAAATATGGGTCATTTTGGAAAAATATGGAGTTAGTATGGGTGTATGTTCTATCTATGCCCCAAACGACCATAGAGATAGAAAAAATATATGGCAATGTATTATTAGCTTTCTAGATACCCCTTGGATCCTAGGACCTATGACTTCAACATGGTTGAGCACCTTGAAGATAAATGGGGTGGGATAAACATGTCCTGGAAAGGCAGTGAAAATAATTTTTGGAAAAGACTGAAAACTAAGCTAAATTTGATTCACCCTATGGAGAAGGGAAATAGAGATTGCAAAGGGATATGGTTCACTTCGTGTAATACACAAATGGGTAGTAGAAGGATCTATTGCATATTGGACAAGATTTATGCAAACAAGGACTTCTTTCTAAGTTTCATTCCAAATGATGAGGGTGTGAAAGTTGGCATATACCCCTATACTCTCTCAGATCATCACCCCATAAGGGAAACACTATCAACTAACCATGATAAACCTAAGGAGAACCTAAAAATGCAAGCTTCATCCTCAATTTACCTACCTATTATTAGATGAAGATTGCAAGGATGCCATCACCTCTCTTAGGGAAATCAATAAATGGATGCTAAAGGAATTTTCTACCATTGATAGATGGAATCAAAATGTTGATGGGTAGAAGAAACTCTTCCAAACCATTGGAAAGAAAAAAATAAATGGATAGAAGAAGAGAAGATAATGAACTCCATAATTTTTTTTCTTGGTTGAAGCCAAGGTTTAATTGGATCCAAAGGATGAATGATTGTGTGAAGAACTTTCCCTTGCTAAGAATAATTAATTAAGAAGATACAATCCCATAAGATTCAAGGGTTGTAGGTGAGGGCCAAGTTGAATTGGTTAACCTATGGAGACAAAGGGTCCAGATTCTTCTTTAAATACATAAAGAAGAAGAGTGTCAAAGAACATATTGGTCAAATCTCGGAGGAAGACAACATGTTCACTCCATAGGAGGAAATTTTGAAACAATTTCATGCATACTTCAAAAATTTATTCACTTATGAGGATAGTTTTGAGGGTAGTCACAATGCTAGGGTGTTCATAAAAGGTATCATCCCAAGGAAAATAAATGAGAAAGATGTAGCAAAGTTGTCAGTCAACATTTCTGATGATGAAATCAAAAATGTCATTTTGTCCATGTGTAACGATAAATACCTAGGGGGATGGACTGTCTATAGGATTTTATAAAACCTTTATAGATTGGATCTGTTATGAATTTCTACTAGTATACAAGGAAGCATTGGATATTGGCTCCTTGGGAAGAAGCATCAATAGAGGCATCATCAAACTATTGCCAAAAGGGGGTGATAAAAATCTAATAAAGAATTGGAGGCCTATAACACTATTGAATGTATCCTTTATGATACTAGCTAAGGTGATTTCCTTAAGGCTTGTCAACATCCTCCCAACTTTTAGTAACAATATCCAAATATGATTTATCAAAGGTAGGTACATATTGGAGAATCTTCAATCACAAGTTGTGAGGCTATGGAATGGGAAAGATATTCCAAATAAAATACAACTATGATCCTAATAGACTTTGAGAAAGCATATGACAAGGTTGATTGGTCCTTCTTAAAAGCAACCCTAGATGATTTGTCTTTCCTAATATTTTTTGTTACAATATGGTACACACACTTTTAAAAGATGTAGTTGCATAGGTGGATGTAAATGTTTCACTATTAGAAGAATTTAACCTTGAAAGATCCATCAGGAAGGGATGCCCCTTGGCCTTGAACCTTTTTGTTATCACCCCAAATGCACTATACAAACTCTAAAGGGATCATACTATAACACAAAGAGTTAAAGTTATAAGATTACAAGACTAGAATGAAATAATCAATATACAATTTGTAGATGAGACTATTATATTTCTAGAGTTAGAAGAGGAGAACATGAAATCACTATTGGGGAAATTCAACTTATTATGTCAAGCATTAGCAGCCAAAATATCTAATGCTAAATCCAACATCTTAGGGTGGGAGGAATCCCCATTTGACTGGGCCAAAAAGTATGATTTCCAATGGGGTGGCCCAAACAAGCAAGATATCTTGGGATCCCCTTTGCTATCTATCTTAATCTAAAAGAAATGTGTCTTTGGATTATTTCCAAAATTGAGAAAAAAATTGAGGGATGGAATAGGTAGTACCTATCCTTACCAGGGAGGATATAGGTCTGTCAAAAGGTTCCCTCCTCTTAAAAAATCTATTTTTCTTCAATTTGGGTCTTTAGCAACTATCAAATCAGTGAGGTCCAAAAAAGAATAAGGAAATCTCTATGGCTATATGGTAAAGGAAAAAGGAAAAATTACTCAGTTAAATGGGAATGGTGTTGCCTTGATAAGATGAATAGTGGGATTGGACTAAAAGATATTATATTGCATGGTATCTCCTTGGCTACCAAATGGATAACCAAAGCCCTGGTAGGGGATGAACCTTGGAAAATTCTAGTAAGGAACAATATATTGCTTGCCTCTTCGAAACAAGCTAAAACATGGAAAAAATGCCTATTTGTGATATCATCATTAGCAAACATTGAATGGCCCTTATAAGTTCTCCAGTATTCAAAATCCTTTGGAAGGCTTGGGAAATAATCAAGAATAATGTAGAATTCAAGAATCATAAAATAAACATCAACAACAATATGAAATGCCAGCCTTATATTTCCATATGGTGGAACTTAGAACACAAAAACAAATCCTTATCTTTACTAGTATCCAAACCTTCAAAAACATCTTGACTAATGACCTCAAATAAAAATTTGGAATACATTGGTTTCTAATTTCAATCTTCCTCCATCTAATCTAAGGACTTTCAACATTTTTATGGAATATTGCAAAGATGCTAGCTTTCCACCAAATGAAGACATTGCCATTGATTTGGTCGAAGACCTGATATGGAAGGATGACACTAATTTATCCAAATCTACAAATACCTTATTAGAAATATGTTTATTACTAAGGATGCCAATAATTGTTGGGGAATCTCTAATTCTGATAAGTGGCAAAAAGAATGGTGTTTGGCAATTCCTTTAAAGTGGGGGCATACATTGGCATTATTCTTTTGGATTTTTCATGTTTCATGGTGTAGTCTTCTTGCTTCATGCAATGTGTCTAAGTTCACTTTGTGGATTGACATTGGGTGTGACGTCCCTCAAGAGTTTGATCTCTCTAAGCATATTACATTCCTCTTAGTGGCTTGATGCGATACACTGTGTCCCCTAAGTTGTGGATCTTTTATTCTTTGATTAGTCCTCTCTTGGAGACATTAGGTACAATGCTCCCTAAGTTTAAGACCTCACATGAACTAAGAAAGACTCCTTTGAACAATATTTACATTACTTTTGCATTTGCAACTTTAGTTATATGGCCACCTTTCATAACACACTTTGCTTGCCTATAGAGCCATCTTGTTTTTTCATGAGTTACAAGCATATGAAGCTTGAAGTTCATTGTTGTGTGGCACCTTATCCAAGTTATCAGGAGGTATAACTTTGGTATAGTTTGATGAGAAGCCAATTCAATGCATGGCATTCCCATAGCCGCTCATTTGTGTGTGTGAGTGCATACCATCTATATGTGTATGTGTCTCACCTCTCTAGGATTACTCACCCAATAGACAACCTAAAGTTTCGTTTCCTCAAAGTGAGCATGCATTTTTTAGACAAAAGCCTAGATCTGATCCACATCGTGCTGGACAAATGATTGAAGCTTGATACACCCCTCTTTTGTTTTGTTTTTCTTTTCTCTTTTTCTTTGGAAGTGTATGCTTGTGCTTTTTTATTGATCTTTATATCATTTTCATGTGTGTTCTTTTGTGCCTATGTTGGTTTTCCATAGGAATTTGGTCCTAAGGTATTGCACAACCCTCTTGATCATTATCATCCTATCTTATTAACATTTGGTACATTTGGATCCCTATTGATGTGCGTTGGTCTACTTTAGTGTGAGTTGGAAGCAAGTTCCTCCTCTTACTAAAGTGGGGGTTAGATGTAATGACAAAAAAGTACTCCCTAACATGGCCTTGATTTAGTGTTGTAAAATGTCTAACATATTCACATTAGGTCTTGGGCCCTTGCGAGCTAAATGAACTTAATTGTACCTTATTTTAGGTGTTGTAAAGTGTTGTACCACACTTTCAAACTTTTATAGGGTTTTCAATACTTAAATTGGGCTTCTTTATGCTTTAATTGGCCCTATTTTGTATCCACAAGCCTTAATTAATCCATCTTTTTGAGGATAATCCCAACATAAATGAACATCCAATCATAATTCAGGTGTTTTTAGGTTGTGTTCCCATATTTAGTGAACTTAGAATCATATTCCACCTTGGGCATATGAGTCCCACACAACGTTTTGGGCCCCGATCTGGATTTCACACATTTCTAAGCATTTTTGAAAATGTGTCCCATAGTTAAGCCTAATGGGACTTATACATAAATTTTTTTGTATGAGTCCCGTGTGGCCCAAAATTAAATTTAATTCAAAATTTTAGTGGGATTTTATCCTCCTAGATCTGATGTTGGCTTGTAGTGTTGTAATTTTGGGAAATTTGGCATAAACAAGTATAAATACAAGGTTCTTTCACTCATTTTCATCCTGACATCCTAATTGATTTCAAGTATTCATGCATTATAGCAAATTGGAGTTCACAAGAGAATTCAAGAGAATTCAAGGGTTCATTATCAAGTTATTTAGAGTATTATTTAAGTATCAAGCATCATGTCAAAGTCATCATGCATCATGTTTGTTTTTGACCTAATCATTGTGATGTAGGGTTTCATGATTCAAGCAAGTGTTCAAGTCAAGATTTGTATCATTCAAGCAAGAGTCAAGATCTACATCCATTGGAGGCATTTTGAATACATGATTGCAACACTTTATTGCTAGGGTTTGGTGAGTTGCAACACTACAAATTTTGTTCATTCATCATTATCCTTTCCTATTTCATTTCATTTCAAGGTTTGATTACGAAAATGAGGTTTGACCAAGGAAAACCCATTTCTACTAACAAAACAACATTTTCCCCTCTCTTTAGTGTGTGATTTGTAGATCTAGGTTGAAGAAATATTGAAGAGAAAGTTTGGAGAAAGTTGTTAAAGTTGTCAAAGTTTCCACCTTGCATTGAAGATCATTGGAGAACACCTAGAGGTTGCAAATCAGAGATTCAGATTCAAAAATCAGGTGGAAAGGATAGAGCATACATTGAAGAACAAAATCAAAGTTTGAATTTCGAAAAACCCATAACTAGACTAATATGCCACTTCTGGCATATGAGTCCCAATATATGGGAAAATTTTTTAGATTTCAAGAGTTCTAGAAACCTCTCTACCAAATTTTAATTTCTGCCTAAAATCCCTAATATGGAACTAAATTTCTGAGTCTGGCATATGATTCCCAGTCAACATTAGATTCATTGTTTTTAGCATTTCAAGCCTTCATCCAGTATTCTTCAAGTTTCCAGGTGCACATCTTTCATCTCCTAGTTTTATGTTATGTTTTACATGCTTTTATAGGTCATTTAGTGAAGTATTGCATTATATTAGGTTTAAGTGTTAGGTTTTGCATTTCATTAGTCTTTCCAAGCCCTATCTTGGTGGTGAACCCATATTTAGTCAATAAGAACCTCATCATCCTCAAAAACTTGATTGGCCATAATATTAGCCAAAAAATAAGCATTTTTATCTCTTTCCTTGGCATCCTCCTAGCCCAAAGCTTCACTTGAATCTTTATTTTTAGAGTCATTATTTTGAAAAGTTTTCAACTTATGTTTTTTTGTCATATGTCCAAACTTCCAACATTTGAAGAACCTAATAGGGATAAATTTTTAATCCAATTCTTGA
Source organism: Sequoia sempervirens (assembly GCA_007258455.2). Taxonomy (NCBI): domain Eukaryota; kingdom Viridiplantae; phylum Streptophyta; class Pinopsida; order Cupressales; family Cupressaceae; genus Sequoia; species Sequoia sempervirens. The sequence continues at coordinate 368,925,362 of VDFB02193867.1, forward strand.
TTCCACTCTCTCAATTTAGAGTCGATCTTGGTAGCCTACTCAATTGGCCTATTAAAAACAATATTAACAAAAAATCTAGCATGGGTGGAAAATTTCTCCAAAGTGTCACCAATTAGTTTGAAAATCTCATCAAACTAGATTGCATGAGCCAAATTTTATATACAAATCCACAAATGAGCCTTTAGGATAAGCTCTTAATGAGGATTAAATGTTGGTATCCATGAATTTATATACAATCTAGCCATACCCATGAACCAAGGCCCTCCATGTAGGAAATTATTTATATTTATAGAAAAACTAAATAAAACTTAAAGGTACTAGACTTACATTGAGGGACTAGCAATTCAACTATCTCCAAAATTAGAGATTGACAAAAAATGGAGATCAAATTTATCAAGAAAAATACTTAGACTAGGGTGCTAAAATCCTTGTCAATCCTTATTGAACAAATTCAAATTTTATTTGGAAGTTAGGTTCTACTTAATAAAGAATTATTCAAAATACAAGCACTTTTCGAGGTTAATCTGGTGAAATACAGTCAAAAGGGCATTTTCTAGGGTAGCACTAATATAGTTTGCCGGTTTGGTAGGAAAGGTCAACACTAGGGCATGTCTAAAATGCATTAATGGATAAGATACTAAAGCATATTCTCTTTTATGATCCTACAATTTTATTTCATATTGGATTTTCTTGTTTATTATTTTTATGATAAATTTATACATGAGTACCTAACATGGCCTAGTAGTCAAGACTTGGTATCTTTCAATACATTAAGCTCACTATGTTACACTTAAGTTGGAGTGTTAATGTAAATATAGGCACTATCTATCTAGTAAAAAATTATCATACCTATGAGAGTCTTATTCACATTGGTTAAGTATCCACTTAGGAAATTTTAACTTTTTGTCTCACTTCATGTGACTAAGACACATGTACTCACTTTTTGAGACACCTATTGCTCAACATACTTCACACATGTTCACATAGTTGTCATATGAACAAAAATGTGTTGCACCACTCAAGGGGTGGTAAAAGCTTAAGTCTTGTCTTCTCACCTCCCCATCTCCGCATATATATGCAAGGATATCATTGTATGTTTACACTCTCTTTTCATAGCTTCTTTTGGGAAACTTCTCAATACAATTTTATCATATTGATATTTGTATATCTCTCAAAATTGCCAATTTTATTTTATTTTTCATAAATATAGATTTTGTAGCATAGAATTTGACTTACAAGGTTGTTGGATATACATCTATTTTATATTTCTAACAATGATGAAACATGGAAAAATAGGGTTTGATCAAGGTGAATGAATCAAGATGATAAACCACTAATTTTTCTAAGGGATGTTTCACTCAATTATGAGGGAAAAACATGCAAATAATAATAATAAACTAACTATAATTGTTATAGAAATGAGAAGGGGATTTTTTAGAGCTCAAAGTGATGTGCACCTTACTACAAGGAGGCTATTTTTAGGGCACAAAGGACTCATTCGCCTTTAGTGGTGAATGGGTCCCTGTTAGGGTTTTGAAACTGAGATTTGGGTTCTTTTCCTTGATGTCTAAACTCTCAGATGCTTGGTTGTTATCTCTTGAAAATATGTAACAAATTCTATAGCCTTCTTTCCTTATTCTTGCACTATGAATGATAACTTTGCAACTTGACAACTTTGACAATTTTTCTCCAAACTTGTTCTCCACTTGGTCTTCAACCTGTAAATTTGAAAATACACATTGAAGGGAAGAAAAACTTGTTGATTGTTAGTGAATGGGGCTTTTCCTTGGTCAAACCCCTTTTAGGTAATTAAACCAAATGATGAAATAATGAAATTGAAGCATGAACATGAAATTTGCAATTGATGATACCTTGGAAGATATCTTGAGTATAAATCTACAAACTAACATGAAGTGGCCATGAATAATATATATCTTGATCCTTGAATAAAATGTGAAATAGTTCTTGCAAGTAGATCTTTAATGCTACATCAACTATCTTAGCTCAACAACATGCATGAATGCTTTATGCCTTAGACATGATGAAGTGATCTTGAATTGTTGTAATAAAACCTTGATAATCTACCTTGAAATACCTTTGAATTGCTCTTGTAAACTCTTTTGAACTAAAATTTTCTATAATGAATGAATTCTTGGAAGTCTAGGATGAAACTATGTGAATTCACCCCATATTTATACTAAATCTAGAGATCTTAACCCCGAAATTCAAATAGTTCAAGCTGACACCAGATATGGAAATGAATGCTATTAAAATCCCACCAGAATTAAATTCAAAAAGGGGGTTCTTATTAAGGGAGGATTCATTCACCACCTAGGGCGAATGGGTCCTGGCACAAGTTTCTAGTACCTTGCTCTAGGAGGGTGAAATAACATGAAAAACCCATGTTAGATATGTAAAGAAAGGGGGGTCCTATAGAGGGAGGACCCATTCACCATTAAAGGTGGATAGGTCCTAGCACCATTTTCTAGGACCTCAAATTTTTGAAATTAAATGTTTTACAATTTGAATATTGGGTGTGGGGATGGATCCTCAGAAGTTGTCATAAATAAGGGTTAAATTTGAATTAAAGGGGCTATAATTAACTCTTATTAACCACAATTAATTAATGAGACCCTAGGTAAGTGTGAAAGTGTGTTACAACACTTTACATCACATTAAATAGGGTACAATTTAAGTACAATTTATTAAAAGGGGCCCAAGTTCAATGTGAATGTGTACAACACCTTACAACACTAAACCTAGGCACGATTAGGTTAATTCAATGACAATTATTCCCAAGTTAAGTAAGGAAAAGGGATACTTTTTCTATTACTACATTTCCCCCCCACTTTAGTGAGAGGATGACCCCATGTCAAACTCACACTAAAGTAGACATACAAGAAACTTAAGTATTCAACAATAACAAAGATGCACATGATCATACCCTATCAAAGGACAAGAAAAAGAAAGAAAAAAAAGGATCAAGCACAAACATTCCAATGCCATATGGAATAGGGCTATTTTTTTGTAGAATATGTTGGTCACTCTGTGGTAGTGAAACCTCACTCTTGCTGGATGTTGTGGTTGTGTTGCTGACATGTGGTTGTCATTGATGTCAACACTATTAGCATTGTTGTATTGAAGGTTGTATATGCCGAGGATATTGAGAAAATTGTTAAAGAAAGAGTTGCAAGTTGACATTGGAATAGTGAAGGTCATGAAGGTGTCTTGCTTAGTACATTGATGATAAATCATTGTGGACTAAAGGGTTTATTGTTGAGAGTATCTAGTTTATCCACCGAAAGCTTTAGAGGTCCACATGAAGATTTGATTGTGTTATGAACAGTTGTGTTCTGACAATTTTTATGTGGTTTTAGTTTGTGTTCCTAATTGAAGTTGATGTGATTCTAGTAATTTTAGTTGCTGTAGATGCTTCTCTATTGATTCTTAATGTTTGTGGATGCTTCTAGACCATTCTCTATCTCTGTTGCATGTTCGCGTTGAGTGGTGTGCTTGTGGTTGGAGATTTTTTTCTTGTGTATTCAAGTTTTCATGTTCTTGGCTGACATGGTGGTTGTAACGTGTTGAGGATCCTTGGAGATTAAAATTTGAATGTTTGGAACACTCAAGGATATTTTTTTAAGTCTTCATCATATTGTGGCTGATGGTGTTTGATTCACATTGAAAATTTATTTGTAAATTTGGGCCGACATTGAAAATATGTTTTATATTTTGGCCAACGAAGTTGTTGATGTAAATTCATGTTGCAAATCATATATAAGAGTGGTTGTTTGTGTGAAATTAGAGAGAGTGTGAAGTGAGGAAGAGCTAGAGAAAGTGCAAGTGTGTGAATAGTGATCTAATCATTCAATTTCAGAGCAGAGTGTGAAGAAATTTAAGTGAAGTGTGAAGGAGTGTTTTTGTGCTTAACCGAAACTGTAATAAGGGTTTGTAGAAGCTATTTTCTCAGTTCATACCCTACGAATCTAATCCAAATTTCTGTAAGGCAGCGTGTCTTCTTTGGGAAATGAGCCCTCTTGTATTTGAGTAGTGAGCTCTAAGCAGTGTGCCTGAATGCATGTGCATTCCCATTATTTCTTCTTTATACTTTTAATAGGGTATAATATTGTGGACTAACATCCACCGTGGTTTTTCCCCTAATAGGGTTTCCATGTAAAAATTTTGGTGTTCTTTGTGTTTCTAATGTGCTGATGGTTTATGGTTCATTGCTCATTCATCAGATCTAAGATTAAGTTAAGTTTGAAAAGTTTAATATTCTATGACAATTGATTCACCCCACCTCTCTGTTGTTTTTCCTTGTTTTGTCAACAATTGGTATCAGAGCAGGTTCCTCTAAAGAAGTTTAAAAGCTTGAGGTGATCCAAGATGGCATCATACAAGGACAGTCCTAGATTTGATGGAACAAACTACTCTCCGTGGAAATCTAGAATGGAGTGTCATTTGAGGTGTATTGGTGAACCCTTTTGGAAGATTACAAAGAACATATATGTTATTCCTTAGAACAGTCCTTACACTCCCGATGAGATTAAAGAGGTTGAGATTAACATCAGGGCTATTGAATCTTTGTTGAGTGCTTTGACAGATTCGAAAATGACAAATGTGATAGGTCTGAAGATAGCTCATGATATTTAGACGAAGCTAGAGACTTTGTATGAAGGAGATGTATATGTGAAGGTCGCTAAGCTAAAATTTTTGAAAGGAAAGTATGCAAATTTGAAGATGGGTGAAGATGAAAATATTTCTTCTTTTATGCAAAGAGTAAATGAACGTGTGATGGGTATTAGATGTGCTGGTGGTACCCTGGAAGAACAATAAATTGTAGCTAAAGTGCTTAGATCATTTCCTCCCTCTTAAAAATAAAAATATCATGCTATTGAAGAGTTCGGATAAGTAACAAATGTGACAAGAGATATGCTGATTGGTAAACTTGTTGCTTTTGAGTTGAGTGAATTTGGTGATTTTTCCCCCAAGATTGAATCTGCATTTAAGGCTTTTGTATCTGGAAGAAACAAGCAAAGATATGATCTAGGAGAGAGTTCTAGAAAGACATTCAAGTATGAGGAAGAAATGAAACAACTTGAAGATGAAGAAAGAGAGGTAGAAGAGTTGGAAGCATTGATTGTGAAGAAAGAAGGCATAGGACAAGGTAAGTATAAAGGAAAGTTGTCTATTAAATGTTTCTCTTGTAGTAAAATAGGCCATTTTTCCTCAAGGTGTCTAAAAGAGTTCCTAGGTCTAAGCCTAACAAACCTAGATTTCAAAAGAAATGCTATTATACTGAAGAAGGTGTGATTGATGAAGAATATGATAAAGAAAATGGAAATGAAGATGAATGGGTTTTCATTGCTATCAAAGAAAATAGTTTGGTGGCTACTGAATCTGCTAAAGTTGAGAAATCTCTTGCAACCCAAATTGAAGAAAAGGATGAGTGGATTATTGGCAATGAATACTCACATCATATGACTGGTGACAAAAGAAAATTTTTAAGTCTAGAGAAATATGACGGTGGGGTTGTAAGATTCAGAGATAATAATGCTGGTGTGATTTGTGTCAGAGGATCTATTTGTCTTGGTGGAAAACATAACACTGATGATGTACTTTATGTTGAAGGCTTAAAGCATAACTTGTTGAGTGCTAGAAATATGGTGGACAAGGGTTATGATCTTCAGTTCAAAGATGGAAGATGCAAGATACTTGGAAGTTTTAGAAATATGATTGCTTCAGGTACAAAGAAAAGAGGTAACATTTTTCACCCGAGTGCTAATAATGTAAGTTGTTTAATTGCTCAAGTAGATGAAAAATGGTTATGGCATAGGAGGCTCTGTCATGTGAATTTTGATAACATTATCATGGTAAGCTCCACTCAAGCAGTAAGAGATCTACCTAAGCTAGTGAAACCTGCTAACACAATATGCAAGGAATGTTAGATGGGAAAATAGACTAGAGTCTCTTTTCTTAGAAAAAACATCATTCTAATGGAGTAATGGAGTTGGTGCATACTAACTTGTGTGGTCCCTCCAGAATTAGAAGTCTAGAAAGAGAAAGGTACTTTATGCTGCTTATTGATGATTACTCTAGGATGATATGGGTTGCTTTCTTAAGAGAAAACTGTGAAGCATTAAAGAATTTCAAAATTTTCAAAGCTATGGCAGAGAATGAGAAAGGTCTAAAGATTAAATGCCTAAGTTCAGATAGAGGTGGTGAGTTCACCTCCAGGGAATTCAATTATTTATGTGAAGAGCATGGAATCAAAAGACAGTTATCTGCTCCTTGAACCCCTCAACAGAATGAAGTTGTAGAGAGAAAGAACAAAATAATTTTGGATGCTACTAGAACAATTATGATTGAAGGAAATGTTCCTCACATCTATTGGAGAGAAGCTATAAACACTGTTGTATACACTTTAAACCGGGTAAATGTCAATTGTATTTTCGGTAAAACTTCTTTTGAATTGTGGTTTGGTTATAAGCCTACTATTAAATATTTCAAGATCTTTGGAAGCAAGTGTTATATCAAAAGAGATGAGGACATAGGAAAGTTTCATGCAAGGAGTGATGAAGAAATATTTATAGGTTACTCTACTAAAAGCAAGGCCTACCGGTGCTATAATAAAAGATTGCAAAAAATGGTTGAAAGTACAAATGTTAGAATTGACAAGGACTCTAATAGATCATCAAGATACTATGGATATGATTCATATGAATAGAAAGATGGTACAGACAAAGGGAAGAATGCTCAGACACAGAATCAAGTTCAAATTATTCCGGTAAATCAAGAAAGTCAGGAAGGAGAGACAAGTGGAAGTGAAGAAGAATGAATAGAAGAACCAGAAGTGTGAGAGAATCCTAAAATTTTGAGGTTTGTGAAGCTAAATCATTCTGAAAGTTAAATTATAGGAGACAAGAATAAAGATGTGTAGACTAGAAGAAGGATTAAAGAAGAGTATTGTCTGATTTCAAAGACTGAGCCTAACAATGTCAATGAATTTTGTAACGATGAACACTGGATGGAAGCTATGAAGGAAAAATTGATGCAAATTGAAAAGAATGATACATGGATTCTTGTTCCCAGACCTAATGATAAAAGTGTGATCAGTACTAAATGGGTCTTTCAGAATAAGCTAAATGAACAAGGTGAAGTGATTTAGAATAAAGCAAGACTGGTATGTAAAGGGTATTCACAAATGGAAGGTATTGATTTTGAAGAAACCTTTATCCCTATTGCTAGAATTGAATCTGTGAGATTATTTCTTGCTTATGTTGCATATAAGAACTACAAAGTTTATCAAATGGATGTGAAGTTAGCCTTTTTGGATGGTGAGTTAGAAGAAGAGGTATATGTTGAACATACAGATGGATTTCAACTAACTAATAAGGAAGACATGGTTTTCCAATTGAAGAAAGCTCTATATGGACTCAAGCAATCCCCCAGAGCCTAGTATACTAGACAAGATAAATTCTTACTAAAGATTGGATTCAATAAAGGTACTATTGACAACAACTTGTATTTTAAGTTGGATCATGATAAAGAGTTGATTATTGAAGTCTTTGTTGATGACATTATTTTTGGAGGAGATGATGATCTATGTATGAAGTTTGCTGATGAAATGAAGAGTGAATTTGAAATGAGTATGATTGGAGAAATGAAATTATTTCTAGGATTGCAACTCACTTAGTTAGACAATGGGATTTTCATATCTCAGTCCAAATATGTGAGAGTTACTGAAGAAGTTTGGCATGGAAGACTCAAAGCCTATTGGTACACCCATGGTAACTGGATGCAAGTTAAAACAAAATGATGATTCTTATAAGGAAAATCAAACAAGATATAGGTCAATGATTGGCAGATTTCTCTACTTAACTCAGACCAAACCAAAATCATGAATGTTGTGTGTATGGTTGCTAGATATCAAGCTGATCCAAAAGAATCTCATGTGACTGCTATAAAGAGAATTTTTAGGTATCTGAAAGGAACAATTGATTTTGGGCTTTGGTATCCTAAAAATGATGATCTTACTTTGAGTGCATATACTGATGCAGATTGGGTAGGAGATGTAGATGATAGAAAAAGCACTACTGGTGGTGCCTTCTTCCTAGGGAAGAAGCTGGTGTCTTGGTTGAGTAAAAAGAAAAATTCTAATTCCCTATCTACTGTTGAGGCAGATTATATTGCTGCTGCAAATAATTGTACTTAAGTGATCTAGATGAAAAAAATGCTAAAAGATATTAGAGTAGTATATGATGAGCCTATTGTATTATACTATGACAACTCAAGTGCAATAAACATATCAAAGAATCCAGTGCTACACTCTAAGACCAAGCATATATCAATCAAGTTTCACTTCTTGAGGGAGAAAGTGAGTGAGAAAGAATTCATACTGGAGTATGTACCTACCAAAGAATAGATTGCAGACATTTTCACCAAGCCATTTCTAAAGGATAATTTTGAGTATCTTAGAGGGATGATAGGGGTAATTACCCCTCCTGATATGAACTAGAGATGCATTTAATTGCATCAATCCACGTGCTTCATAACTATATTCTGATCCGGATTGATGTTTCCATGGCTGCTACTTAGGGGGAGTAGTTAGATGTGTAGATATGTGGTTCAAAGCTTGTATGTGGAAAGATAATTTCTATCTTTTCCATTGATGTCAAAGGGGGAGAAGAGAAATGTGAAAAACTATGAACTATCTGGGGAGAAGAGCCTTGTGGAAAAATATCATGTGGAGAAATGAGTTAGAATCTAAGGGGGAGTAAGTGTTGATTGAAAGTTGGGTTGATGGTTTTTTTCACATCATGTGTTTCCATCAATGCCAAAGGGGGAGATTTTTGGATTCTATGGTTGTGTTTCTTGTATGTGGTTGTCATTGATGTCAACACTATTAGGATTGTTGTCTATTTGAAGGCTGCATATGTCGAGGATATTGAGAAAATTGTTAAAGAAAGAGTTATAGGTTGAGAGTGAAACAATGAAGGTCATGAAGGTGTCTTTCTTAGTACATTGATGATAAGTTGTGGACTAAAGGGTTTATTGTTGAGAGTATCTAGTTTATCCACCAAAATTTTTAGAGGTTCATGTGAAGATTTGATTATGTTATGAACAGTTGTGTTGTCACAGATTTTTTGTGGTTTTAGTTTGTGTTCCTCATTGAAATTGGTATATTCTAGTAATTTTAGTTGCTCCAGATGCTTCTCTGTTGATTCTTAATGTTCGTTGATGCTTCTAGACCATTCTCTGTCTGTGTTGCATGCCCGCGTTGATTACTTTGCTTGTGGTTGGAGATTTTTCTCTTGTGTATTCGAGTTTTCATGTTCTTGGCCGACATGGTGGTTGTAATGTGTTGTGGATCCTTGGAGCTTAAAATTTGAATGTTTAGCACACTCAAGGATATTGTTTTAAATCTTGATTATATTGTGGCTAACGGTGTTTGATTCTTATTGAAAATTTATTTGTAAATTTGGGCCGACCTTGTAAATATGTTTTATATTTTGGTCAACGAAGTTGTTGATGTAAATCCATGTTGTGGATATATAAGAGTGGTTTTTTGTGCAAAATTAGAGAGAGTGAAGTGAGGAAGAGCTAGAGAAAGTTAAAGTGTGCGAATAGTGATCTAATCATTCAATTTCAGAGCAAAGTGTGAAGAAGTTTGAGCAAAGTGTGGAGTGTTTCTGTGCTTAACCAAAACTATAATCAGGCTTTTGTAGAAGCTATTTTCTCAGTTCATACCTTATGGATCTAATCCGAATTTCTATAAGACAGTGTGTCTTCTTTGGGCAGTGAGACCTCTTGTATTTGAGCAGTGAGCTCTAAGCAGTGTGCCTGAATGCATGTGCATTCCCATTACTTCTTCTTTATACTTTTAATAGGGTATAATATTGTGGACTATAATCCACCATGGTTTTTCCCCTAACAGTGTTTCCATGTAAAATTTTTGGTGTTCTCTTTGTTTCTAATATGCTGATTGTTTATGGTTCATTGTTCATTCATCGGATCTGAGATTAAGTTAAGTTTGAAGTTTTTAATATTCTATGACAACTGATTCACCCCCCCTTCTCTATTGTCTGTCCTTGTTTTTCCAACAACTCTATCCACCAGGTGAGTTATCCCAAATATGTATGGTCACTATGGGGTAGTGGAACCTCAGTCTGTCCACTAGGTGAGTTATCCCAAATATGTATGCTCACTCTAGGGTAGTGGAAGCTCAATTTTTCCACTAGGTGAGTTGTCCCAATGAGGTGGTTTAGTGAATAAGTCATGCCAGTGTGTCAGCTTCTCACCATACAATGAGAAAGTCATGCTAGTGTGTTGGAATCTCATCATACTAGCCATACCAAAGCTATCATCCTGATAACTTCAATAAGGCACCACAATGTAATGCTTTCTATAAATACTTTTGAATGTATGTAAAATTTTGTTAAAGGGAATTTTTCTTTGTTCATGTAAGGTCTTCTTCCTAGGGAAGATTGTGCCTAATGTCTCCAAGAGAGGACAAGTCAAGGATATGAGATTGCCACTTATGGGATGCCTCCTTCTCATCATGCCGTGAATGGAGATTGTATGCTTAGAAATATCACACTCTTGGAGGACATCAAATCCAATGACACCACCAAGAAAAGGACATGTCATAAGAAAAAAGAAAATCACACAATGAATTTTTCCAAAAAATGTCATCAATGTATGCCCCCACTTTAAAGCAGTTGGTACACCATTGTTGTGAGCAATTGCTTTAAAGTAGCCAATGTTTTGTCCTAAGACGTGAGAGATTTCCTCGAAAAACCCTATATGCCAAGTCATATGTTTTCAAAATAAGCTACGTCATGAAATAGGAAGGAAGGGTTTCCCCCACAAATACATAAGGGATCTATGGATTTGGGGTCATTATTTCTTTGTTGCAATGTTGCTATAGAGAATGGAATTGTCATCATTCCACAAATACTCATAGACCTGGAAGAATGACACAAAGAGAGGGAAAAAAAAGAAAATTCCTTTTAGGTTGTGGCAACGAAAAAAGTATCCCTTTATATTTCCTTGCTTGTTTGGGTCCTCCTTGTTGAATTGAGCATAATGTTTCTTCGATTTAGTGTTGTAATGTGTTTGACACATTCACATTATGTCTTGGGCCCTTGTGAACTATATAAACTTAATTAAACCTTGTTTAAGGTGTTGTAAAGTGTTGTGACACACTTTCAAAAATTTCTAGGGTTTTCATGAATAATTACCGACTTCTTTATGCTTTAATTGGCCTTGTTTTGCATCCACAAGCCCCTTTTAATGCATCTTTCCAAGGATAATGCTGATACAAATCAACATCCAATCATAATTCAGGTACTTTTAGATTGTGTGGCCCAAATTTAGTGATCTGGGATTCATAAACCACCTTGGGAGTATGAGTCCCACCTAGGTTTTTGGGCCCCGATCTAGATTTTGCATCATCTAAGCATTTTTAAAAATGTGTCGCATAGTTAAGCCTAATGGGACTCATACACCACTTATAGTGTATGAGTCCCATGTGGCCCAAAATTAAATTTAATTCAAATTCTTGGTAGGATTTTATTCTCCTAGATTTGATGTCGGCTTGTAGTGTTGTAATTTTGGGAAATTTGGCATAATTAACTACAAATAAAACGTTCTTTCACTCATTTTCACCTAAGCATTCATGAGATCACCTAATAATTTTGTTATACCATTCATAATAGCAAGTTTGAGTTCATAAGATCATTCAAGTGTTTACAAGAGCATTCAAGAGTATTCATGGGTTGATTATCAAGTGATTTAAAGCATTATTCAAGCATCAAGCATCATGTCAAAGTCTTCATGCATCATGTTTATTTTTGAGCTAACAATGGTGATGTATGATTTAATGATTCAAGTTAGCATCTAATTCAAGATCTATCCTATCACAGAAGTTATTTTAAAGTGGGTTAAGAAAGATAAAAACCCATAAGATTCAAGGGTTTTAGTTGAGGCCCAAGCTGAATTGGTAAAACTATGGAGAAAAAGGGTCCAAATTCTTCTTTAAATACATAAAGAAGTAGAGTTTCAAAGAACACATTGGTCAAATCTAGGAGGAAGGGAACCTATTCACTTCATAGGAGGAAATTCTGAAACAATTTCATGCATACTTAAAAAAATTATTCACTTTTGAGGATAGTTTTGAGGGTAGTCACAATGCTAGGGTGTTCATAAAGGGTATCATCCCAAGGAAAATAAATGAGGAAGATATAGAAAATTTGTCAGCAACATTTCTAAGGATGAAATCAGAAATTTCATTTTCTCCATGTGTAATGATAAATACCTAGGGGGGTTGACTGTCTATAGAATTTTATTAAACCTTTATAGATTGGATATGCTATGACTTTCTACTAGTATACAAGGAAGCATTGGATATGGGTTCCTTGGGAAGAAGCATCAACAGAGCCACCATCAAACTATTTCCAAAAGGGGGTGTTAAAACTCTAATAAATAATTGGAGGCCTATATCACTTTTGAATGTATCCTTTATGATATTGGCTAAGGTGATTTCCTTCAGGCTTGTCAACATCCTCCCAAATTTCATTAAGAATATCCAAATAGGATTTATCAAAGGTAGACACATATTGGAGAATCTTCAATCACAAGTTGTGAGGCTATGGAATGAACAAGATATTCCAAACATAATACAACTATGCTCCTAATAGACTTTAAGAAAGCATATGACAAGGTTGAGTGGTCATTCTTAAAAGCAACACTAGATACTTTTTTCTTTCCTAATATTTTCTATAATATGGTAGGCACACTTTTAAAAAATGTAGTTGCATAGGTGGATGAAAATGCTTTACTATTAGTAGAATTTAACCTTGAAAGATCCATTAGGAAAGGATGCCCCTTGGCCTCAAACCTTTTTGTTATCATCCCAAATAAACTATACTACCTCTAAAGGGATCATACTATATCACCAAGAGTTAAAGGCATAAGATTACCAGACTAGAATGAACTAGTCAATATACAATTTGTAGATGACACTACTATCTTTCTAGAGCTAGAAAAGGAGAACATGAAATAACTATTTGGGAAACTCAACCTATTATGTGAAGCATTAGGAGCCAAAATATATAATGCTAAATCCAACATCTTCGGGTGGGAGGAATCCCCATTTGACTGGGACAAAAAGTATGATTTCCAATGGGGTGGCCCAAACAAGCAAGATATCTTGGGATCACCTTTGTTGTTTATCTTAATCTAAAAGAAATGTGTCTTTGGATTATTTCCAAAATTGAGAAAAAAATAGAGGTATTGAATAGGTAGTACCTATCCTTAGTAGGGAGGATATAGGTCTGTCAAAAGGTTACCTCCTCTTACAATATATATTTTTCTTCAATTTGGGTCTTTAACAGATGTCAAATCAATGAGGTCCAAGAAAGAATGAGGAACTTTCTATGGTCAAATGGTAAAGGAAAAAGTAAAAAGTACTCAGTTAAATGGGAATGGTGTTTTCTTGATAAGATGAATGGAGGGATTGGACTAAAAGATCTTAGATTGTATGGTATTGCCTTGGATACCAAATGGATAACCAAAGCCTTGGTAGGGGATGAACCTTGAAAAATTCTAGTAAGGAACAATATATTGCTTGCCACTCCGAAACAAGCTAAAACATGGAAAAAATGCCTATTTGTGATATCATCATTAGTAAAAATTGAATGGATCCTATAGGGTCTTTAGTCTTTAAAATCCTTTGGAAGTCTTGGGAAGTAATCAAGAATAATGTAGAATTCAAGAATAGTAAAATAAACATCAACAACAATATGAAATTCTAGCCTTATATTTCCATATGGTGGAACTTATAACACAAAAAAAAACTCAAGTGTCTTTAGTGTAAGGGTGCTCTACAAAAAAGTGGTCCCAAAATGGTATCCAAACCTTCAGAAACATCTTGATTAATGACTTCAACTACAAAGTTGTAATATATTGGTTTCTAATTTTGATCTTCCTCTATCTAATCTAAGGACTTACAATGTTCTTATGGAAGATTGCAAAGATATTAGCTTTCCACCAAATGCAGACATTGAAATTGATTTGGTCGAAGACTTGATCTAAAAGGATGACACTAATTTATCCAAAATCAAAGCTAAAAAATCTACAAGTACATTATTAGCAATATGTTTGTTACTAAGCATGTCAATAATTGTTCGAGAATCGCTAATTCTGATAAGAAGTGGCAAAAAACATTTTTTTTCTATTTGGAAAAACATTAAGGAGCCTAAAAAGGTTTTTTTTAGATGACTTACTTGTAAGGAAGCTAAGGTAGCAAAACAACTCCCACAATAATCTTGAGAGGAGGATAATGCAAAAATTTATAAATATTTACAACAATTATATAAGCTTAAACAAAAATAAACATAAATATCATGCATACCACAACACAATGATTTACATGGGGAAAACCCTTTTGGGAGAAAAACCACACACTCTAAAATCTACCCAATATATTACTCAGAAATCACAAAGATTACAATATACTTGTAGAGAAAGCTTCTCATAGGAGTACCACTAATTACAGATCCAGAGGCAATGCGACTGCTATCAGACTCTCATAATACATCACTATACATAGCCATAATAAAATTCCCTCATAAAATAGGGTTTCCTTCTATGAAAAGTCAAGCCCAAAAGTATGGACCGTTAGATTTGAGACCTAATGATGTACGATCCATATTTACAATAATAAAATATACATAAAATTTAGCTTTTGGTGGCAGCACCCCTGAGCACCCATCAAGGCATGCGGCCTCACACCCCCCACTGGGGGGATGATCCTCCCAAACCCCTCATGGACCCCCCCCCCTCCGTGCCCCCCATCACCTATATATCAATAATAGCGTAGGGTTTGTGCAAGATCATGAGGGTCCAAAAAGTGGCGATGTAAAAAAAAAGGCATTTTTAAATTTCCCAAAAATGCAAAAATCCCGCTTTGAGTTTTTCTAGGCTTGGGTAGAAAGTACATGGTGCCATAGAAAACACCAAAGCTAAATGGATATCCATTCCGAAACGAATAGCTATTATAAAGCAGATATCCGTTCTAAAATGGATATCCATTTTGGAACAGATACCCGTTTAGTTTAAGTTGTTTTTTTAATATTATTATATAATATTAAATACATTATAATAATATGATATTATAATATATTGAATATATTATAATTTAATATTATATAATTTATTATATTATTATATAATATATATAATATTATAATATATCAAATATATTATACTATATTTTTATATAATATTATATTATAAAATAATATTATATTATATAATAAAAATATTATAATGTAATATAATATAATATAACATATATATTATAATATAATATAATATAATATAACATATTTATTATAATATAATATAATATAATATAATATAACATATTTATTATAATATAATATAACATATTTATTATAATATAATATAATATAATATAATATATATTATATTGTATTGCAATATAATATATTATTATTATAATACAATATATTATATTATAATATAATAGAATAGATTATATTATAATATAATATAATGTATTGTATTGTAATATAATATAATGTATTGTATTGTAATATAATATATTATTATTATATTATATTCTAATATAATATATTATTATTATATTATATTGTAATATAATACCAATCCCTGCTCAATAACATACCATAAGTATCAAGTATCTCGACAACTTTAATGTCTATGTAATATTGAAATTTGGGATCCGACACTAGTTGCATGTGAATATTAGTTAACTCTCCAACTACATTTACTTTAGTTTTATCGAGTTGAGTAGCTTTCTTTAAAGAACTTTCCGGAGTTAATCAAAGTGTTTGACATATGGACGAAGGCATCACATTAGTAGATGCTCCAAAGTCTACTAAACAATTATGAAGATTTTTACCAAATATTCTCAGCGTGAGTAGAAATGGTAGGGATTCTAATTTTCCTTTGTAAAAGGCTACTTGCGCATTTGCTATAGGAACAATATTCTTATCTTTTTCCCTAGCATGATTATCATTCACCTGAGATTCCTTAAATTTTCCTTCTTTTGGAATATCTTCTAGAGTATTTAAGAAAGCTTTCTTGATCACAGGTGTTTTGAGCAATTCTAATAAAGAAAGGCTAATTTTTACCTTTTTTTATTTCTTCTGCTAAGTAGTTATTCAAATTGTTTTGGTTAGTGGAATCTACCTTTTTTACTTCATGAAAATTTGATGAATTATAATGAGAGGTTACCTTAGGTAACCTTGGATTATTGCTTGATTTATCATCAAGTGGAGTATTAAAGTTGTTAGGCAGAATTGACATAGTTAATGGCCCATTGAATTTACTTCCACCATTGGTGTTACTTCTCAGGTTATAATTATGTCCTTTTTGATACTGTTGAAAAGCATGAATTTCGTCAACTTCATCTTGAGGTTCATTTTCATCTTGATAAGGAAACGTATACATTTGTAAATTCATAGTTGAATTGTCTCCTTCATATTCATGAGTGTAACTTGTGACAACTGTAGGTGGTTTAACACATTCATAACTTTCAAGAACTAGAGTAGAATCATATCCTTCTAGAACCAACTCATTTCCTTTGGGAGGATGAGAGTCACACTGTTCATTATGATGTGTAGTAGCTAAAGCAATTTTAAACTGTGAACAATCTACTTCAACATGAATGTTTGTATTATGAATTCTACACCAATTATTCATTGCAAGATCAACTAAATTCACCTTCGACATGGATCTTTCATCAGAAGGATCATTGTTATCTAAAGGTGTTGATACTCCTCCATTGTTTGGTTGTGTATTCCAAGGTCTACGTGGTCTGGGAGCGTTATACACTCGATTATGTGAATTTTGGTTGTTATTTTGAGCATAAAAGTTTTGATTAATTATTTTTTAACTTCTATGGTTAACCTTTTGAGTTGAGTTGTAATCTCTTTAATGTCTTCCTTATCATCTAAAATTTTAACATTCTAATTTTCTTGAGTTTGCGAGAAGAAATAATTTCTATTAGGATGCAACTCTGTGATAGATGGACTGGGGTGAGGGACTAAAGCTTGAATATTTCTTAGTTGAAAGAAAGTATTATGAGGAAATGTCCCATTTTGGATCACTGAAGGATAAACATTAGGAGTCATGGGATGATTTAAAGGGACTTTATTTACACTTGGGATAGGATAATTATTCAATCCATTTTCTCCATTTGCAAATGATCCATTTTCGAGGTGTTTCATTTCTAAATTTACACTTACAACTTCAACATAGGCATCGAGTAAAGTAGTAGGAGGATTTTCCCTTCACTTTACAAACATAGAAGTTAAAGGATCTACTATTGTATAATAAACTACAATAGCATAAAAATTATCCACTAAGTAAGGTTCATGTAGCCTAGAATAATCCTTTTGGAACCTGTCATTAAAAGTAGTTATAGGTTCTCCTTGGAACATCTTGATCTGAGAAAATTGATGATACAACAAAGCAGGGTCAATCAATGTTCTAAATCTGGCCAAAAATTGACTTTCCATATCTTGCCATGATCTGATAGAATTGTGAGGTAGGTTGATATACCACTAGGAAACTTCATCGCTTAAGGTGTACAAGAACAACCTACATACAACATCTTCATGTTGAATCCTTTCTCTAAAACACATATCCTTAAAGATACTAATATGCTCCTCTGCATCTTTGTGAAGATAATACTTAGGACACAATTTATTGGGATTTTTCAATAGATCATTCTACACAAAAAATTGAATCGGTGACTCTACATTAAAGAAAACCATCACTATGGGGTGTGGTGGTGGTGTTACAATAGTTGGATTTTAAGAATTTACACTTAAACTTCCAGACTTTTGAGGTCTAGATGACGTTTGACCACTAAGCTCAACTAAAGTCACACACATATCACCAAATAGAGATATAGTCTCTCTAGAAATCTAGTTTAAAACCTAACAAAACCAAAAGAACAACAATACAACCCTCTTTCTAGTGCCAGTTCATGTTGACGATGATGTCACTCGCAACAACAGTACAAATGAATTACTCATAGGAAAACTACAAAGATCATATCCTTCTTGAAAGAATTAACCAAAGGAAACCTAGGGGTGTTTATATAATAGGAAAAAGGTTGGCTCAATTCAATCCCAAGTCTTCAATAGTCAGGTCTTGACCGTACTAGGTTCACTTCAGGGTATGATGTGATATTGCTGTTAATCTCAAAGGGAATACTGTTGTCTCTAATTTCATGAAGAATAATAAGCATTCTACACAAGATTTCTAATTCAATCATAAAAAAACATCATGAAATTGAAAGATTTGAAATAATATTTCATGAACATCAACAATTTTGCTATTACTTAAGTAGATTTAGCTTTAAGCATTCAACAATTTCATAGAAAATGAAATATTTTCAATAAATTTCTATCCATTTGTCCATTTTTTGGAACATTTTCATGAATTTAAACATCTATTCTAAAATAAAGCATGAAAATACTAAAAATTAAAATTTCTCCCAGTTATTCTCCATGCATTCCCTAAAGAGTTAATCAAATCAAAGCAAACCGCTTTTGCTATGCGCTTAATATTGGTGTACATCATGTTATGAATAGTTGGCTTGCGGCTATCTTAACTCCTAATTAAGTCATGTTATCATTATTATATTATTATTGAGTTGGTTAGGTTGACCTAGGTCTTATATAGGGTGTCTAAGTAGGCCTAGGTGATATCCTAGGCATAAATAGGTATATATAGGAGGTTATGAGTCTTATTTTATCATCAAGTGTGAAGTGTGTTCTCATTAGAGATATTTGGAGGTTTTCCCCCTTGAAGTGGCTTGTTATTCTAAGTTATTATCAAGTATTTGCAGAATATTTCATATCATATTTTTCTATTGTGCAAGTTATTTCATGTAACAAGTGGTATCAGAGCATGATCTTGGCACCATAGGGGCAAGGTTTTTTTCTCAATATTGGGGGCGATTTTGGGAAGAGCATATCTTTCAGATCAAATTTTGGCAATTTTTTTATAAAAAATTTAAAGGGTTTTTGAAGGACATATTTAAGAGGCTACATTAAAGATTTTAGAGGAATTAGAGTAGAATTGAGCGAATTATTCTAGAATTAAGGTTTCTACGCAATTTATTTGGAATTTGCATATCTCACATATTTTCAAATTGGTGTCTAATTTTTATAAGGTTTTTGAGGACATACTCAAGGATATTATAGTTAAAATTGTGGAGGAATTGGAGCAGAAATAAGCAAGTTATTGAAAAATTAAGGTTTCCACAAAAATCACTCTCAAGGCTACAAATTTGCTTATTTCTTGGAGATTTTTCTAGGTGAGAGTTATTTTAGCCCTAGTAAGTTACAATAATTTTTTTAGAGAATTTAAGTTTTTTTTGTGTGATTTATTTCAAAATTATTGGCTCCCATCATGACGGGGCCTACAACAAGGGGTAAAAATAATGTTGTCACTCCGAGGAAGACCCCTGATAAGGATGGGGTAACAATAGAGGATATTACTCTAATGAGGGAATTAGTAAGGTCAAGGAAGACATTTCCTCAATGAAGATGGATATGTGTGACCTAAGAGGAGATATATCAAATATATGAAACATGTTAAGTGCCTATATGACTGAACCAAGAAATGATTTCTCAAGCAACCAAGGTGAAAATTCTAGGTCAACTAACATTGACACAAGTTTTAATACTCCTATGGGATGTAGGAACTTATTTCCAAAGGTGGATATGCACAAGTTCGATGGTAAGGATCCTCCAACATGGATAAACCAAATGGAGAATTTTTTTGAAGTACACCAAATCCCAAATTGAAAAAAGGTCACGATGGATTCTCTATATCTTGAACTAGATCAATTCATTTGGTATCATTGGATTTGTACTCATCGAAGGAAAAAAGGTCTCGCCGTCTCATGGTCAATTTTTACAGAGGAACTCCAAGCACAATATAGCAATATCGTGATAGACAACTTCTTCAGCCAGCTTGCTAAACTTCAACAAAAAGGATTAGTTAAGGATTATATTCAACAATTCCAAAATCTATCCTTAAGAGTGGATACAATTACAAAAGATAACTTGATTGATTTATTCTTGGGGGGTCTCAAGGATCACATTCAACATGAGGTACGCATGTTTAGTCCTAGATCTATAAATGAGTCTTTTATCTTAGCACATAGGGTAGAGGAGAAGTATTTTATTCCTAAGAAGCAAGGGGCTAATGTGAAAAGAGAGAAAGGATATCCAACAAATTATCTTCCTAAACCTACTAGGTTGACTCCACAAAAAATTGAGGAGAAAAGAGAAAAAGGTTTGTGTTTCAATTGTGATAGAAAATATAGTCGAGGACATAAATGTAGTGAAAAGAAATTGTTCTATATTGAAGGTCCAAGTGAGGAAGAAGAGGAAGAACCCATATTAGAGGATGGAAGGGAGTAAAATGAGGAATCACATGATTCTCAACCAATCATTTCTTTTCATGCACTCTCAGGTTTCAGTGCTCCACAAACTCTCAAGGTGGTGGGGTTCTTAAAGAAGCAGAAAGTAACAGTGTTGATCGACTCATGTAGTACTCATAATTTCATCAACAAAAAGTTAGCTACCCGTCTATATTATTTTATATATCCAACTCCAAAGTTTCAAGTTTTGATTGCAGATGGTGGTACAGTTAGTTGTTCAGGGAAGTGTCATAGAATTAAATTATTCATGGGAGATTATCAACGTGACACCCCAATGTATGCGATATCCATGGGTGCAACAAATATTGTTTTGGGAGTACAATGGATTACTACATTGGGAACAATTGAGATGAACTTCCAAGAAATATTCATGAGATTTCAATTAGAAGGAAGGGTAGTAGAGATAAGGGGGTTGAAGGAAAAGTCCCAAAATATGGTAAGCTCTCATCAAATGCAAAATTTTCTTAAGAAAGGAGTGGATGGATTTGTGGCCCAACTATGTTCTTTAGAAGTTTCTCAATCTAATGCTCCTACTCATCCAGATTTACAAGCTATAATTGATCATCACTTAGTTTTTCATGGAGATATGCCTAAAGGAATTCCTCCTAAGAGGGATCATGATCATGCGATACAGTTAGTTCTAGGGATCCAACCATCGAACATTAGGCCTTACGGGTATCCAGACATACAAAAGAGTGAGATAGAAAAAAATGTTGAGATGCTAGAGGCGAGAATTATTAGGCATAGCCAAAGTGCTTACTCCTTGCCTATGGTGATGGTACGTAAGATGTATGACACTTGGTGCATGTGTCCATATTATAGAGTGCTCAACAGGTACACGATTAAATATAAGTTTCCTATTCAAGTCATTGATGATTTGCTAGATGAATTGAATGGAGCTCTGTAGTTTACCAAGTTAGATCTTAGATCTGGTTATCACCAAATTTAGATTAAGGAGGAAGATATTTGTAAGAAAACATTTCAGACTCATGAGGGTCATTATGAATTTTTGGTGATGCCATTCAATCTTACCAATGAACCATCTACATTCCAAAGTTTGATGAATTCCATTTTTAAAAAGTTCTTGAGAAAGTTTGTGTTAGTATTCTTTGATGATATATTGATTTATAACAAGACTTGGGAAGAACATCTACAACATGTGGATCAAGCATTACAAATACTTGAAGATCATCAACTCTATGCCAAGCCATCCAAGTGTGCTTTTGGTCTTAAGGAGGTGGAGAATTTGGGACACAGTTTCATATGAAGGAGTAAAGGTGAACCCTAACAAAATTAAGGCTATCATGGAATGGCCTATTCCAAAAACCATTAAGAAACTGAGGGGTTTCTTGGGATTGAAAAGGTACTATAGGATATTTTTGAAGAATTATGGTCATATAGCAGCACCTCTCACCACTCTATTGAAGAAGGATTCTTTTCTTTGGAATAAGTTAGCTAATAAAACATTTGAGAGATTGAAGGAGGCTATGTGTACAACTCCAGTGCTTTCCACTCCTGACTTCACCAAGGAATTCATTGTGGAATGTGATGCTTTTGGAAATAGGATAGGAGCAGTTCTTGTGCAAGAAGGTCGATCAATTGCTTTTGAGAGTTGTCAATTAAAGGGTAAGAATTAGCTAAAACCTATTTATGAGAAGGAAATGCTAGAAATCCTTCATGTAGTTAAACAATGGAGGCCTTATCGGATGGGTAGACACTTCAAGGTTAAGATAGATTATGATAGCCTAAAATATTTTTTGGAACAAAGACTATCTTCTGAAGAGCAACAAAAATGAGTCACTAAGATGTTAGGATATGACTTTGAGATTGTATATAAGAAAGGAAAGGAAAATATTGTAGCAAATGCACTTTCAAGGAAGGATGAGAAAGATGAATCCTTATTGTGTTCCCTTTCAATATTACAAGAAAATTGGGTAGAGGAAGCCAAAGCAGAGTGGAAAAATGATGTTATGACAAGTAATCTCATCCAACAATTAAAAAGTGATCATAGTAGTTTAGATGAGTTTTTTTGGAAGGGAGATACTTTTTGGTATAAGGAGTGTTTGTATCTCTACAAGAATTCCACTCTTAAACAAAATATTCTCATAGAGCTGCATGAGTCTCGATTTGGCAGTCATTCAAAATTTTTGAAGACATATCATTGAGTCAAGCAAGATTTTTTTTGGGAAGGGCTAAAAGGTGAAGTTCAAAAATTTGTGGCTGGATGTTTGGTTTGTCAAAGTAATAAAGGGGAGACAATTAAGACACGAGGTCTCTTGCAGCCCTTATCCATTCCTAGCCAGCATTGGGAAGAGGTATCCATGGACTTCATCATAGGGCTTCCAAAATTTAAAGGTCATAATGTCATCATGGTAGTAGTTGATCACCTCACTAAATATGCACATTTCATTGCATTATCATATCCTTTTACAACAAGTGTACTGGAAAAATATTTTTTGGAGAATATCCAAAAGCTACATGGTACACCTAAGGTTATTGTTAGTAATCGTGATCCTATCTTCACTAGTCACTTTTGGAAAGATTTATTATCATGTTTGGGTACTCAATTGTATCATAGCTCTTCATACCACCCTCAATTAGATGGGAAAACTAAGGTTGTTAATAAGTGTTTGGAAGGATATCTATGTTGTTTCACTTCAAAGAAATAGTCTCAATGGGTAGATTGGCTACTGCTTGTAGAATGGTGGTATAACATTTCTTTTCATAGCTCATCAAAAATGTCTCCATTTTTGGCACTTTATGGATATCATCCTCCTTCCATCATATCATCATTAAAGGTATCACCAAGAATTCAAGAAATAGAGGACCACTTGCTTCATCAATAATAGGTACTTTCAGGACTCAAGGAGAATTCAACCATGGCACAAAATTGAATGAAACAACAAGCATACCAACATCATAGTGAAAGAAGTTTTGAAGTTGGGGATTGGGTCTTCTTGAGATTGCAGCCTTATAAGAAAATCTCATTGAAGCAACAAAAAAAGAATAATAAGTTGTCTCTAAGGTATTATGGGCCATACCAAATCATGCAAAAGATTGGTAGTCTTGCCTACAAGCTAGAGTTGCCAACAAAAACAAAGATACATCCAGTTTTTCATGTTTCTTGTTTGAAGAAGGTAATTGGGTGTAATATTCCAACTCAAACAACACTACCAAAGCTTGATGGAAAAGGAAGAATCATTTTGGAACCAAAGTGAATTCACCAAACACGCATAAAGAAGCTGAGGAATAGAACTCTCATTGAGTATCTCAACCAATGGAAGAATTTACCAGTTGAAGATGCCACATGGGAGGACGAGGAGTTCATTCAAAAAAATCCAAACTTGATTAGCATTGAGGACAATGCTTCTTTGAAGAAGGGGGGCATGCTACGCCCTTAATATTGGTGTACATTAGGTTATGAATAGTCAGCTTGTGGCTATCTTAACTCCTAATTAAGTCATGTTATCATTATATTATTATTATTTAGTTGGTTAGGTCGGCGTAGTTTTTATATAGGGGTGTCTAAGTCAGCCTAGGTGATATCCTAGGCATAAATAGGTATATATAGGAGGTTGTGAGTCTTATTTTATCATCATCTTGTGAAGCATATTATCATTAGAGATATTTGGAGGTTTTCCCCCTCGAAGTGGCTTGTTATTCTCAGTTATTATCAAGTATTTGCAGAATATTTCATATCATATTCTTCTATTGTAAAATTTATTTCATAAGAGATTTATACTTCACCATATTGATTCACATCTACATATAAAACAATGCGAGCTTTTAAAGAGGGGTTTTAGTTTGGATACAAAGTAGGTTTTGCATGCACACTTAAATGATGCAACACATAGTCTTATTCGACTAAACTAACAAAACAAGATACATAGATTCATGAGATAGGTAGCTATCAAATTGGATTTTATATTGATTAAATTCTATGTGCATACAAGTTTTTAGTCTAAAATGATTCAAAAAATAGGAAAAAAGAACAAAACTTAAAAAAAGTTTTGGCTCTTTTGAAATCCAAAAATTCTAAACTTAAAAATAAAAATAAAGCAATAAACGACCTTTAATAGGAACAAGGCCTCAAAATTTCAAACTTAAAGTTTATCGAGAGAATTAGAAATAAAAAATCAAAATGTAGCATGTGGCATACACCAACTATCATCAAAATCTTCTAGATGAAGTCAAAGATTTGACTTCTTCAACAACAACACTTTTCACTTCCAAACTTTGATACACAATAAGCCACATGAATCAAGGCTATCAACATCCTTTAGAATACCAGAAAAGAAACATCCATCGGGACCAGGAACAACCTGCAAAAATCAATTATAATAAAATATTTTTGTGACACTTCTGGTGTCCAATATCGAGTACTTCCTTTTATCATTTAGGGCTCGGGTTCTGGGATCTTTTCTTCACTTTTCTTCTACTGATATTCTCTGAAAGTATTCAATATTTAGTATATACGCTCTTTTGAAATCCATTTTATTTCCTTCCAACTGAACTTGAGCCTAGTGTATTCTTCTGATATCTAGAGTATACTAGCATTCCTTTGTACTTTCTTTGTTTCATATTTGGCTATAGTGTTCTTGCACCATATGATTTTATCAATGACCTCCCAGGTTAACAACTAAATAGGGTCTTATTTATCCTTTCAATCCATTCCATGAAATATTTCACTTCTTTACCCTCCTTTCCTTGTGTTTGGGGATCACAATCTTGACGTGTGAAAATTTTAATAAAATCTTGATCTTTATCAAGCAACTCACTACCTTTCTCAGTGACCTTTTCAAATCCTTCAATACATTATGTCAATGTGTCACCATCCCATTTCAACTATTTCTTCCATTTTTTAGGCATTGGAACTTCTTGTTTTGAAATTATATTTTCTCCTATCAATTCTTGGACATCCATTTGCATGAGAGTTTCAACATTTCACCTTTCAACATCAACCTGTTCTTGGTGAAACCCACATTTATCTTCAAATCTTCTAGATTTCTCAGAACAACGATATGATTCCTTATACTTCCCCATTGCATCTGTAACATATTATTCTCCTTTCCTTACCCAATATTCAATCCATTCTTCAAATACATTCATTTTATGGCAAACTGCTACAATTGCATCCACCTATTCTTATGACATTAGTACTAGATTTTGTTGCAATTCAGTTTTTGCTTGACTAGATAGGGTTAATGAATTTATAATGTTTTCCAAGCTAGCAACCCATTCTTTCAAATCTCTTTTCTTATTTTTATTTTTCTATAACCTGACAATCATTGCATCTAAATTCATCTTTATTTCTTCTAACTCTTGTGTCTAGGATGAGTGTCCAAGATTACTACTTGTTATCTTATACTCTATGGGAATGATCTCATGTCTATTTTTATCAGATATTGGAGTAGCTATATGAATTTTTTTGTATCTATCTACTTTCTTATGTATGACATGTTTCACTTTAGCTCTACACCTGGGCTTAGGAGTATCTACTTCTTGTATAAAACTATTAAGATCCAGAGGCACTATTTCTACTTCCATTGGAGAAGCCAATTCTCTAATCAACCAATCAGGTGCATCCTCATCGCGATCTACCTCTATAACATTCCTTTGTTCTTGGTTTCCAGTTGATTCAGGAACTTCTTCAACTTTATTTGCTGCATCCTCTGAAATAGGAGTCTCTTCAAAAAAAATTGACATAGATTTTGGATTACTAGGGTTTGACACTGTCTCTTCTATTTGGAGACTTGTATTTTCCTATCTAGCTAGGTGTTCAACATCAGCTCTTTGGACGTCACTTTCCTTGTATCCTATCACATCAGGATTTTCTTCATTTCCAACTTTATCACCTAAAACTTGTGTAGTTTCTTCATTCTCAACTTCAACCCAGTCCTCCTTTAATTTTTCAAAGACCTGAAGCTATTTATTATCATTTGGATCATTCCCAAATGAAGGATGGGAATTGAAGGTGTCTTCAATAACTATTTCATCAATAGGATCTTGCCCTGTAGTCTCCTCTGTTTGCATCTCAAGAACATCAAGGTTCCTTGTATGAATTACTCTTCTTTAAAATTTATAGGAGTGGACCCTATGTCTGGAATTTTCTCTACCATTGGCTGTACCATGGGTTTATCCTTAGACTTCCTTTCTTTTACTTTATCCCACATGGCACCCCATTTATCCATATGTTCCTTAATTCTAGCTTCATCTTCCTCAAAAATTTCATCCAAAACCAGAGGAGTCCCTCCTAGTACTTGTTTCATACTAGCCATATTAACAGAAGGGGGAGAAGTAAACAATGTTGCAACTCTTTGAGATGCAGACCTTGTTTGTGTAGCAATATTTTCTGTTGCCCCTGCTTCTTCTTCAATAGTAGGTTTAGTCCTTGGTTTTGCTATGGAGGAAGATGAACCTTTAGGTTTTACTTTTGATTTAACTTTTCCTGACTTGACATCTTTTTTCTTATCAATTGGCTTTAGTGAAACTCCTTGACTTGAAGCTTTATGGGTTTTCTCTTCAATTCTTATACCAGTAGTTGTCTTACTAGTCTACCTCTTCTTCTTAGCAGGTTCCCCACTCTCAAATGTAGTTTCATTTCCTTGTTTCCTTCTTTTATCTTGTGAGTACATGGGTTCAATTTCTTTTTCACTTAAAACTTTACAAAAAACATTTATTCAATGTTGAGAATGTAATAAAACTGGTGTAGAGAATTCTTCAATTGATTGTCATTTCTTCACCCTTGTAGTTTAGGTCCGGGATAGGTTCATCATACACCCTATCTTAATTGTAATATTTATTCAACACTTTACCATCATCTTTTTCCAATTGATCTGGAATATCATGAAGCATAAGAATCCAAACAGATTCTAATGAAAATCTTTCATATTTTCTTTTCCTTACTCTATGCTCATCTTCACAATTCAGCCAATAATCCTCTAGGTGTTGGACATGAGCAAAATAACCAACTATGTTCTTGGCAATATTCCCTTCAGGGTCATAATACATCCTCTAAAGTGAGAAGTATTCAAAATTATGTGTTTTCAATTCTTCTTCATACATTTCAGCTATCCTAATTGCACTCCATTTATAATTCCCTATGACAATAGGAAATCTAAAGGAATACTTCTTATGAGCATTGCTATAAAGATCTTGAGATGGATTGAACTATCTCACCAATTCTAATAACACATTTTTTCTATAGGATACCTGGGTAGCATAAAAGGATGTCCATCAAACCCTTTCACTCTAATGTATGAGTAAGTGGGGAACTGAATGTACCGGCCTCCGATCAATCTAATAACACTTTGTGCTTCCAAAGACAATATTTTGGCTTTGTCACCTTCCATCATTCTAACTAGCTTCATGGAAAACACATCATTAACTCTTCTGTAATGCTCTTTGCATCCATGGATAGTTATTTTGGGTAAATGAGCATATATTAAACTATTTCCTACTTCTCTACCCAAAGTACCAATCTTTTTCAACCCTTGTTTACTTTCCCTTATGGAAGAAGAATAAATCACATATGAAGACATAAAAAAATCTTTCTTTTGGGAAATACATTTATCTATTCATTCAATCTGTCACTAATAAACTTTCCCCAATGCATTTGCATGGGACTATCCATCAATTTGGATATTATCACAAACATCCAAGGTTTAAATTTACTAGCATCTTGCAACCCAACTATCCTGCTTAGCATAGTTATAACATCTTGAACATCTAGGTTGAACATAGACCTTAGAATTAATTTTGTTTGTTTTGTAATCTGTTCTTGACACCATTGTGTATTCATAATCTCTCTGTTGCAATCCTCAACACTCTGATAAGTTTTGGCCTTCGCCCTCATATCAATATTTTCCATCTGAGTGAATATAGGGAGCCCAAATGTGTATGTAATTCCTTTCTTGAAGATATCTACATAAATTCTTCCATCCTCAATAATTCTTTTGTTTGGATCACAATGATTTATACATTCCATGACCAATTCAGGGGCCTCCATTGCTAGCGGAAACCCTCCTACTAAAAATAACCCACTTGCTATAACATTTTTGGTACATTGAGAAGCATTTTCTTTTCGTACTTGAGTGAAAATTTCAACATCAAAAGACCATCCCATATGAGTATCTATAACTACTATGCCAATTGGTATGGCTTGTGAACTGCAATATTTAAATTCATCTTCTATTTTTGCTTCAGAAGTACTCATTTTTGTTGGTGTCTTTTGCATTTTCAAATGTGTGTCTTGTGTGCAAGTTAGGGTTAAATTTAACCAAAATTTCATACAAATTTATAAAAATTTCAGTTCACCTTTTGGTTAAATTCAAATAAAAAACAATCAACATTTCAATTTTCAAAAGGAAATACCAATTTTTTGAGATTTTCATGCATGAAAGTGATTAATGAAATTTATTTTATTCAAAAAATACCTAGTTCTGGTTGATGATGATAATATCTTCAAAATGAATCCTCAAAACCCTTGGTAGTTGTGTTCTTAGTTTATCAATATTTACCTTTCCTTGCATGCCAGTATTATTTCGTTTGTTCAATTTCCTTTGCAAATTTGCTGGATGACACAAAGTAGAGTGTTATAAAAGCAATTGCATGCTTGAGGTGATGCCAAGTACATGATTAGTTCACCACCTTCATTAATTACTTGTTATAATGCATTCATTTCTTGAATAAAGGTGCAATCATTATGAATTAGGGTTCAAATTATGAATGCCTAGATTTCTGTACGGGCTCGCTACTAGAGGAGAAAGACGGTACAAAGATATTACGTGGCACTCTGGTGTCACTTTGAATTTTGCAAGAAAAATCATTTAAGATATGTGATCATTTGTGATCATTAGGATTAAACTTCCAATATCAAATTTTGAAAAGAATTCCAGGTACAAGGGCACTTACCTCCAAGCTTTAAAGAAAATCAGAACAAAAGAAGAGACTGGGAACTAGGTTCAAGAGAGCTAAAAAATAATTAAACATTTCATAATAGAACCTCCAATTTTCAAATTATGATTAAAAGAAAACAAAAAAACAACTATCATACTCCAATACAAGAAAAAAAGTACCACTGAGATTAATAAATTTTGGTTGATGACTTACCGGGTGGGACTAGGACCAATTGAAGATACAACTCTAGGATTCTAGTTTCTAGTAAAATACTAAAACTTCATGAAAATATTCAAACACTAAATTCGGGAAAGAATAAGGATTAAAACAAAGACCAGGCAGATTGAAAACGAAAATTGCATTTTACCAACCCACAGAACCACGCCAAAGCAAATTGAGGTGAAAGGGAAAAACTAAAAAAGGGGGTTCATGTTGCCCAGGGGAAAAATGGGGTGTGTTGTGAGACCACACAATAGTATCCTTGTGGGATGTCCTATCCATTTCGAAGCAAAATAATTTTCTCAAGGATGCATTCAATAGAACATATTCTTCCATCAGATCTGGTCTTTCTGCATAACCAATATAAGGGAAAAAGGCTTGCATTGGACCCCCAATCCTTAGGGGCTACTGCATATGTGAATATGGTGAATACAAAAAATGTGAGAGAAGTAAGACAAAGCCCACTTTTTCTTCTTGAATCTTATTGTAGGGGATAAGTTACTGCACAATAATATGAAAGATTCAAGGGCCAATACTACAATCATGCCCAAACTAGCGGTCAATGCTCTAAACTTGAAATATGAGTCCCTTGACAAGGGAATTATGTAGTTAGATGAAAAGGTCTCAACCATTGGTTGCTTTAAAGACCTCTCTTTGACCTTGTTTTCCTATCCAAGCCAAACAATCACCCAAGAAGTGGTCATAATTGACATTCCTCCCATCTTCAAAATGTTCCTATCAAGGGATTTCATAGAAAAGCTTGGTGGATACCTAGCACTTGACTGGTCTCATTTAATATTATGAACCAAGCACAAAGAGAAGATGAAGATCATTTCCAATCCTTTGCATCCTAAACACATTGTAGAAGATGTAGTACTAAGTTTCAAAGTGGTGCATACCTCCATTTCCAAGAAGGCGATGTATTGCATGGAGATGTTGGAAGAAGAAGAGGCTACACATGATCAGACCCTTGAAGAAGAGGTCCTACTCAATCAATTTATTAATTCTGATCCTTTTGGTAATTTCCATGCTACTGGTCTAGGCACTTATGTAATCTTTGATGAGGAAAAGACCCTCTTGAAATTGGTCAAAGAGTAGGAGGAACAAAGTGAACCGGGTGACAACAGCTTATGGACATTGCATTTTGATAGTGCCAAGTGTAAGGATGATGATGGAGCTGGTATCCATCTTGTATCTCCAACCAGGTTGGAGACCCTTAGAGCTTTCTGCTTTTTGTTCCCATGTTCAAACAATGTTGTGGAATATGAAGGAATAGTTCATGGCCTAAATTTGGTGAAATAGATGGGTGTAAAAGGGATACAAGTGTTTGGGGATTTTGAGTTGGTTGTAAGCTAGATCCAAGGATAGGAAGCCGCTAAGAACATGAGAGTTTAGTCCTACTAGTATAGAGCATGGGACCTAATCAAAAAAATTGAGGCTTTTAATATCCAGGTCATCTTGAGATCTCAAAATTTTGCTTTGGATAGAATGGCTTTAGTCAACTCACAATCTAAGATAGCCCTGGAGTTAGCTGAGAACCAACATATGGTATGCAACATCATCCAACCATCCATCCTGAATAATGATTAGAATTGGTAGGTCTTTAAAGATGATGCCCAAATTGCTACTTTCTTATGATAGTTGGGGGAGTTCTCTGATCAAACACAACCTATATCCAAAGAGGTTGATGAGGAAAAAATGATCCAACTCAAAATAAATAAGCTCCCACAAGGTCTAACCATCCTTGAGAACCTTTTCAACTATGAAGACAAGAGAAACAGTAAATGAAGATTCATGGCTGACAAGGAGGACTATGAAGACCTCAATGTCAGAGGTGGCAAGAAGCTCAAGGTTAGGAGGAATGTGCCATAGAATGATAAAGAGAAGTTGAGATCCTTATGCATTAAGTACAACAAAGTAATGGTATGGACCTATGATGATCTCAAAAGATATGACCCTAGCATAATCCAACACACTATTGACTTGGTCAAGGGATCCAAACCCATCTGACAAAAGCAAAGACCAGTCAACTTGATGGTGGAAGTCGTAATGATGCATGAGCTTACAAAGTTGATCGAATAAAATATTATATACATGATTAAGCACTCCACTTGTGTGTCCAATCTAGTCCTAGTATAAAAAAGAATGACAACATTTAGCAATGCGTGGAATTTCAATATTTGAATAGAGCCTCATTGAAAGATCACTACCCTTTTCCCTTAATGGAGAAAATATTACAAACCATAATGGGATCATAAATTTTCTCATTGCTCTATGGATTTTCAGTCTGCAACCAAGTCTATGTGAAGGAGGATCAACACAAAATGACGTTCACCACCAAGTGGGGGACATTCACATATGCAAAAATTCCCTTCAACCTCTCTAATGCGGGTGCCACTTTTCAATGAGTGATGGACATTATATTTAATGGTTTGATCAATAAGATCATGTTGATAAATCTAGACAACCTAACCATATTTTCAAAATCTAGGGGTGATCATTTTGATCACATGGAAATGGTTGCCAAC
Organism: Sequoia sempervirens; assembly: GCA_007258455.2. Taxonomy (NCBI): domain Eukaryota; kingdom Viridiplantae; phylum Streptophyta; class Pinopsida; order Cupressales; family Cupressaceae; genus Sequoia; species Sequoia sempervirens. The sequence goes on from VDFB02193867.1 coordinate 368,957,525, forward strand.
AATTTGGGATTTCTCTAAATCCCAAGTGTATTTGGAGTACCACAAGGAAAATTACTTGGCTTTTTGGTATCCAAGGAAGAGATATCTATAGATACCAAAAGGGTGAAGGCTATAATATAATTACTGCTACGTGTTAGTAAAAAAGGATTACATTCTTTCTTGGGGAAGATTAACTTTTCCAATTGATTCATTTCAAATTTCATAGGCATTGTGAGACCTATCATGCTAATTTTAAAGAAAGGATTAGCATTCAAATGGACTCAGGAAGAAAAAAATCACCTTTGAAAAGATCAAGGTAGCCATCTCCACAAATTTTCAAAAGACTTCCTAATATATGTTTACAGTAGCCAACACAACATAGCCTCTATTCTCACATAAAAGGACGAAGAGGGGAGTGGGGAAAACCCCATTTCTTTCCACTCAAGGACCGTAACAGAGTATGAAACCAAATACAAATTTGTAAAAAAGTAGGCCTTTTCCATTGTCAAAAGCCTCAAAACATTTTGACATTTAGTTTTGGCCAATAAAATTATAGTCCTTGTCACCCATCATAGTGTGAGGGAGTACATCATAGAAGATGAAATTACCTAAAAAAGGGTGAACTAGATCACTAATATATTAGAGTATGATGTTGACATCCAATCAAAAAATTTGGTTAGAGGAAGAGGCTTATGTGAATATTGTGCTCAAGAGCTCGACCCCAAGGCGAAAGAGGAGGCAAACTAGGTCTATGAAAATCAATTCAAGTTGGATGAGTCCTAGGTGGTTGATCAAACAAGATTGATGTAGACTGGGTGATACCAACCTAACATTATGACACATAAAAGAAGATACTATAGGCTTCAAGGAGCTGAATATTTACTAGTTGAAGGCATTCAATTTAAAATAAATTATGACAAAGTTCTACTTCACTGTGTGGATAAAGTTTAGGCGAACAAAATCTTGGGTGAATTCCATAGTATTCTAGAGGGTGGAAATTTCTCTACCAAGACCACTACCTTAAAAATCATGCAGGCATGATACTAATAGCCCACATTACTCTCCAAGGCTCACCATCTAGTAAGAAAGTGCACACAATGCCAATTTTTTGTTGGCAAGTGGAAGAACTCCACAATGCCCCTGAACTTGATCATTATTGAAGAACCCTTTGCATAGTGGGGGTTATAATTTATTGGGATAATCATCCCATATCTAGCTTGGGTCACAAATGGATCTTAACAGCCATTGATTATTTCACTAGGTGGACAAAGGAAACCCCTCTAAAAAATGCCATATTAAATTCCTAGAAGAGTTGGTGGCAAGGTCCAGGTCCCAAAAAACCATCATTTCAAATAATGTACAAGCCTTTGTGGGGTCTGGGATGTCCGACTTCACTATCAAGCATGGGGTCTACCCGAAGACTTCATCTAACTATTACTCATAGGGGAATGAACTAGCATAATCCACCAACAAGAACCTAATTAGGATGATCAAATGCATTAGGTTGGAACATCAAAAATAATGGCACAAGCATCAACAATCAACCTTATGGGTAGACCATATTACTCTTAAGAAAATTCGAAAGGCCTCCCCTTATGAACTAGTATATGGGAAGGACGTAGTCCTAACCATTTTGATGGAGATACCAACACTACAATTTTAAAATCTTTAGAGGTTGAAGAGAGCGGTGGGATGTAAGTAAGGCTAGCTGAGCTATTAAGCCTTGAAGAGAAAATAGAAAAGGAATTCAATGTCATGATGAAGTGCCAGGAGGTAGTCAAGCAATGGTTTGACAAGAAGGCCTTCTATTCAGGTTGCAAGAAGGGGATCCCTATGCTAAAATTTGATGAACGGGTTGTGAAGCCAAGCCAACATAACAAATTTGATTCCCTATGGAAGGGAACCTTTCAAATTTCTAAATGAAGGCTAGAAACACGTATGAAGTTGAAGACCTAGAAATAAACGTTTTGGGAATACCCGTGAATGGTATTCACCTGAAATTATTCAATTAAAAGCTCATAAATCTTTAGAAAATTTCTAGTTTATGTACCATATGTAAATTTTTTTTGTAAATACATTTTGGGAATAAGACGAGATAAAATGAAGAAAAGCTATATTCTATTCATATGCCAATGGATTACATATAGTCAAGGCATGAAGGCCTATATAGTTTTTTGCTAGAGCTCATGAGCTCAAAGGGGAAAAATTACAAAATTCTTCTCAGAAGTGGTCAAAAAATGAGATTCATTATTATATCCAAAATAAAGGATGTGGTGGTATAAGGCAACAAGAATTTCCAATCTCCAATTCACAACAAGTGAAACACAATTTATTGAGACAATACACTCGAACGCCATCACCGGTTTCTTGATGAAATTCTCGACTGAGGTAATCTGCAAAGTAATTATGTTTACCTTTAATGTGTTCGATGTCGTAATCGAACCCAGAGATGAATTCTGCCCACCGAAGTAAGCAATTCTGCTTGAATTTATCTATGGGGATACAAATCGCGGTTGGTTATTATAAACAAACTTGTGGAAAAATAACAACCTAAGGATACAAATTGCTAAAGGACTTATACAGACTCGACTCTTCAAAAACTCAAGAACTTGCTCAAAGATTGTGTGTTGAGATAGGCGTCTTCGGGGTCTTCTTATAGGAAGAAACTGGTTCCACCGAAGCTGATCTTTTACCTTCTCTTTGATAATTTTTGAGTTCCATCATTGGAAGAGTGACACATAGAAGGAATCTTATCCGTAGCAGGACCCACGGGGTTAGTGCGTGAACTTGAATAAGGTTCAACCGATAAGCTTTTCCGTAGCCATGTGATAAGTGGCGTGAGCAGGAAAAGAAGAAAAATGTGATTAGGACACATGTCACGTACATGCTGACTTTACACCCAAAAGTCACTATGGGGATCATGCTTTTGATCACGAGAGCATCTTCTCGTACGCACACTGTTGGTAGTGCGTTCACAGATTTGTCAGAATGAGTTATCTCTCATCTTTACTTTATTAAAGGTAAAGTAAAGTAAATCCTATGATGGACAAACCCCATCATTGGTCACGGGCTTTCATGTTCAAAGAAGTCCTCGGGATCTTCACCACCAAGTGCGTCAGTGAATTCCTCATTTGTCCAAGGTTGATGATGTGTCAACCAGAAGGGAGGTAGCAATTGGCTCTGATACCAATTTAAACCTGATTTGTAGTTGCAAGCACAACATGGGGATACAAATCATGGCTGGTTATTATAAACAAACTTGTGGAAAAATAACAACCTAAGGATACAAATTGCTAAAGGACTTATACAGACTCGACTCTTCAAAAACTCAAGAACTCGCTCAAAGATTGTGTGTTGAGATAGGCGTCTTCGGGGTCTTCTTATAGGAAGAAACTGGTTCCACTGAAGCTGATCTTTTACCTTCTCTTTGATAATTTTTGAGTTCCATCATTGGAAGAGTGACACGTAGAAGGAATCTTATCCGTAGCAGGACCCACGGGGTTAGTGCGTGAACTTGGATAAGGTTCAACCGACAAGCTTTTCCGTAGCCATGTGATAAGTGGCGTGAGTAGGAAAAGAAGAAAAATGTGATTAGGACACATGTCACGTACATGCTGACTTTACACCCAAAAGTCACTATGGGGATCATGCTTTTGATCACGAGAGCATCTTCTCGTACGCACACTATCGGTAGTGCGTTCACAGATTTGTCAGAATGAGTTATCTCTCATCTTTACTTTATTAAAGGTAAAGTAAAGTAAATCCTATGATGGACAAACCCCATCATTGGTCACGGGCTTTCGTGTTCAAAGAAGTCCTCGGGATCTTCACCACCAAGTGCGTCAGTGAATTCCTCATTTGTCCAAGGTTGATGATTTGTCGACCAGAAGGGAGGTAGCAATTGGCTCTGATACCAATTTAAACCTGATTTGTAGTTGCAAGCACAACATGGGGATACAAATCGCGGCTGGTTATTATAAACAAACTTGCGGAAAAATAACAACCTAAGGATACAAATTGCCAAAGGACTTATACAGACTCGACTCTTCAAAAACTCAAGAACTCGCTCAAAGATTGTGTGTTGAGATAGGCATCTTCGGGTTCTTCTTATAGGAAGAAACTAGTTCCACTGAAGTTGATCTTTTACCTTCTCTTTGATAATTTTTGAGTTCCATCATTGGAAGAGTGACACATAGAAGGAATCTTATCCGTAGCAGGACCCACGGGGTTAGTGCGTGAACTTGGATAAGGTTCAACCGACAAGCTTTTCTGTAGCCATGTGATAAGTGGCGTGAGCAGGAAAAGAAGAAAAACGTGATTAGGACATGTCACGTACATGCTGACTTTACACCCAAAAGTCACTATGGGGATCATGCTTTTGATCACGAGAGCATCTTCTCGTACGCACACTATCGGTAGTGCGTTCACAGATTTGTCAGAATGAGTTATCTCTCATCTTTACTTTATTAAAGGTAAAGTAAAGTAAATCCTATGATGGACAAACCCCATCATTGGTCACGGGCTTTCATGTTCAAAGAAGTCCTTGGGATCTTCACCACCAAGTGCGTCAGTGAATTCCTCATTTTTCCAAGGTTGATGATGTGTCGACCAGAAGGGAGGTAGCAATTGATTCCACCAATACAGATACTCAATTGTCAAGCATTGCCACTGCTCTACCATATTATTGTTTGAGTCAGTGTAATATTGTCGATGGGTAGAGTGTCGTGTCCAAAGCTAGGTGGGAACACGATGTTGTGAAATATGAGCTATGCGCTCATAAAGTGGCATGTGTAGATAGACACCTTGAGGGCCATAGGTGTTGACAATGTATCTGTTGCCATTATCATATCGATCAGGGTTGGTGAACCAGAGTCGGAAAGAGTTACCACGGTAAGAGGTTTGTGAATGATGTCCAGCATGGGGCCATGAAGATATCCTCTCATGGTTGTGGCGATGTGGCGAGACTTTCAGATACCCAATAGAAGCCTGAGGTACCAACCGCATAGAGTGTTGGGTTACGTGGTTGTTGCCAGGTAACATCCCATGGTGCTGGTATGTTAGTTTCATTGATATCTTCTGGTAAAGGATCTCAATATCGATGATTGGCTGGTAAAAAGGAAGGCGGTTTGACACGAAGAAAACCTTCACTTTGGAGTAAATTTTTGCAATTGAAGTAATGCTCCCGAGAACTTTGTCGTATAGGCTCAAGATTTTCCTCAGTGATATTAGTGAGATAGTGTCGAGTTACACACTTGAACGCCATCACCGGTTTCTTGATGAAATTCTCGATTGAGGTAATGCAAGGTAACTATGTTTACCTTTAATGTGTTCGATGTCATAATTGAACCCAAAGATGAATTCTACCCACCGAAGTAAGCGATTCCGCTTGAATTTATCTTTGGTGTCAGCCTTTAGGAAACTATGCACGTGCTGGAGATCAGACCTGACAAGAAAACTTTTATCAGCAATAAACATCATAAAATGTTCAAAAGCTTTAACTATTGCTAATAGTTCCATGTGCGTGGAGTGGTAATTGCATTCAGCTCCTATAAATGTGCCAGAGGCATATCAGACAGGTTCTTCAATTCCACGTTCATCTCGTTCTTTGAGAAAAGCTCCCCAACAGGATTCAGATGCATCAGTTTCAATTATTTTGTATCCGCTCCCTGGCAATCGTAGGGTAGGCAGATCTTTACATTTCTCTTTGATGCGTTGGATTGCATCATAATGCTTCTGCTCCCACTTCGGTTGATCTTTTCTGAGCAGATGGTAGAGGATTCTGTGGTCTTTGGCAATGTGAGGATAATGTGCAACAACATAATTGATAAGGCCGAGAAACTGACGCAGGGTATTCTCATTAATGACCTTGACCGCAAAGATACGAGTGAGGATGTGTTGCTGTACTTGCATACGTCCTTCCTCAAGTAATTTTACACCTAAAAAGATTATTTCTTTTACAAGCATATGAAATTTATCTGGGTTTAATACCAGACCATTGGTCTTACAGAGCTCATAGAGAGTTCACAGACTTCTCAAATGGCTTCTGACACATTTAGAAAAGACCAATATATCATCAATATAAACAATAATCTCTTTATGATATTTATGGAATACAAAATCCATAAATCCTTGGAAAATTGAAGGTGTTGTTTTTATACCGAAGGGTAGAACCTTCCACTGGTATAAACCTTGAGGTACGCTGAAAGCCGTTTTGTACCTGTCAGATGGGTGAATACTAATCTGCTAGAAACCTTTGGTTAAATCAAATTTTGAATAAAATAAGGTTCCTTGAATATTATGCCATATAAAATCTTTGGAAGGAAGAAGATGCTGATTTGATTCTAAACATTTGTTTAGAGGTTTGTAATTAACTACTAACCATTTTTCCGCAATTTCATTACCTTTTTCATCCATTTTTGGGACGTACATGGCATGGCAGCTATATGGTGAGGTACTTGGCTCGATGAGCTTAAGATCTAGTAACTTCTGTATTTCTTTTTCACAGAGGGATCTTTCATCCCTGTTCATGAGAAAACTGTTGGCCCTACTTTTTGGCTCGATGTAGTGGCCATCTTCGTCCTTCTTTAGAGGTAGCTTGCAGACGAAGGTTCTTTCCATCTTATTCAGGTCCTTGCTGAAAAGATGTTCTTCAAATAATTTTCTAACTTCTGCTAAGTCGCCTTCATGACTTATGAGTTCTCGGGCAATCTAGGTGTAATTTGATTTCTTCTTTGTCAGGAATACCTCTAGAATAGGGACGTCCTTCTGTATTTTTGTTGAAGGAGTAAAATCCCTGAGAAGAGAAAATTTATTAAAATGATCAAAACAAACATGGTTACATGTTAGTTCAATAGGACTCCATGTTTGCATGGTAGGCATGCCTATAGCTGTGTCACAGTCAGGCAGTTCTGTATGAATAAACCTTAGATGGTGCTGTGTACCATCTGGAAACTGAATGGGCACCCATGCGCTCCAATAGGAATATCCTTCATGTCCTCCAAAACTAATTTTAGTTTTAGTAGGTACCCATTGATTTTTAGGGAAGCAGTTGTATTTGGCAATATTTAGATTTGCACCAGTATCTAACATGATCTTCAAATGGTAAGCTTTAATACCTTTAAAATGAATAGTAAAGTCACTTACCAGACTCTCATAACCTTTAATCATGTGGCTGAAGTAAGGGGCCTTCTCAGAGTCTGTAGGACTTGGAACTTCCCTAAGGAAGGCCTCTGTGAGTTCATCACTATACTTCTGCTGGACTGCTTCAAATTATGTATCATCATCAAGTTCTGTGATATGGATGCCAGATGCTTTGGCTACCATGTTCAAAACTTCCAATGGTGGTGGCATTCCTCTCCCATAAGTCTGTCTCTACTGACGATAGGTTCTAGCTTTGGTTGAGGGAGTGGATAAGATATTATGTGAACTGCTGGAACTTCCTAGTTCACTTTTCTGCTTCTGAGTGTGCAGATAGGCTTCTAGAGTGGGTTCTTCATGCTTGGCGGCCTCTTGCTGGTCCTTGATGTCTTCCTGCTGCAATTCTTTCAGTTCGGTTGCAGCTTCTTTCAACACTTTTTGTAGAAGCAAGATCCGTTGGTGTCGCCAAGCTCTTCTACTTTGAGTAGAAGTCTCTTGAACAAGACTCAGAGTTTCATGGTAGTACAACCGCTCCAATTCTTCTTGTTCTGTTTGTTGGAGCCATTTGAGTCTTCTTTCTTCATCATACTTGATTTTGGCTTTGGTCTGGAAGATCTATTTTTCTAGATCATCAACTCGTTGGTTGTGTGATTGCCACATATGGTAACCATCTTTACTTCCTCTTTCCTAAATGAGTTGGAGGACTTCCTTAGGTTTGCAGAATCTTCCCTTAAATTGCATCATGTTGCTATGCATGAAGAGAATTTCAAGATCCAACTCTTCTTCTGGTTTTTCCTCTTCATTGACAGAACTTTCTTCTTCAGATTCTTCTGATGGGTGAAAATGGACACAGTCTGAATTAGATTCAGAAGCTGTTTTGTTGAAGTAATAATACGTTTCTTCTGTTTCACTAAGAATTTCTTGCATCAGATGAATCTTCTTTTTTCCTTTTCTTTTCTCACGTTCTGGACACTTATTTGCATAATGCGAGCCTTTACATATGTAACAGGTTGGCTTGTGACCTTTCTTAAAGGACTTAGGAAATGTCCTTTTCTTCTTAAAGAAACCTTTTCATTTATTTTTCTCAGTCTTTTGACAACTTTCACAGACTGTTTTCTTTCCAGAAAACTTCTTTTTCTTTGATCGTAAGGTATGATCAACTTGATGAAGCTTACTGATAGGGTCACATCCATAACCTCTTTTCTTTTGTACAGTGCGCATGACTGCAGCTTTGATAATTGGTTTGACTGTTCTGATGAGAATTCTTTCTTCCCCAGCCTCCAGTATCTTCTTATTGAGTTCTTTGATGAATTCAAAGAGCTCAATCATGGTGACGGCTGCCCATCCCTTGTTCTGATCTCGGAGCCGTTCCAAAAACTTGGTGTAGTATAACTCACCAACATCCTCAAAGGATTGTAGGAATCCTTTGCCAAGTTCTTCATTCATGGTCTTGCCTAAATTGCAGAAGTTGGTGAATTGCTCTTTGCAATATTGATGTAAATAGCTTAAATCACAACACCTATTTTTAACAAACTTATTGAGAGCTTCTTCTTCAAGTGTTGTGGTGCTTCCTACAAAGAGTCTGGTTAATTCTCTAGCTACTGCTCCCATACCTTGCTGTATGAGACCAACTTTATAAGTTTGGTCTAATTGTCCCCAGACTTTAGCTGCAACACCCATGAATCCATTGAGGGCGGCTTCAATTATCTCCGCCGGATCTCTTTGCGGTGTGGCATTGCACTGGTTTTTGACCAATCTTGAAAGTGCTTCAATCATGGCCTTATTTTCAAGAGGTTCATAAGTTTCCATTTTAGACCATGGTGGAAGGAGAGTTCCTTGGGATTTCAGGTTTGGTAGAAATGGATCTGCTGGAGTGCTAGTAGTGGCCTTAGGTATTTTGGCCATATTACTGGTCTTCTTTTCAAAGGTACCCTTTTGAGGGTTGAAGACCTCATCTGCTATGGTTCTCGTAAAAGAGAACTGTCTTCCTCGCTCTTCAATTTCTTTAGCGATTGTCTGACCTAGTGGTCACCTTCTGGCTGTTCCACTGCTACTAGCTTGTTGACTAATAGATTGGGTGACTTGGTTTCCAAATGGACTGAAGTGTAAACGTTCTAGCCTTTTAGTGATCTGGTATGAAGTTTCCTTCAGTTTCTCCTGATGCTCCTGAAGGGGCTGAATTTTTAAGGCTTCAGTTTCTATTCTGTCAATCTTGTCTTCAATTCCTCCTACCTTATTGGAGAGATGATTAACTGTAAGCTCAAGTACTTCAAGCTTTGTTTTATGGTCAAGTCCAACCTTGATTAAACCTTGTTGGGTTTTCTTAATTTTGACAGCTTCCTCTTGGATCTATTTCAGAAGATTTTGCTGTTGGTTCATCCAGTTGTTAAGGTCAGTTTTCAAGGTGTTATAGTCAGTTTTTAGAGAGTTAATCTCTTGGGTGACAAATACCTTGTATTCTACATTAAATTGGGCCAGCTTGGCCTGCAACTCATGAAACATTTGTTTGTTGTCTTCATGATCCAGTCGATCCTAGATTGCGTTTTGGAGAGATCTTGCTCGGGCATCTTTGACTAAAAGTGCAGCTTTTCTATTGCACAGGTTAGTCCAGTTGAGCAATTTTTCTAATGCAGTTGCATCAACATTTACATCATTGGGATGCTGTGGCCAGTATTGGATCCATTGTTGCCCACTTTGGTCATACTTGAAGAAATCCTTAAATGGAGGAAGGAGTCCTTCAAAAGTATGTGTTCTTTGTCCTCCACCAGAGATAGTAATTACTACCTCTGTATCGATATCCCCTTCTTCTGTAGCCTCTTCTGGGTACTCAGGGAATTTTACTGTCCTACCACCCATCATATTACTGTGGTATTTAGGGACAGGTGGGTCTTCAGGTCCATACCTCTCATGCCAAGAATATTTACAATTCTTGCAAGTTATTATCCCATGCTCATCAGCTTCACAATCAGGGTGTGAACAGATAGTTGTTTTGGGAGGAGGTTCTGGTATGGTTTTTCCTTTCGGGTGTATGACCCTATTCTTGGAAAATACTATGGCATGGCATGTGCAATTGGGCATATGATTTATTGGTTTTGACCTCTAGGGTTTTCTACACTGGGTGTCCTTGCCATGGTATCTACTGTCTAAGGGATTTGGCTTGTAAGGCTTAGGTTGGTAAATCCCTTTTCCTTTATCTCTATTGCTAGGTTCAGAGAAACTGGATCTGGTACTAGCAAAACTCTGTGTACGGGACAATGTTCCTGTACCAGGGTTAAATTCGTCTTCCTCACTATCAGAGAAAACCACATAGGCTTTGCCATCTTTTTCTCTGATGTGAGAGATTTGTTCCAAGGCTTTGGGCTGCTTATTTTCAACCAAGCTCTTGTAATTAATTACCCAATTCTGAGGAATTTGGAGTTGGGATAATGGCACTATTTTTGGTGCCTTCAGCTTTATCAGCTATTTATCTGTCTTTGTTTCCCAGACTACACTGTAGTGTTCTTGACCTAGTTTGGATCTGGGATCTCTCATTACAGGGACAGTAGAATTAAAGAATCATGCACTAATTGCAAAGTGCAATGTGTGGGGTACTGACCCTATCTTCATATCTAGGCCTGCAGTTTTCCATTGGAACTTTAAGACCTGATTTAAGTTTTTATCACAGAGAGAGACAGAAAAGTTAGGTACGACATCAAACTGTACAGGGCCGAGACCGACACAACCACAAGCGCCACCTAATAACATATCTTCATATTTATTATGCCTAGCATCAAGTAACGTACAGTAGGCATATGACTCAATTCCTAATCTATAATGGGATTCTATTCCACACTTAACATAACTATTGTGTAGATATTGGTATCCATTTTTGTGTAATGCAGCTTTCTGCATTTTCTCAATTTGTTCATCAGTAAAGAGTTGAATAAACTCTTGGGTTTCATTAGTTACCTGTATTTGTCTTTCTATTAATTGACAAACCCATTTAGACTTATAGGACCATGAGCGTAGGTCAGCATAAATATCAGTAAAAGGTTTCTTCTCTAATCTAAAACGTGCAGTGGGTATTTCATTAAAAAAACCTTCCTGATGAGCTAGTCTCATCATCCTTTGGTTCATAAACAGATCTACGTTCATAAGCAACATCAGTGTTAAGTTGATCGAGACTTACTATATCAGTGGGAGGCAGAGGATTCGTCTGTGGCTCTTCACGATGTGCTTCCATCTTTCACGCTACCAGGTACTGCAGTAGAATAAAAGCGACGATTTACTTTGCCTGTCCATCGGCTGCTACGTCTGATTCTTTGTGCAGATATTATGTATGGTTTACGAGCAGAGAAGATGGAGAGAGACCGCAAGATCACTATCGAATGCTTCAAATGAAGCCTTAATCCCGAGTGCTGATATATATAAGAATGAAGACTGAACTCTGAAGAAAACTTAAGAGCGAGATTGTTCATAAACGCAAAAAGCAATGAAGGCTAGTACACATAATAAATAGAAGAGGAATAAGCACCACTTTCATTCATAAGAAAGGCCAAAGTGAAAGGCCATTACAATAGATATTCACAACTCACCCGAATACCACCGGGGAAGGGCAGACGGGAAGGAGGAAAGGAGGGCAAGAGAAAACAACAGGGCAGATGGCCAAAGACAAGGAGGAGACTAAGGGTTTATCAATTGGCTTTGATACCAATTTAAACCTGATTTGTAGTTCCAAGTATGATGGGAAAAAATGGCTCGACAAGGCCCCACTATACATGGCTTTGTGATGTCCAGATCTAATAGAGACACAAAAAACTAAGAGATGATGTTCATGTTGCAACAATGATGGTTCAGGTCCACGACATATTCCTTCCCCAATACCTACTTGAATGCGACAATAGATAGGGGGTCTTTGCTCCATAAGAGGCATTTTATTGTGCCATCAAAGATTTCTCTGACAAAAGAACCTTGTAGCTTTCAACTCAAAAGTTTAATTGGAGTACCCACTTTTCTCTAAAAGTAAAAGAAAGAATGGAAAAGACTTGTAGAATTAATGAATATTTTGGCAAGGGAAACACTCTATTTATAGAAAAATGTGAACCAAAAATCTAGTAAATGGAAAACCTTTTTCCCTATTAGAATGACAATGAGAAACACAAGTTGGCAGCAAGAGCTAAAGGAAAATAATGCATCAAGGATTTCATAGGGGTTTAAAATTTAATATGGAAGATGTTATCAAAAATAAGATATATGGAAGACCACCATGTGTTCATCACCTTAGTGATTATCGGGAAACTTTGCCACTTGAAAAGAATGCCATTAAAGGACACTTCTTGCTTAATTAATATAAGCGTCTTTTCCAATTACATCTCCAATTTTTCAAGGTCATCCTTCACCGAAAACCAACAAAGGAATGTACTAAAATTCCCTTCCCAAGGTAGAGGTTACATTTCCCAAGAATACAAGTGTTTATACCACACATATTACCCTTCTCTAGCAGTACTCCAAAGGCTAGCATTGGAAACCATGCATTTACTCTTTAACACACGAATAAATTGATCACTAAAGAAAAAAGTTTCTCAATGAGGGCTCTTTGTAGATGTAAAATTACGTAAGTCCAGAAGCAAGTGTTGTAGAAACTTTAAAAAAAATTATGATAATGGTTGTCAAAGCATCATCCTTCGATAGGGGTGCTTTCTACCAGCCAACATATGTTGACATATTTGGGAATATATCCTTGCCATGTACCAATTCCAAAAGAATGAGATGTGCCCCATACTAGAAGAGTAACACCCAACGACCACATTGGTCCAAAGGTGGTTAAGGATTTCGTAGAAAATATCTTTGATCCAAAGCTACATGCCAACCCCAAAGGTTTGTGGGAAGGGGATTTACAAAGGATGGTCTCCAAGTCACTAGTAGGAAAAGTTGGTGACATAGGAGCAAGGCTCTGGCATTGTGGTTTACCATAGTGTATGTTTCCCTACACTCATTTGTGCCCCAAATTGGTAGTATCTACACTAAAAAGCTAGACGAGGTGAGAAAAATCATCAAAGGTGGTGAGCTCAAAGTCGCCCTCAATGTGATGGAAATTAGGGATATGCTATGCATCCCTACTTGTATGGAGGCTGATGTTTTCTTATAAAATTATATGAATAATTTTAGGAGAAGTTAGAGAGATATGATGTCTTTTTACTAGGATAAAACAAGTAAGGGATTTGAGGATGAAGGGCCCAAATTTCCTCTATCATTTAGTCTATTCAAATCAAACTTAAAAGATATGTTTTCTATGTTAGATTTCATGTATGGTCTCGACTACGTTGATAATGTTCATGAGTACCAAATGCGTTTATATTTTAAGCTAAAGATGGAGAAAGGGAAATGGCTCTATGACTCTACCACAATAATTCCAGAAAGGATACTAAATCAGTTGAGAAAGTACCACAATTATTCTAAGTTCAAGTATTCATCTTTCTTGGATCATTTGATTTTGCACCAAAACCCTAATTTTGTTAGCCATTTGGAATTACCACTTGATAGATTTAGCAATTCAAGGTTGTTGAAACTAGTTTTAGTATGGACCCATGTTCTTTTGAGCATGTATGATTATTATTTGTTTACCGAATATTTCCCAAATCTTGTGCTTCAATATTTATCCTAGAAGCCTTTGCAAAGGTTTCCTCCTAGGTATCTAGAATGGATACAAAATCATCAAGTCCCACTAGATTAGTTCATGGGGTTGGATTTCAATCTTATCATATGTCATGGGTTTATAGGTGAGCCTTTTTGGCTACCTAGGTACGTGATGGTTAAGACTCTTGCCTTGGAGATATATCGACAATTATTGATTGTGGATCTTAACTGTGACGTTGGAAGGAGGAAAAGGCTCCTTCATTCCCTTACTATTGGAAATAGAAAAGTGACACTTATAAAGAGGGAGAAGCAGTAGCTATTGATGAGCAAGTTGGCCTATCTTGGCCTTAGGCTCATCTATGATAAATGGAGGTATAATTCGAAAAGGAACTTGAGTTTTTGACATGAGTCACGACCATACTAGGAGGAAATATGAAATATGGCCTTGAATTACCAATATGCATATGTGGATTTGGATGTCATACCATTTTCATAGTCTCCATGGTTCGCTTTCTATGATTCCATAGTAGAGTTCAACCCAGGCTTTCAAATGGGAAAGTCTTTCAAGAAATAGCTAAGGAAGAGGGGGTTGTCTGAAAGGAAAGCAGGTGATTTCTAGAGATCTATTAGTAGGAAATAAAATAGACATCTCCCTTGTTTGGTGCCATCCTAGTGACGAAGAATTTGATGAAATTTATGATAAAGAGGTTGGGTCTGATCTAGATGAAGAAACCAATCAAGATCCTGAACAAGAGAGTGTCCAGGGTGCCAACTCACTACCTCTGGCAGCTAAAGTTGGGAAGGGGAAAGAAAAAGAAGTAACATGGAAAAATCAGCTGCAGGTCTCATCTTCTTCCAGCATTCTAACAAATGAGAAACAAGGCCAACGATATTCAAAGAAGTTTTCGGTTGTCCAAAAAGCCTATGCTTCATTGAGGTTGTTCGCCAAAGGGTCTAGAGCAACTAGTGTCCCCCCTTTAAAGAGAAGAATAATCCAAGGCCTAGGCTGGCAAGGTTCCCTAGATAAGGAAGGAGAAGAAGTGGAATTTTCTCTGCGAGTTTCTTTGGCTCACACAATCTAGGAAAGCTTCATGCCCGCTATTCTTTCTTCCACCACATCATTAGTAGCTACTGCCCCCTCATCTATAGAATAAAATCCTTCATCCATCAATTTTTATCTAATTATCCTTAACATACCCCTGACCATATTCGTAGATGATCCTCATATGGAAGTCCCATGCATTGAACATGCATCTTCTGTCATAGCTATGGTGGAAACTTAATCACTTTATTTGAGGCTCAGGTTTAATTTTTAGAACCACCCATGCTATATCTTTCATCACCATTTCCTACTTCTAGGAATTTGTCACTATTTTCCACCATTACACCTATCACCCCAATGAGTACTCTACATTATGAGGCATCCCACCTTTTTATCTGATAGCCTTCACTTTTTCCTCTCCTCAAGCTCAAGAATCTGGAAGGGCACCCTGTGCCACCCTGTATGGCCTTCCTCCTAGTGTCCCCCTTGCTGTTTAAAGTATTGAGTCCATGCAAAATATTTTGAATCAAGTAGAATTAACCAGGTAGGCCTGGAAGGAGAGAAAGCATAAGTGATTAGCAAAGACTGCAACGGATCTGGCTTTCGCAAGGCTAGAGGCGTGTTTTGTCGAAGAGTGGAAGTCTTTGATGATTTTGGATATGAATTCACTGGTCTCCAAGCTTGAATGAGAAATACAATATGAAGACTACGAGATTCATAATGTAGATTTGAATATGAAAGAGGTGTGCTCCCAAGAAAAAATCAGCCTTGCCAAAGCCACATAGAAGGTAGTGTACACCGATTACACCAAGCTAGAGATGAAATTAATGAAGCAAGAGGTAGAGTTGGATACCTTGAAATCCACCATTGATTGACATTAGGTAGAGATAAGAGAAAAGACATGGAGATTTCCCACCTTAGGCCCTGGGTACAAGACACATAAGGAGAAGTGACCACACCACTTCAGACCACTTAGATTAAGAAGGATTGACTTTTAGCTGAGGTTCAGAAAATGACATGTGAGGTTGAGACCAAGTGCAAGATGACTGAGGAAATGAAAACCCAAATGCAATGGGTTGTAGATTAATTGTAGTGAAAATAGAAAGAGTTCACCGACACTTAATAGTTCACCGACACTTCGAGCTGACAAAATAGTATAAATGTAGAATTGCAAAGAGAGCCTAGTAGGAGATGCAATAGAAATGGTCTGATAGACCAAACTAAGCAACTAAGTGAGAAATTCAAGAAGGAGAAGAACTAGATGTAAATTGAGTTAACCTGTGCTCAGTGTTAGGTAGTAGAAGTGCTTCAATGGGATTGGAAAAAAGTTGATTGATTGAAGGAGCAGATGAAAGTTAAAGACTCAGTTCCAACAAGAGGTGATCACAAAAAGAAGATCTGAGCTTCTCCTGATAGCACAAAGATTGTTCTTTTCCCACTAGGAAAGAATCAAAGGTGCAACAATGACCTTGAAGCCATCACTAAGTTTCATAGCTGACACACAAGAGCTGAATGCAAAAGTTAGCCCGATTGTCGACCAAATCCTTTGTACAGTCACCCCTCAGGCTGCCGAATCGGCTAGCTTGATAACCAAGTTGTCCAATGCGACTGATGATATTTTGGCAAGAGCTAGGATTTCAGATGAAAGAGTAGCTCCCAGGAAAGAAAACGAGTTCATCACATGCAAAAAAGCTACCCAAAGGAGTAAGAATTGTCAGCTAGCACTAACTAAAAATATCAGCAAAATAAAGGAGGATTTCAAAGCCTTATTTTTTTTGGGCTTCCCCTCTTCGTTTTCACCCAATGGAGTAGTACTCATTGAAGAGAAACTCAAACAATCCTTGGAGGCCAAGTAGTAGGACCAGTCAAAGCTTGAAAAGCTAAGCTCACCACTTATAACCGAAGAGATCGAGAATATTCTTCTCCCTTTAGCTTGAATCTTTTCCCTCATAGGAGAAACCCAATGAAATGTGGAGTAATTTCCTTCAAGGAAATATTTGACCTTGATCATGTTGCAAGTATGATTGATTTTGGTGATGTTTTCAGTGATGTTGTAATTGATTTCAACATAGTATAGGTTGTTGTAGAGAAAAAAATCAAGTGATTGCAGGTTGTACATGTATAGTTGAGATACTATAGAGAAGTTGTGAGTACATGGAGCTATCTTTATGGTGTTGCAGGTGTGCTAATATGATGAGTTACCAAGTGCTTTTGAGAAAATTAATAAATAGAGAAGTTAGAGTTGTGTGTGTGTGTTCAGAATGTGCTCTGGTATGTGCTCCACATTTCTTCTATGTTGATCATATGCTTGTACAGATCTGAGGTGTTGTTTATGGGCTTTGTTAGGTGATATATTCTAGATTATAGATTTTGGTTTGATGAAGAGTGAAAGTTGTGTTCATCAATTTATGTTCACCGATTTGTGAACTGGTCTGGCAGAGTTGTTTGTCTATGGACTAGGAGAAATGTATCTGCTCCATAGTCCTCTGCTAGTTTGTTTCAAATCTTGCAGATCTGAGAGAAGACTTGTCAAGGTGTTATCTACACACTATCAAAGGTGTTCGTGGTTTGGTGCTCTAGAAGATGAGTTTTAGAGTTATTGTGTGTGTCTGTACAGTCCAGATGGATTGATAGAATGTATTCTGTATATGAAGGTAGTTGCATTTGTTGTTGATGAATCTAAAGGCATCTGAGATGTGTTCCGATGTATGGTGAATCATGTTATGTGGTCTGCATGTTATCTTCTTGTTGAAGATATGTGTACTTCAAAGTTTATTTATGTTTTCATTAGGTTTGGCCAACCTGGTGTCTACACATCATGTGAAGGATAAGTATCAATTAAGGAAGTGTGTGATTGATCTAAGCTATTGTTTTGGGTCTTGGTTAAGTGTTGGTTTGGTCCTCTCTCATTCTCTTCCATCGTGAGAATGTTGAGTTTTTGACCTAATTTGAATTTATAAAAAGAAGTGTGTGTAGCCAACCTTGGAGAAAGTTTCTAAGGTTGAAGATGGTATAAATACAAGTCAAGATGTTATGGATTGGAGGTATCAAACATGCCACAAGTGTGAGAAGCAAGAGTGTGTGAAAGTGAATTGAGGCAACATTAGTTTAATGTGTTTGCCTCCTAAAAGTAGTGAGCTAACGGTGGCTGTAGTTCTCTGATCAAGGCTGCGGATGTGTATAATTTGTTTTGGTGGATTTTATATTATATTTTGTATCTATAGGTAGTGAGCCTACATTTTTGATAGTGAGTCCTATCTGTAGTCAGTGAGCCTTGTATCTTGGGCAGTAAGCCTCTTTGTAATCAATTTTGCAATTACTTTATATTTTGTCTTGCACCTTTCAACAATTTGTATCAGAGCATTGGTTCCTTGGAGAAGAGCTTAATCACTTGAGGTAGATCTGATGGTACAAAAAATTTCAATCCTTGTGTTTGATGGATTTGACTATAGCGACTGGAAAGTGTAGATGATAGGTTACTTGATCTCTCTTGGTTACAAGACTTGGAAATTTGTTGATACAAAATATGTATATAGTGCTTTATCTAAGACTAAGCGAACAAAAGTTATATCTTTGGGCATTGCTTATGAATTATGGAAAAAGTTGGACGATATCTATGAAGGAAATGATAGAGTGATATTGTCAAAGAAGCTAACAACTAAGCGCAAATATGAGAACTTAAAAATGGAAGAAGGTGAAGATATTTCAAGCTATTTTTAGAGGGTTTATATTGCAATAAATGAAGTCAAAAATCAAGGTGGCACTATGACAGATGAAGATGTAACATAGAATATTTTGATGACCCTATTAGAGAGTTTTAGTGATAAAGTCTCATACATTAAGGAAGTGTATGATCCTAAGAAGTTCACTAAAGAACAACTGTTTGGCACCTTGACTACATTTGAAATGAGGAAATTTGGAAAAGAAAAGGAGAAGATAGAATCAACCTTTAAAGCCACTAAGACAAAAGATGACCCGGATGGTGATAGTTCAGAAGAATTGGAAGCAAATTTTACAAGGAAGTTGAAGAAAGGTATCAGTAAGTACAAAGGTATGTTACCTTTTAAATGTTTCAATTGTGGAAATATTGGTCACTATGCTTCAAGATGTCCAAATAGAGTTGTACATAAGAAGAACAAAGACAAAAAAGACAAAAAGGATAAGATGTTCAAGGAGTTGTAATCTGTTAGAGAAGATGCTAGAATTTATGATAATGAATCTTATTTTGAGGATGATAATGATGAATGCTTGTTTCTAGCCTTAGAGAATAAATTAGTGTCTATTAACCATGGAATATGTGGAAGGGAGTGTGGTCTAGAGAATAAGAAGGAAGAGATGGAAGGTACTCTAGTTACTACCTTTCATGCTATACAAGATGAAAACTATTGGGTGATTGAGAGTGGCTACTCAAATCACATGACCAGAGACAAAAGTAAGTTTACTAAACTTGAGAAGATGATGGTGGATTAGTCATGTTTGGAGATGATTCTGGTGTAAAGATTGTTGGAAAAGGAACAATTAGTTTTGATGGAAAACATAGTACTAACAATGTATATTATGTTAAGGGCTTAAGGCATAATCTTTTGAGTGTTGGAAAAATGCGTAGCAAAGGATTTAAGCTTGTGTTTCAAGATAATACTTGTGAGATAAAAAAAGGGTCAAGAACTATGGTTGCTATAGGAAGAAAAATATATAGAAATATTTATTAGCTTAAGGATGTTGATGGTCAATGCCTTGTATCTCAAGTTAATGAAAGTTGGCTATGGCACCAGAGGATGGGACATGTAAAATTTGACAAGTTGATTAGGATTAGTTCAAGAGAGGTTGTCTAGGATTTTCCTAAAATCACAAAGCCTACCAATACTATTTGCAAAAGTTGTCAGTTGGGAAAACAAACAAGATGCAACTTTAATGAAAAGGAACAATCAACTATCGAAATGTTGGAATTGGTTCGTACAAACCTCTGTGGGCCCACAAGAACATGAATTCTTAATGGTGAGAGGTATTTTATGCTTCTTATTGATGATTATTCTAGAATGACATGGGTTACTTTTCTTAGGGAGAAAGCTCAAGCTGTAGATAGATTTAAAGTGTTCAAGGCTAGGGTAGAGAATGAAGTGAACCTAAGAATCAAATGTTTAAGGTCTAAAAGAGGTGGAGAATTCACTTCTAGTGAATTTAATACATTTTGTGAAGAGCATGGCATAAAAAGACATTTTTCTGTAACTAGAACTCCTCAGCAGAATGGAGTTGTTGAGAGGAAGAATTGGACCATTCAAGAGGCTGCAAGGACTATGATGAAAGAAGAAAATGTACCTGATGTATAATAGAGAGAGGAAATCCACACTGTTGTTTATATTCTTAATAGAGTTCAGATTAGAGGTAACAACACAAAGACCCCTTATGAGTTGTGGACTGGCAAGATTCCTACTGTGAAGTACTTTAAGGTGTTTGGAAGCAAATGTTACATTAAAAGAGATGATGAGAACCTTGGAAAGTTTGATGCTAGATGTGATGAAGGTATTTTACTTGGATATTCAACTAATAGCAAAGCTTATATATGCTTCAATAAAAGATTGAGGAAGATTTTTGAGAGTGCAAATGTAAAATTTGATGAAGATATGCACAAAACAGTTAAAATAAGTGAAGTTGAACCAGATGAGCCTATCTATAGACAAGTACTAGAAGAGAATAATGAAGAAGAAGAAGAAAATATTGAAGAAGAATAAGAAGCTCCAAAACTTGCTCCTAAGACTCCAAAGTATGTACAAAAAAACCATCCTGATGAATAGATAATTGGAGATAAAAGTGAAGGTGTAAAGACAAGAAGCAAAGTGGTGGCAACTGAGGTAAATTGTTAGGGTTAGACGGTAGATATCTAACAATTAAACACATATTTGATCAATAAAAAATATAAATAAAACATAGAAAATTATAGCGGAAACAAACAACACAAAGAATTTAACATGGTTCACCCAATCCGGGCTACATCCACAAAACTGCAACCATCCAATGATGTTATTATCTAGTGTAAAATATATTACAATCTCACTAATAATTCCCTGCTGTAACCCCCATCCAAACCACTTATAACAAGATTTTTAGAAGCTTCTAGAATTAGGGTTTTACAAAGTTTATTTTTTTTCTTTTTTGGTGATTTTTCCTTTTTCGATGATGACACGAAAGCACATGAAGAGTGTATAGTATAGCATGATCAATCACCACATACCAACATATATTTGGGTTTACTTTCCAAGATAGAACCTAAAACAGTGTGTGAAGCATGCAAATATGAAAAGTGGGTTAGAGCAATGAACAAGGAGTTGCAACAGATAGAGAAGAATTATACATGGGAACTAGTAATTCCTAGACCGACAAACAAGAACATAATTGGTACAAAGTGGGTGTTTAGGAATAAGCTGAATGAGAATGGTGAAGTTGTAAGAAACAAAGCAAGGCTTGCATACAAAGGTTATTCACAAGTTGAAGGAAAAGACTTTGAGGAGACATTTTCCTTGATGGTAAGAATGGATGCTATTCGAATATTTTTATCTTTTTCTGCTAAAAAATATTTCAAGGTATATCAGATGGATGTCAAGGCTGAATTCTTGAATGGAGAATTAGAAGAAGAAATTTACATGAAATAATAGATGGGATTTCAGCTATTAGATAAACCAGATATGGTTTGCAAGTTGAAAAATGCACTATATGGACTTAAATAGGCTCCCAGAGCATAGTATGAAAGGTTGGATAGGTATTTGACACAACAAAGGTTCAACAAAGGCTCTATAGATAGTAATTTATTTTTCAAGGTTGAAGGAAACAAAATGTTGATAGTAGTTGTGCATATTGATGATATCATTTTTGGAGGAAATGAAGGTATGTGCAAGAAATTTGCAGAGGAGATGCAAAAAGAATTTGAAATGTCTATGATTGGTGAGTTGAATTTATTCCTTGGACTTCAAGTAAATCAAATTGATAAGGGAATATTCATTCCATAATCGAAGTATGTCAAAGAGTTGTTGAATAAGTTTGGAATGGATGACTCTAAACCGGTATGTACCCCTATGGTGACTGGATGCAAACTAAGTAAAGATGATGAATCTCCTAAAGTTGATCAGAGCATGAACAAATCTATGATTGGTGGACTATTGTAAGTTAGTGCTACTAGATTAGATATCATGCATGTAGTATGTTTGGTTGCCAGATTTAAAGCATAACCTAAAGAAGAACATGTTACAGATGTGAAGAGAATATTCAGATATCTAAAAGGCACTCCAAATTTTGGCTTGTGGTATCCTAAGGATACTAATTTCACTTTGAATGCTTTCACTGACACAAAATGGGCTAGTTGTGTGGATGACCAGAAGATTATAAGTGGTGTTTCATTCTTCCTTGGAGGAAGATTGGTTTCAGAGTGTATAGGAGTCAATTTGCACCGCTTATGAAATTTCCCCCTTTTTCCCTTCTTCACTTTAGAAAACCAAATTTGAAGGCTAAATTCCACATAAGCCCACTACCTTCATTCCACTTGGTGATTTTTTTGTGTCAGTAGAGGAATAATTGTCGGGGATTCCTACACGGTGTGTAGACATCCATGCAATGCACTTAGGTCCTTGGTATATTCCTGCATCTAGAGCCTGCAAAGGTGCTACAGTTCCCATTGGAGGTCGATTTGTAAAGCCACCTTTGACTAACTGAACTGAATATGGTTGTTTTCTTCATTATCTTCTTCAGATTCACTCCTTATACAAGCTTTTCAATTTCTCTTTGCATCCTCTAAGCTTTCAATCCATCTTCTAAGCACTCAACTTGATCACTCCTCAAGCATTCTAGGATTCAAGGAGCACATTTGCACTCCATAGAGAAAGTGTGGAACCAACACCATTGCAATAGAGGCTTGAGTCCTCTCATTTTCTCCCCCATTAGCCTTGAGTGCTCTTGGTGGAGGTGGTAAACTTTCTACTCCTCTCCTCTACAATTTGGTGGGTAGCACCCTACTATTTTTGTAGTGCTTTTTTGTTCTCTATTTTACTTTCTTTCTTTAGCATATATTTCTCCATTATCACTATCTTAGTTGTCCATGGAGGTGGAAAAGCCTAAATGAGGGTCTGACTGAGGTAGGCCCCTATATAGCCACCCAATAATATTCTTCTTAATTGTGTGTAGGTGGACGTGTTTCTTGGAGTTAGCTGGTGAATGAGTACCTCTGTGAGATTATTCTTGCCATCCTAACTCTTGTTTATTTACTTTATCATATTCGTACATATCTTGCCTACTTCATAGCTTTTTTTTGGCCCTTTGGAAGTAATTAGCTAGGCTGTTAGTTCATTTTCTAGTGCTTGACCTTGCTTCTTTAGTCCTTTGGTCATAGGCATGCTAGCGCACCTAAGAGATTCCAACATGCCACACTGTCATCCTGGAACCACACTTCCATCCTCAAGTAGATAGCTTCCTGAGGTGTAGAGTTAAACTTGAAAACTAGCTTGCCTAGACCAATTATGTGTTTTAGGTCTATAGAGTGATTTAAGGACCTTATAGTCCTCATCATTCTTGTCCCACATTCCTAACACTGCTATTTAGTTGAGGTAAGTTAGGGAAGCTTTCCGTTCTTGGCTCTCCATGACTTGGGGCCTTGAATGTGGTTGGTCCCAATCTCTTACATTTTTGGTGAACCCGACGTGAACCATTTTGGTTCCATTTTGCGATAGTGAAAGTTCCTTTCCTCCTGTTCTAGGAGTGTTGTAAGGTTGTCACCTTACAACTCAAATTGCGACCCCTAGTTGGCATAGTTGGAAGGTTCTAAAGGTGTTGTATAATGAAACCTTAATTTGGTCACCATCTTATCCTTAGCCTTTAGGGATTCCGTGAAAGTATTGTCTAGTGTGCGTAATGGCCTCTTTTTTGCATCAACCTATGCACTCTATGTATCTTGTGGATAGTGGTACTGGTATAACCTTCACTTCAAAGGACTTTCCAATGGGTTTTAATAGGGAATCATCTCCTCTCTACATCCGTGCATAGATCAATGGAAACATCATACCTGGTGTTCTCATTGATGACTCAAGTAAACATCATAACGTAGGAGATCATATTGATTAAATTTTTACATAAAGATGGGTATGATGCACCTATGAGCACCATTTGCATGCATGAAAAATTTTTTGTGCCCCCTTTGGGTAGTATTGTCCTATCAATTTTGGTTGGACCTAAATCCATAAAGCTCCTATTTGACATTATCCCTAGGTAAGAACTTTTTAGAGTGAAGTTGGGTATCCCTTGGTTAGTATCTATGAATGCGGTGCCCTTGGTTGTGCATAAATGTTTAAAATTTATCCATGGGGGTTCTATGCCTGTAATTCATGACACCGGTTATAAACTGCCAGTTGCTTGTGGTAGCTACTCCTTGGACTACTCTTGGCCTACAACCATTGGTCCTCTCCCCCCTAGGACAAACCTTCTACACCAAATGTATTAGAATGATAAGAAAGGGCGCCTAAGGCCGAAAGTGAGATACCCTCCATTGCCTTATGCTATTTCACATAGGACTTGCCTAAAAGCTAATAGTGATTCCACCAAGGTACGTAGGAGGGAAGAAGAGAAGTGGTCCCAAGATCCTCCTTACTCTTTCGTTGTTCAGCATAACGCTTCCTCTCATCCAACTGAGGCACTGCCATATTCCATTTCGTGTTTGCAAGAGAATCCTATGGTTCCCACTTGGAAAAAGCCGAAGTGTCTCACATTCAAGCTTCCTATTTTTCCTATGGAGCCTAGGCCCATTTGGTATAGTAGGAAGAAAGGCCCCCATGGAGAGCCCTCTTTTTCTCTACCTTCATGGCCTCTTATCACTCCTACTCCCAAAGCATTGCATGAGAAGAGGCTCACTGCCAAGGAACTTGAGGCAACTGCCCCCATTGCTTCTCAATCTGCCCCTCCTACTCCTGTTTAGGAGTCTGTTCCTCTACTAGAAATGGTTGTAGTGGAAACCCCATAGCTGAGCAGGAGCATTTCGTTCCTCTGCAGCCTCCAGCCTTTGGTTCAAAGAGTCATAGAAACTACCTTGTGTGAGAGTGTAAGCATTGGCGAAAGGATCTTATGGTTGAGTAGGCTTCCTTATAGAGGAAGGAAGATGAGACAACCGCCCCTATACTAGGGCCTCCTACCGCATCCTCCTCTCTCCTTCCCTCTACTTCTATTCAAACCAGCTATGTATCACTTTTAGCTTCTGTTGCAAGTATGAATGTGCCTAACCCTAAAAAGGTATAGGTGTTCATCAATCCTTCAGTGGAGCCACCTTTGTTGATGTTTATTCTAGATGTCCCACCTTTCCCGAAGCCCATGGATATGGCTAAAACCTTAGTCGTATCTACTATGGTTCTCTCCTCCTCTTCCTCCACACCTCTTTCCTCATTTGTGGGGAGTTTTCTTCCTCCAATGAAGCAAAAGGTGGAGAGTGGTCCTTCTAGCAATGAAGGATGTAAGAAGAGTCCACCTTCTTTGAAAGGTGGCCCCGTGCTAACTTGTTCTATCCTATTGAGGGAACCATTCTTGTCTTCCCCTGAGTTTTTCACCACTCTTGAATCATTTGGTGAGCCTAGCGGTGAACCTTGGGCACAACCTTCCCCATCCATTGAAGTGAAACATGGCACTCCTATGAAGTGCATGTTCAACTCTCTAAACGAGGTTCTAGCCTTGTAGGCGATCTTCGCAAAATCCCTGACCTTAACTCCACAAGAGCTCAGTGGAGAGGACCTTGCAGGACCCTCTTTCTTAGCCCTTGTTGTGAGAGGGCCGGATGTTCCTCCTCTTAACATCCCACCACTTCAGGCTCATCCTCTTTCCCCCTACAATGATCTAGAGTGGGAAGCAGATGACCTCTTGGTCGATTAGTGTTAGGAAGAGGCCTCTTCATTATCTTTAGATTAGACATGTTTGTGTGTGTTGTGACGTGTTCCCCCGTGATCGTGCTATGCGTGCCTAGATGAACCTCGTTAGCCCTATTGGTGCCTGGATAAAGGCGTGGTTTTTTTGTCATAAACTTCTATGGGTATCATCATTCTTCCATGTTTTTGACTTGATTTTTGATAAATTGGGGATGATGCAAAGTGTTGGGGGTATTTAGGCTTCCCTTCCATGTTGACCTAGTTTTTTATTTTTACTTTGTCTTCTCGTGCTTTCTTCACATGGTCTGATATAGTAGGGGGTTTCAATGATAGTTCATTTTATATACTATTACCACAAACATATATATATTTATGAGTAATTTTGACCCCGAAATATCAGCCTACCCCTGTGCCTTTTGTTTGTGTTTTCTTTCATTTTTTGCTTTTCCTTTATCTTTCTCTCTTCTTTGCTTGAGTTGTCCCTCTTATGTGTGACAACGCTTCTTCTTCAATATCTTAATTTTTAGAAAATGCATTAATTTCCAACAAATATTTTCTTGAGAATCTTCACAAACTTCTTTCAAGAATCACATTCTTGATTTGAAACCCTAATGGAATGTGTTTCCTTCATCATGGGTTCATAAAGAAACAACTTGAAAACCTTCCTCCAAAGTGGGAACAACTTTGATCTTCCCCTCATGTGGGGACATATTCTTTCTTATGAATTCCTTGATGAAGTGATCATATTTCAAAAGGATTCCTTGATGATGAATTGATTCGAGAAAAAGACATCTTCTTCACACTTTTGAATAGCGCGTCCCTTGAGTGGACCCCTTCTTCATGCTAGGGTTCCCAACAGACGCCTTTGAAAGTTTTCCAAATCATTGATGCTTTGCACAACTGTCTGCCTATTAGCCTACATGGTCGCTTTCTAACTTTACAGAGTCCACTTTCTTGGGTTTCCTCCATGCAAGAGATCTTAGGGGATACCTCCCTATAGGATTACGGGCCTATAGGGACCTTCCTTTGAGATTCCTCCATGTGAGAGATCTTGGGGGTGGCTCCCCTACAAGTTTGCAGGTTTGTGCGACACTTTCTTTGGGTTTCCTCCATGTGAGAGATCTTGGGGGATACCTTACTTGTAGGTTTGTGGGTTTGTAGGGTGCTTTCCAGGGTTTCCTTCATGTGAGATATCTTGAAGGAAACCTTCCCTGCAGGTCTATGGGCCTGTAGGGAACTTTCCTTGCCTCCTCCATGTGAGAGATCTTGAGGGATTCTTCCTTATAGGTCTTCAAGCCTATAAGGCGCTTTTCTAGGTATCCTCCATTTGAGAGATCTTTGGGGACACCTGATGAGCCTTAAATATGCTCATAGTTTGAACTTTTGATACTCTTACTTTTGTTATTAATAGTTGTTTAAATCTGTTGATTAAAGACTTTTCAGGTGGTATCCTGTAGCAATGAATTCCATATTCCTGTAGCTTGACAACTTCATTAATTACCTTTTTGACCTCCCGCATGGCTGATGTATGCTTATGATTTTGAATAATGGAATAGGATTAACATGTGATTAATGAATGGATGTCGTGTCACTTGTGTCTATGCTTTCCTTTGCCTCTGTCATTTATTGCAGGTTGTTGGAGGGAGCAAAAGCTGATCAAGCGCAAAGAATCTCGGCTCTGTTGAAGAAGTTGTTCCAGTAATAACTCTTTGACCGAATCTTTGGGAAGGAGCTTTAACGGTCCTTTGATCTAGGGAGTGTGTAATGCTATATTTTCTCTAGGTCACGTCGAGCAGATAGACTTTCATTTATGAATATCTATTCCACAGATTCATAATGTATTTATGATCACGACTTCCTTTGTTAGTTAGTTTGTTGTCTTTTTCATTTAAATAACCATTCCTCCTGCGTGAGTGAATGAGGATGAAACAGTATGAGTTGAAATTAAGTTGAATAAGTAATAGAGTTATGTGTAAAAGTTTTATTTTTCAAACAGAGTAATCGATGTATCCTGGTTCTGAATATGAATAAAATTTGATGAAGCTTTGAGTCAACTTCTTGCGTAATCTCGTTGATCCATGCTAAGGGGGCCCACTTAGTAAGTATTCTATAGCAAGTTGTTGTAGTTAACTGTTCATTTCATGTTGATTACTTGTTAGAATCTATTTCTGTAGATTTCAACACAAACTCAGCCTTGTATTGTTCTTGCAGCATTGGGAATCCATCCCTGTGTCTGTTCCTGCAACAAAGGCTAGTTCACAGTTTGTCTTTTAATAATAGCTGTTATGATTTCTATTTTAGTCGAGTTGTGTTTGAGTTAGAAAGCTTTGCGTTATACTTCTTTTAAGTATTTGTTTTCTATAGATGATGACTGGAAACTAGTTCTTAGTGCACATACCGTGCTGCTCCGTTTCAAGTATACATCCCCTGGTTTGATAAAGTAAATGAATGACCATGAGAAGATATTAGTTGCCTGTTGGAATGTCCAATTCCTAGGTTTAGTTCTGTTGTGACTTTTATATCCTTTTGTGGGCGTGACCATTTTTGACGCCGTTGCCGGGGACGGTGTCAATCTAAGAACCTGACATAGTCATCGTTTGCAGTAGTTTAGTCAGTTTTTCAAAATCTTTTAAAAATACCATTCCTTTTCATTGCATGCATATGAGAGACGCTAAGGGAAGATTTCTCCCCAACATACCATTCATTATCAAGAAAATTGAACCAGCTTATAGCCTATTTGAGGATGAAGGAGACTTAGATATTGACCCATTTGCTAAAGATTTGTGTGCTAACTTGTTATTCGGCCCATTTGACGAAGACCCTAAAGAAAATCCTTTTGTTCCTATACCTGGTCAGGTGAACATGGCTTGTAATCCACCGAATCGACCTCCTACTTTTGAATTCCCCATTACTCCTCAGCAAAACAATGACAACCTTAAGAACATTCCGTCTTCATTACTTCCCAAGTTCTATGGCTTAGTCACAGAAGACCCATAGACCTTCTTGTTCGAGTTTGATATCCTCTGTCATAGTTATGACTACACTTCAGATGCCCACAAACTGAAATTGTTCCTTGCTACCTTGAAGGAGGGAGCTCTTAGATGGTTCATGAGTCTGGGAAGGGGTGTTGTTGATAGTTGGCCAGTCATGCAAACAAAATTTCTTGAGAAATACAAGGAATATTGTAAGAGTGGCAGTAAAGGTGATGACATATTTCAAATTCAATAGAAGGAAGATGAAAGTCTGGAGGATTATATATCAAGATTCCTGTTTTCTCTGAAGAAGAATTCAGACCATATTCTTAATGAAGAATCTCAAAAATTACTTTTTCTAAGGGGAATCAATGATACTTGCATAGATGCCTTGGACCTGATGGGAGGCGGTGATATCACTCAAGCATCTTGGGATGATCTCGTGAAGATATGTCTCAATTACTCCTGAGCAAATGTGAAGAAGGGTAGAGGTCATCATGCTACAGTGGGAAAGTCTTCTTCTAGTGGAGTTTCTCAGATGGAGATTGCAAATTTGTTGTCTGACTTCAAGCAGGATATCATTAACAATATGGCTACACAACTGGACACTATGCAAATTCAGAAGAAACATGAGGAAGCTGAAGCAATCTTGGCCGAGTTCTATCCGCATTGCAGACAGAAGAAACGTGACTGCAGATGCAAGATGGTGGGTAATCTGGAAGCTAAGCAATTACCCATTGAATTTAAGCCAGTAGAAGGTGATGATGATCAAGTGTTCTTCATTGCACAAAGGAGACCATGGGCTCAAAGACAAGGTATGTCTCAAGACCCTTTGACTTTTGGTAATCCTTATTCTAGCTATAGTAATCAATGGCAACCTACATATGGACCTCCACCACCTTGGAATACATCTCAACCACCTTGGCCTAACTATCAGACCCCTCAATGGAAATCTCCTCAAGGAGGTTGGAAACAGCCACAAGGACAATGGACCCCACCTCAAGGTAATTGGCAGCAGAATCCTTAATGGAGAGGTTCTCAGCAATGGCAGAACTAGTTCCCTGGGTTCCTGCAGCTTCCACAGCCACAACCTCAGGCCCTCATGCCACCTCCTGTAGCAACTGCCACCAATACTGGCCTACCTAGACAAACACCTATGCCTGCTCAGCCGTTGCCAAATCCCAATAATAAGCAACAACAGTAGCCACAACAACCCATGTATTTTGTTGAAGCCAACCAATATCTAGCTTATGCCTTAAACATTATTGATATCCATTTGAGGTTTGGAACTACTCTTCCTGCTCCACAATCGCCTCTAATTACTGAGATACCAGATTCTTCCCCTGAAGAACCTACTATACCTGCTGATCCTACTGAGCATATGCCTATAACTGATACGGTTTCTAAGGAGCCTATTTTGCAAAGTCAAGACAAACCACCTTTTCCTCAGAGGTTACAAAGTATCGCATATAAATCCCTGGAAGAACCCATTTTTGACATTCTGGATCAGCTAAAGAATGTACAAATTCAAATTCCTTTATTTCAGGCCATTAAAGATGTTCCAATTTATGGAAAAGCCATTAAAGAGGCCTGTCTGAAGAAACCTAGATGGAAGAAAAAGGATCCCCAAACAATTCATGTTTTAGGAAAATTGGCTGATATAATGTTGGGAAATGTAGTCATTTCAAAGTACACTGACCCTGGAAGTCCTGTAGTGCAAATACATATAAATGGCCAAATTGTAAAAAATGTTTTAATTGACCTTGGTGCTACCATTAATGTCATGACCAAGCATACTCTGGCCAATTTGAACATACTAAACATTCGGTCTACACCTACAATCCTGCAGCTTGCTGATAGTTCCACTGTCACACCTGATGGAATGGTGGAAGATGTAATTGTCACTCTTGAATCTTGGGAGTACCCAACTGATTTTACAATATTATCTACTAAGGAAACTTTGGGAGGATACCCTATTATCCTAGGTAGACCATGGTTAGCAATTGCTAATGCTTTTATAGGATGTCGTTCTAGAGATATGACTATTTCTGATGGACAGTCCACAAAAAAATTGGCTTTGTATCCGCCTGCTCCACCTCAACCAGATTTGTCCCAACCTATTTGGCCAGATGTGGGGGAAGAAATTGAAGAAGCCAATTCATTGGTTCAATTAATGATGCTCCAAACTGATCCATTCTCACAACTTTAGAATGAGGATGCCTTGCTTTTTCAAATTCTGTAGTCTAACTCTGATACAGGTAGTTCATCTGATCTAAATAACAGTCATCTATAATGTTTCCTGCAACAACTGAATTCTGAGAGTTTGCTGCCTAAATTTCCTACAATTTTTCATAACTTGCTTCCACAAGAGGTACAAACATCACCTATAGATTCTATGAGTGATCTCACTAAGTAGATAGAATTGTCTCTAGGTCACTGTTTGAATATCAATAGCAAGTTGTCACAATCTCAACAGGTTGTCCTACTCAAAATGTTGCAAGATCAGCATAAAGCTTTTGCATGGGAATATGGTGACATGAAAGGAATAGATCCTCAAATTTGTACTCATAGGATCTATATCAAAGAAGACTGTTTACCAGTTAGGCAGCCTCAGCGAAGAATAAATCCAACACTTAGAGAAATAGTTAAGAATGAGCTTCAAAAGTTGCTTGATGCTGGTTTTATCTATCCAATCTCTGACAGTCAGTGGGTCTCTCCGCTAGTTATTGTCCCTAAGAAAGGTAGAAAATGGAGAGTGTGTGTAGATTACAGAGAGTTAAACACTGCTACTAAAAAAGATCACTTTCCACTGCTGTTTGTAGACCAAGTGCTAGATTTATTATCTGGTAAAAGCTATTTCTCCTTCTTGGATGGCTACAGTGGGTACAATCAGATTAAAATTGCTCCTGAAGATCAAGATAAGACCACTTTTACTTGTCCATGGGGAACATTTGCTTACTCAGTCTTGCCTTTTGGTCTATGCAATGCGCCAGCAACATTTCAGAGAGCAGTAATTAGTATTTTTGCTGATATATCTCATGACTGTATGGAAATTTATATGGATGACTTCACTACCTATGGGGTTACATTCGAAGAAGCACTGGTGAATTTAGAAAAAGTATTGGAAAGTTGTAGAGAGAAAAATTTGTCTCTGAACAGTGAAAAGTGATTTATGATGATGCAAGAAGGTATTGTTCTAGGCCATCATCTCTCCAAGGATGGAATTCAGGTTGACCCTGCTAAAATTGAAGTTATTATGAATTTACAAACTACTACAAAACAAAAGGATGTCAAAAGATTCCTTGGTCATGTAGGGTATTATAGAAGGTTTATAAAATATCTCAGCAAAATTTCCAGTCCTCTATATGCCTTATTAACTAAGGATTCTGCATTCGATTGGACAAAGGCTTGTGAAAATTTTTTCCTACAGCTAAAGGACTTGCTTACTAAAGCCCCTGTTCTTCAAGGTCCAAAATGGACTCTTCCTTTTCACATCCATGCAGATGCTTCTGATTTTGGTATAGGGGCAGTTTTAGCTCAAAAAGAAAATTCAATTGAGCATGCTATCTATTTTATCAGCAAAAACCTTCAAGGTCCTGAGCTAAACTACACTGTTACAGAAA
Source organism: Sequoia sempervirens (assembly GCA_007258455.2). Classification (NCBI taxonomy): domain Eukaryota; kingdom Viridiplantae; phylum Streptophyta; class Pinopsida; order Cupressales; family Cupressaceae; genus Sequoia; species Sequoia sempervirens. The sequence continues at coordinate 368,989,776 of VDFB02193867.1, forward strand.
AGGAGTTGTTAGTAGTAGTGTATGCTTTGAATAAATTTAGGCATTATATCACAGGTTATTAGATATTTGTCCACACTGACCATGCAACAATCAGGTATTTGATGAACAAGCTTGCCATCTCTGGTAGGTTGGCAAGATGGCTCTTGTTGTTGCAAGAATTTGACATTACAATCATTGATAAACTAGGCAGAGCTAATGTTGTGGTTGATTTTTTATCAAGGATTCAAACAAATGCACCTGCTGAACAAGAAGTCATTGATGATAGGTTCCCTGATGAACACCTATTTTCCATTGCTGCACACACTCCATGGTATGTAGACATTGCCAATTATCTAGTAGCAAGCAAAATACTACCTCACTTCTCCCCCAAAGAAAAGAAACTGTTAATTGAGAAAAGTTTTAACTTTTCATAGATTGCAAATTGTTTGTTTTACATAGGATTTGATCAAGTTATGTGAAGATGTGTAAGAGAAGATGAGACTTATGATATCTTGCATGCTTGCCATGATGAACTATGTGGGGGACATTTTGCAGCCAAAAAAACATCAATGAAGATTCTTACCACTGGATATTATTGGCCAACATTACACAAGGATACTGTAGCTTATACAAGGGAATGTGATAGATGCCAACGTATGGGAAGACCAACCAGGTTAGATGAAATGCCATTGTATCCACAGGTAATAGTCACCCCCTTTGATAAATGGGGAATGGATTTTGTTGGACCAATTGATCCACCATCCAATGGTAAGTCATACATTTTGGTTTGCACGGATTATGTAACAAAGTGGGTTGAAGTAAAGGCAATGACTCATGCTCATGATAACAAGGTTGCTGAATTTCTGTATGAGCAAATTTTTACCAGATTTGGAGTTCCCAAAGAGCTTGTAACTGATCAGGGAGCTCAGTTCACGTCTAATTTGATCACTGCACTAATGAATGACTATAAAATCAAGCATAAGAAATCCAGCCCCTATCACCCTCAAGCCAATGGTCAAGCGGAGGTTACAAATAGGGAAATTGAGGCGATCCTAACAAAGACAGTGCAGCTCCATAGGAAAGATTGGAGCAGTAGACTTCGAGAAGCAGTCTGGGCTTACAGAACTACATGGAAGACAACAAATGGGTTTACACCTTTTGAACTGCTTTATGGGAAAACAACCATGTTTCCCATTGAATTTGAACATAAAACTTTGAGGACAACTCTCAAACTCAATATAGACATTTCTGAAGCATAAAAGGAATGTCTCTTGCAGCTGAATGCTTTGGACGAGATGAGAAAAGCTACCTTGCAGAATACAAAAGCTATCCAATAGCAAAGGAAGAAATGGCACGATCAACACATCAAAACCAAGCAATTCTCTGTTGGTGACTGGGCTCTGCTATATGATTCCAGGTATCAAGAAAATCAAGGTAAGCTCACCACCCATTGGCTCGGTCCCTATGAAGTTGAGAATGTGTTTGACAATGTATTAGTACAACTGGCCACAATTGATCCAGTCCATTTCAAATTGTTAGTTAATGGACACCAACTGCGGTTATATCATAAGCCAATGTCAAAGGAAGAGTTCCTAAAAAAGTTTGTTTCGACTGATCTTCCTGCAGCAAAAGGCTTAGGCCTTTTTCCTGTAGCTTCTCTTTAAGTATTACGTTGACCGCCCATAATAAAGTTTTCTTTTTTAAAGAAAACCACTTTTCTCCATTTCTTTTCATCTATCACATCATTCATTACTTTATCTGCCACGTCATCCATATTGCCACTCTGCCTCATTCATGCATTAAATCTCCCAGCTATCATTTCATGATAAGTCGTTGTCCTTTACGACATGCCCGGGAACTAACTTCAAGGTACGCGAAATATTTTCATTATCGCATAATTTATTCTTTCTGTTTATTCATTTATTGTAATGTATATGTCAACCATCATTGCACGCTTTAAACCTATCACCTTGCACATGTGAGGACACATGTCAAATGCTAAGTAGGGGGTGGGGGTATTCTAATTTGAAATTTTTCTGTGCCAAATTTACGTTTGCCAAAATAGTTATGTTCTTGTACTTTCTAAAGTACATTTGTGAAGCCATATCCTGAGAACAAGTTAACTACTTAGTTTAATTAGTTATTAAAATTATTTTAAGAAAATATCTAGTTGTTATTCTTGGTAAGGAAAAAGAAGTGCAGTAAGGAAGTAGAGTCTTTTGCAAGCTTTCAACATCAGTCTGAGTTTTTGTTTTAAGGGTTTTTGATCATGGGTGGCCAACTGGTGAGGCATGAGCCTGTGGCTCATGAGGCGTTGACACAGGATCCTCAGATAATGTAAGCATTCACCAATTGTGGATGGTTAAATTATTTCTTGAGAATTGATTCTTTTGATGAAGAGGCTGCAGGTGAATTCTTAAGAACATTTTCAGAAAATGAGGCTACGGTATGGGGCTTGGCAGTGGCTATGATAGAGGAAAGAATTGCAGAAGTTACTGGATTACCAGTAGTTGGTGAAAATTTTCCTGTTGGAAGGGATGCTATCTCTGCTAGGGCAAAGTTTACCCTACCAGCTGATGGGCCTTTGGAAATCTCAAAGCAAGGGTGCAAAAGAATGTCCCTGCCTTATCCATACTCTCAGTACGCCATCTTTATTGTCAGGTATTTAACTTGTGAAGGGTGCTTCTCTTACCTACATTCATATCATTTCAAATTGTTAAGTCATATGAGACATGGACTGGTAGTGAATGTTCTGAATTTCTTGATAAACCTTTTGCAAAATAGTGCACATGAAACCCAAAAGGGTAAAGAAAACTCTGTCACACATCATGCCCTAATAAAATTTTTGACTGAGTGATCTTTAAGGGATGTTTCACCTCTTTCATGGAATGAGTTTGTTGCCCGAAGAGGTCTTCAACCACCTAAACCCCCTAGGGCACCACCTGTGCAGCCTAGAAGAAAGAAAATGAGAATTGAGTCCACAAGTACAAAAACAGAGCAAGAATCTGCTGCTCATGCAGCGCCCTCTCCTGCAGCTTCTATACCAATGTCCTCTACTAGTGTGCAAACAAGGTCTGCCGCTAGGAGAGAAAAAGGAAAGACAATTGTAGGTAAGTCATCTGGGGTAGGGCAGAATCCTGAGTCGGACCCACATACTCAAAGACAAAATTTTTTTGCCTCATTCTCTCCTGTGGGGTCTTCGCCTATCTCTGTTTCTCCTGCAGCAACACCCGTTAATACTCCAATATCTTATTCCCCTGCCGAGTCTGGATCTTCAAGACCAGCTAGGAAGATGACTACTAAGGAAGCATCTTTTGCTACTGCTTCTTATACAAAACTACCAAGAAGGATTTCATTGAGGAAACAGTCTAAGCCTGCTACAACCTCCGTTCAAATAGAAACTATCATAATATTGGAGGACTCTGATGAATCAGGTCATGATAACTCCCTAAGTATGTCTGCAAATGTTCTACAAGGCTCCTTTGCTGTTCCTGAGGCAGCACAACCCGATAATGTTGATAAGGGGAAAATGCTGAGTCTGGACGACTTAGCTTGTGCAGTTGAGAAAATTTCTGAGAAAGAACAATCTTCTCCCACGTAGCAACAGGGCTTCATCCTGCAGCAAGAGGATTTTGTCCTACAGCAAGAAGAAGGTGTGCTTGAAGTGCATGAAATTCCCTATGATAATCCATTGCCCACTAAAGTTTGCATAGATTTAGTTGTGTAAAAAAGGACTCTACTGATTACATTTTTGGAATTTCTGAAAGTTAATTAGAAGCTTGTGTCATTCCAGACTTTATGTTTTCGCCATCTCGCCAAAACTGAAGTCCAACAAAGTTTATGGGATGAGGAAAAGAAAAAGCTACAAAGGGAAATTGAAAGGCAAAAGCAAGAAATTCAAGATATGCAGAAGAAAATGAATGAAATGATGGACATAACTGGAAAAATAATGGAGTGTAGGCCGCCACCCAAAGTATATGCAATGTGCCTCAAAGAATAGTTTCTTTGGTTCAAACTAATGAGGATCTCTAGAAATTTGGATCCTGATATTGAAACCGCCAAGGAATTCTATGATTCCTATGAAGTGGCCCCTAATTGGTTGAAAAACTCCATGTGTGAACTTTCTTTACATGGTTATTTAATTCCTGCTGAAACTGAACGGAACCCACTCCTTTATATAGGTGATATCCATCTAAGGGAACTTATGTCTTGGGCTGCAAATGAGGTCAATTATGGGAGACAATTGGAAACATATGAAGAAGCAGAAAGAGATGAACCTATTCTTCTAAGAGCCGAGAGTTCAAATCCACGCACAGTTTTTAGAACCTGGCTTAAAGTTACTTATGGATCGAATTACCCTCAGGAAAGAGAGAAATTTTTCGATATCAGACAACATGTATACAGTGAGTTCAAAGAGTAGAAATATATATTTTGGAAACTTGCCTCTTCTAGGATTGAAGCAAGGTGGGAGAAATTGATGGTTGGTCTAAGAAAAACAGAGCCTCACAGCCCTTTGAACTTCACAGTAGCACTCAGGAGAACATAAAGGTACATGCAACTAGGTTTGCAAAGCAGATTTGAATTATGGATGCCACTGACTTTCCATCCCCTAGTTTTAATATGGCCGCTTTATCCCTATCAAGCCAAGGAAATCAATGAAGAAATAGAAAACCACATATTTGAAAGATGGGAGTTTACCAGAGGTTTTTACTACAAGTTTGGAACTTCATTGCAGGGTCATGCTTCTCCAACAAATTTCAGGGAAATAACAAGGAAAGTCAATGCTAGAGGACCAACATTATGATAAGTAGGGGGCAAAATGATGAGCCATAAATATGCTCATAGTTTGAACTTTTGATACTCTTACTTTTGTTATTAATAGTTGTTTAAATATGTTGATTAAAGAATTTTCGGGTGGTATCCTGTAGCAATGAATTCCATATTCCTGTAGCTTGACAACTTCATTAATTACCTTTTTGACCTTCTACATGACTGATGTATGCTTATGATTTTGGATAATGGAATAGGATTAACATGTGATTAATGAATGGATGTCGTGTCACTTGTGTCTATGCTTTCCTTCGCCTCTGTCATTTATTGCAGGTTGTTGGAGGGAGCAAAAGCTGATCAAGCGCAAAGAATCTCGGCTCCATTGAAGAAGTTGTTCCAGTAATAACTCTTTGATTGAATCTTTGGGAAGGAGCTTTAACGGTCCTTTGATCTAGGGAGTGTGTAATGCTATATTTTCTCTGGGTCGCGTCGAGCAGATAGACTTTCATTTATGAATATCTGTTCCATGGATTCATAATGTATTTATGATCATGACTTCCTCTGTTAGTTAGTTTGTTGTCTTTTTCATTTAAATAACCGTTCCTCCTGTGTGAGTGAATGAGGATGAAACAGTATGAGTTGAAATTAAGTTGAATAAGTAATAGAGTTCTTTGTAAAAGTTTTATTTTTCAAACAGAGTAATCGATGTATCTTGGTTCTGAATATGAATAAAATTCGATGAAGCTTTGAGTCAACTTCTTGCGTAATCTCGTTGATGCTTGCTAAGGGGGCCCACTTAGTAAGTATTCTGTAGCAAGTTGTTGTAGTTAACTATTCATTTCATGTTGATTACTAGTTAGAATCTATTTCTGTAGATTTCAACACAAACTCAGCCTTGTATTGTTCCTGCAGCTTCGGGAATCCATCCTTGTGTCTGTTCCTACAGCAAAGGCCAGTTCACAGTTTGTCCTTTAATAATAGCTGTTATGATTTCTATTTTAGTCGAGTTGTGTTTGAGTTAGAAAGCTTTGCGTTATACTTCTTTTAAGTATTTGTTTTCTATAGATGATGACTGGAAACTAGTTCTTAGTGCACATACCGTGCTGCTCCATTTCAAGTATACGTCCCCTGGTTTGATAAAATAAATGAACGCCCATGAGAAGATATTAGTCGCCTACATTGGAATGTCCAATTCCCAGGTTTAGTTCTGTTGTGACTTTTATATCCTTTTGTGGGCGTGACCAACACCTTCCTTGTAGGTCTATGGGCCTGTGAGGTGCTTTGTTCATGGGGCTTCTTTCATGTGAGAGATCTTGGGCATTGCCTCCTTGAAGGTCTGCAAGCCTATAAGAAACTTTATTTCTTTAACTTCATAGCTCTACGGGGCTATGAATTCCTTTTCTAGTCCTGCACTCTCGTGTTCACTAGATCATGGTCTACTTCCTTGATGGTTTAGGTATACATTTCTAACTCTACTACTTCTTCAATCTACTTTATTGAAAAACTCATTAGTTTTTGTGCTTGCTAAAGTGGAGAAAAAAGTATAGGAGTGAATTTGTACCCCTTATGCAAATCCCCCTTTTTTCCCTTCTTCACTTTAGAAAACCAAATTCGAAGGCTAAATTCCACATAAGCCCACTGCCTTTGTTCCACTTGGCAGTTGTTTTGTGTGTCAACAGAGGAATAACTGTCAGGGACACCCACATGGTGCATAGACATCTGCACGATGCACTTACGTCCCTGGTAGATTCCTACATCTGGAAACTATAGAGGAATTATAGTTCCCATTGGAGGTTGATTTGTAATGCACCGTTCGACTAACCTACCAAAATATGGCTAGTTTCTTCATTCTCTCCTTGAAATTCACTCCTTCTACAATATTTTCAATCTCTTTGCATCCTCTAAGCTTTCAGTCCATCTTCTAAGCACTCAAATTGATCACTCCCCAAGCATTCTAGCATTTAAGGAGTACTTTTTCACTCCATAGTAGCAGCAACAACACTTTTTCAACTCCGTAGAGCAAGTGTGGAACCAACACCATTGCAACAAAGGATTGAGTCCTCTCATTTTATCCCCCATTAGCCTTGAGTGCTCTTGGTGGAGGTTGTAAGCTTTCTACTCCTCTCCTCTACGATTTGGTGGGTAGCACCCTATTGTTTTTGTAGTGCTTTTGTGTTCCCTACTTTACTTTCTTTATTTAGCATATATTTCTCCATTATCACTATCTTGGCTGTCCATAGAGGTGGAAACACCTAAATAGGGGTTTGATTGAGGTAGGATCCTATACAACCACTCAACAATTTTCCTCTTCATTGTGTTTAGGTGGACGTGTTGCTTGGAACTAGTTGGAAAATGAGTACCTCTGTGAGATTATTCTTGCCATCCTAACTCTTTTTTATTTACTTTATCATATTTGTACATATCTTTCCTACTTCATAGCTTTGTTTTGGCCTTTGGAAGTAATTAGCTAGGATGTTACTCCATTTTCTCATTTTTGACCTTGCTTCTTTAGTCCTCTATTCATACGAATGCCAACACACCTGAGAGACGCCAGTGCACCTGAGAGATGCCAACGCACTTGAGAGACGCCAGGGTGCCATGTTGTCATCCCAAAACAATGCTTTTTTCCTGAGGAAGAGAGCTTCATGAGGTGTAGAGTTAAGCTTGAAAACCATCTCACCTAGCCCCATTCTGTGTTTCAAGTCTTTAAAGTGATTTAAGGACCTTATAGTCCTCATCATTCTCGTCCCGCATTTCCTAACACCCCGTTAAGCTGAGGTAAGTTAGGGAAGCCTTCCGCTCTTGGATCTCCATGACCTAGGACCTTAAACATGGTTGGTCCCCCTCTCTTACACATGGTTAAGAAAGAAACAATATTGAGTTTCTTTATCCACTACAAAGGCTAAGTACATTGTAGTAGCATCTTGCTGCACACATGTATTATGGATGAAGAAACATTGAAGGATATAGGAGTGATGTGTAATGAGCCTATCCCTATCTTCCATGATAATACATGTGTAATAAAAATTCCAAAGAATTTGGTAATGCATTCAAGGACAAAGCATATATCTATCAGATATCATTTTTTGAGAGAAAAGGTATTGGAGAATGAAGTCAGATTGGAATATGTGCCTACAAAGGATCAAATTTCTTATATATTTACTAAGGCTCTTTTGAAGGATAATTTTGAGCATCTCAGGGAGAATTTGGGAGTTATAGACCCTCTTTCTTTTAACTAGGTGCACATGGAGGTGCATCAGTCTAGTGGATCTACAGATTCTTCATTTGTCTGGATTGATGACTTGGGTCTACTCCTAAAGGGGAGTAGGAAGTATCATTGTTGCAGTATGAGGTGTGTGGGTGAAATCCTAAGGGGGAGTGATTAAAACTTGGTGCCACCTTCAAGTTTTGCAAATTTGAAGTTCTCATATTGAAATTTTTTCCTTTGCACTCTCAAAAGTACACCTAAAGAATTTGCCCAAGTGACCTACTTTGGAGGGTCATAATTAAGAGCCAAATGATTTTCATCTAAAAAAAATTGGTGGACACACTCATGTGACATATGTGTACATGCATTTCATATTTTAGCTTTCCATGATAAGTTTTGACAGGGTTTTGAAAAGCGAAGTTGGAGGGTTTTGGCACTATTTTGTTGTTTGTGCACTTTCAGTTCGACGAAGTGGCCTCCCATTCAAGATTATATTTTGAAACTAGATGATTTTCATGATGAATGGATTATTGCTCTACATTCTCCCTACATTCATATTCTCCCCTGTCATGTTTCAGAGCCTCAAGATCTGATTTGCTATTTTTTTGAGATCAAAAGCAAATGCAAATTGTTCACCTTTTGCATATGCATTTATGACATGTTTCAAGGTGGTGAACTCCAACCCTAATATCTCGTGAAGGTTGATGATTGAAAGAAATACCTCTTGCAGACATGCTCAATGTACCTAAATGATCTAATGTTTCTAGTGGCAACTTCCCATGATTTAATTTGATATTTTTTTAAAGTTGTAACTTGGTGAGCTTTAATTGGTTCTGAACAAGTGCAATTGTATAAATGTCTAACTAAGCAACTTTGGCATTGAATAACTTTCACCTCGAGATTGATTTTTTTGAGCTTCTTGTTGCATTGCATTTTCAGGTCAAATGTGTGCATGCCTATAAGTTTATTTTGGCTCTAGGAGGTCGTTTGACTGATTTTCTAGGGTGATTCCTGACCACACTAGACTAGTTTTGACCATTATGCAAAAATGCTTGAAAGCATATTTTAGCAACAACCCACTTCAATTTTTTATGCCAGGAACATTCAGAGATTGTTTTCAAATCAATTGAGGATGAAACTTATTTAAATTTTTTTTTTAGCTAAGCCCACGTGGGGAGCCAACTTATGTCACATAAGTGTTGTTGGTGAAGGCCTATAAATAGAATTCAAAAACAATTTTCTCATGCCAATTATTCTCCTGTAATTAATGAAGTGGATCAAAAATTCAAAGTATTTTCAATGAAATGGGAAAGTTTGAAGTTTTGACAGATTGCAGTGAAACCATTAGAAAAAGACTGCACATAATGTTTTCTTGTGAAAGATATGGAGAAAAAGAAATTAGTTTCCTACCATCAAAGTGAAATGTTCACAATTGCATTTGATTTTTTTAACAAAATCCATCTAACAATTATTGTTGTTATTAGGGATTTTTGAGAGAAAATGCATGGAGGCATAGAAGCAAGGAGAATTTGGACAAGGAAATTCCTCTATATCAATGGATTAAGTGATTTAGTAATGGGCCACAAATGGTTCTTATTCCCACTATGAAAGAAGAGACACTCTAGGGAGCCTGAAGCTTTTGTGTTTTACAGGAACATCAAATGTTCTAGGGCACTATTATTTAAAAGATGCAAATTTAAAAATATTGAGGCTGGGAAGCCTAATGAAGATGGTGTTTCACTTGAGTTACTATGGGATATAGTAGTATTCAATCTTGCTAAGTAGTTTGAACATATCCATGACACTTCAAAGGAAAATCTATTATATAGGTTAATATTGTTCAAGTTTGTTGATATATGGCTGTGTATCTCAAAGTTGATTGGGGGTGCAATTAAAATGGATGAAAACTCATTAAACATGCTCCTTACCTATTAAAGGGATAAGAAATGCTTCTCTCGACTAGGAGAAGGTGGTGATTCACATTTATCGCCATAGGATGAAGTCACAACACTATTTAATATTGATTTTATTGGCTTAGTGTTTCCTAAAAACATGGTTGCATTTTCTTGAGAAGATTTGGGGTGCATTTCAAATATGGATAAAACTTGTCAAATGTTTTATATGGTTTGACATGGACTGAATGTAGAGTGCAACACATCTCGAGGAAGCTAGCAAATAGTATTGTATGTGTTGACACTAAGATTTGGGAATGTTATGAAAATAGGCATCCATTATGTTGGGTGGAGGATTTCAAGCATTATGGAGCAGAACGGTGGTGTAATTTTAGAAGGAGCAGTTGAAAATCACACAAAATAAATCAATGGAAAAAATTCTATGTTGACAACTCTACCTAGAAATTGAAATCATTTTGCTGTTTGCATGGCAACACATTTTTTGATGGCTCGAGGGTTGTATTATGGGTATTGATGCAGAGACAAGGAGTTGTTTGTGCCACAAATAGGAATCCATTTTGTTGGCCAATAGGGGTCAATTTGGTGTTGTAAAAGAAACCTTCATGGGACATGAAGCCGTTGCAAGAAGATTAATAGTTACTATTTAAAAATCACCATGTAGTGTTTGAGGAGTTATTTGATAGAAAAAAGGAGATATTCACATAGATACCATATGCTATGATAGGAAGGATTCTTTTAGATACCTGGTTCATGGGTAAATCTAGCACATGTTTACATTGCACTAAGAAATCCATGCCTATAGTTCAAAATGTATCAAAATTGTTTGAGAAAATTCTTGTAGCCATCAATCATCAAAGGCCTATGCATTCTCGTGGTTTCAATGATGAGAATAATTAAATTGCATATCTACCATTGCAAAATTCTTGGATGCTAGGGCGTGATGAAGTTCTAGAGAGGATTAGGGAAGAGAAAATGAAATAAATGGCAGCCAAAGAAGGAGAGATGTAGCCAAATACCTATCATTGGACACTCATTTCAGGTTTTGATTGCTTCTTTCTTTTGTAATCAGCTATGGGGGATGCTACTTCGTTGCCATTGCACATTGCTAGTTGGTTTTTCCATTTCCCAAATGGAAAAGTGATGCGTGATATGCTGAGGAGAGAAGACCAAGATGGGCCTTGTTTAAGGTTAAAGGAAAGGATAATGTTTTATTTTCGCGATGGGTTTAAAACATTCAAAAAATTTACTATTTTAAAAGTAAGGCTTTTAAACATAAAGGGAGATTAAAAAGGATTTGCTCAATAAGTGGAGGTGGTATTTTTATTTTTAAGGGAAAAATATTTTGAATGTGTAGTGAAATGTAAAGGTGCCAATGAAGTTTTTTTCCCAATGGTAAAATATTTAAAAGCCTTTAATATACAAAACCTAACATTTTAAAATGTGAAGTAAACAGTGCAAAGGTAAAAGTTTCATTTTTTCGACTAGAGTGAATTAAATATTCACTTGTACAAGTAAAAGTTTTCTCTGTTGCTCAAAAGTAAGTATTAAGAAAATGGGTGAATTTTACCCAAGGATAATATTGTTGGACACATTTTAAAAGGAATGGGTAAAATTATCTTTTTCCCCATAAGTGTTCTTTGAAAATTATTTACCTTTTGAATGTTGCAGGTGAAAGTGAAAGGGTATAGTGCAAATTAAACAACTTAAAGGCTCTATTATAAATTAAGAAATATTTAATTTCTAGAGGTGAATATTTACAGTGCAACATAACAAAAGGAATAAATAAAAAGGACTTAAGGGGAGGAGTTTTCTCAACTGTGGAGTAAAATGAAGTGTTATTTCTCACAGACAGCTAAATTTGTGGTTGAAGAATTAAGGTGATCAAAGAGCAAAGGAAAGGTTTCTTATTGCAAATGAAAGAGAGAAGAGAGAGGATTTTCATTTTTGTTGTTGATGGACAGAGAAGGAGGCTACCAAGTGTCTTCTATAGATTAATTCTAAGGCTTCTTCTATTTCTTCTATCTTCTGTCTTCTTTATCTTCTCATTTTCTCTTCTCATTGTAGGGGGTTCCATTTTTCTGAAAAGTTCTGCAAGGAAAGCAAAAGCTCTAGGTAAATTGGAAAGCTAGGGTGAAGTATGAATGTTAGTCACTAATATGAAGTGTTATTGTGTTCTAAATTGAGCTTCATGTTTATATTTTATTTCGTGACTGTCTCCATGTCTGAAATGTAATACTCTTTTGAATTCAATAATCAAGGATTATCCGGATTTTTTCATGGACATTTGCTGCATTTGAGCTACATATGTTATTTCCTTTTGTTCAGTGAATAATGTAATTGCTTTAATGAGTGTCAGTTGCATTTGTTATTTCTTATTATTCAAGGGATGGTGTAATTGATTTAACAAACATAATAGGAGTGTTCTATTTCTAGATGCATTTGTAAGAATGGTTATCTAATAAAGCTTCAGTGGTCTTGTTATCATAATCTGATAAAATTTTCAAAGATCTTCAAAATATGACTAACACTATAGGATGAAGTGTTGGTTATATGACTCCATAACCCTCTTCTTGGTATTGGTCAATCTTTATGCATCTTTTGTTTTCAGTTTGGTCCCAAATTATTAAATCAAAAACCATTTAAACTATGTTTTATGAGTTATTTGTATTTTCCATTGCTGGTTAGTGAAATTCACCCAATGTCTTAGCCAATGTTGAGTGAAATTTTATCTTTCTTAGCATACTCTTGTGAGAGAATCATTTGTTAACCAATACCCTATTGAATGTGTGTCTGAATCTTTGGGTATTTCTAAAAGGGTCACCCCCTAGCTCTTACAGAACTTGAAGTGCAGGGGAAATGTGTTCCAATATCATTTCCTGTCAATTGGCCAAATCCTGCACTAGGTTAGAACATGAAGTGTGGCTTACTTCCAGGATTTAGTGGATCTATCAATTTGCAGAACCAACAAATTGGCAACTCTGCTAGGGAGAATTTTGAATCTCCAGTTATAGACTGATAATTCAAAGTCATATTATTTGCTAATCTAAATATTTGGTTCAAATATTGGAGGAATTCAAACTTGGAGAAAGAAATTGTTGCAGTGAACCTAAAAGTTTCTTGATCTATGGTGCTCTACTGGTGAAGGGAACTTAGAAGGAAATTTGCAGGTGAAAGATATTCATACTATTTGAAGTTCAATCCTCTATATGAAGAGAGGTAGTGACTCTGTGAAAATAACCTAATGAGGATGTGAATACAATTTCAAATCTACAATATTTCTAGTCAAGAAGAAGAATTTGCAGCAGTTGCAACATTTCCAGGTATTCTTCACTTTTGGTTTTCAAGAAACTTTTCTATGAGAACCATATTTGAAAGTCTTGAAAATAAATTTTGTTCCCTATTAGGTGAAACAACACTAAGAAAGGGAAATGATAGTAATATTGAGTTTGTATACTTTTGAATTATAATTTTTAGCCTATGTATTATGTTGAAAGTATGCTTGTTCTTGATATATGCCCACTAAATAGATCTTAAGCTTAGATTTATTTGAATCATGCATTGTGGTATTCTAAGGCCATGATAAAAGCTAGAAATAGGGAAATGAATGATCAATTGTAGAGTTGATATTTAAAGTTTTGAAAGAGGTATGTGAAAATGCATCAATATATGCATCCTTGTATGGTTCCTGGTGCAACCATAGTTTGTGATCAGCCCCAGCCAGATTGTCGAAGAAATTTTAGCACTGAGAGGTACAAATCCATTCATTTTAGTGGAATTTTTGGTTATCCATATGGCATTCTAGCTAAAGGAAGAGATAAATTACCAAAATTCGTTGGTGATAAGTCTTAATTAGAAAATAAAAATTTGCAAGAATTCAATAATGTGATGGATGAATATGAGGTAGATCATGAGTATGTGATAATGAGGTTATTTTTTCAGTCTCTAAGGGGAGATGCAAGAGACTAGTTCTCTTATTTACCCACATCCCCTATCTATTCTTGGGAGGATTTTAAAGTAGTGTTCATGGAGTAGTTTGGTGAAAGGATTGATCCAGTCTTAATAAGGTGAGAGTTCATGAGCATGGAGAAAGGAGAACATGAGTTAGTCCCCTCTTTTAATCTCAAATCTTTAAAAATAATAAGAGAGATCCCTGCAAGCATAAGACTAAATGATGTTGAATGTTTGGTCATGTACTTAGGTGCATTTAATAAAAAGATGAGTTATCTATTAAGAGATAAAGATTCCACAACCCTACTCCAAGCATATCAAATTTCCATAAATATTGAGAACAATTTAAAATATTCAATGATGAAAGGACATAGGGCTGTGAGTATCTTAACATACCTCATGGAAATAGAACTCATGGATCAGATAATAGAAATGCTTGTCAAGATGGTGATGCTACTGTTGTTCCAACTTCTCCATCATCACAAAATGCAGATCATAGTGAGCTCCAAGTTGAATGTCAACATAATGTGAGCAATGTTGATCGAACATCTTTTGTTCAAGGATTGTCTAAAATGAAAAAACACAAAGGAGAATCACCACATGATTTATTCTCAAGGTTTTTGGATGCTTTGTTTAAGGTCCCCATAAATTTCAGACTTAATGACTCAATGTGCATTGATTTATTTTGTAAAATCTATGATTCTAGGCTAAGTGCCTTGCCAAAAGAATTGAAGCCTCATAGCCTTGATAGGTGCTTGATTGGATAAAGATTGTTGAAGGAGCCCAACATACTTATGCAAAAAATGTGGTGTCTCAAAATAAAGATAACAAATATCTTATTGAGAAAAATTAGAACATGATACACAAGATTGAAAAGAGTGTATTAGAAAGTGGATCTATTTTGTATGGATGAGGAAATTAATTGTAATCATCTCACAATCAACATATGTCCAGATCTGTACAATAGTGATGAAGATGAAGATAATACAAGTGTTGATGACATCTCATCACAAATCAGTGATCAATACATTGAAGATAGAAGTTCAAGAACTCACTCAGAAGAATCTGAGCATGGTTTATGTAGTGGTGAGTCTTCTTGTGATGAGGATTATAATGACAACCAAACTGATTGCTCTTATGCTGATTATGAATGTTGCTATAAGGATGACCTAGAGGTGCTTTCTTCACCTAAAGAATGTAAAGATATGAATATTGACGAAGTCACTTGTCCACAAGTGAATGATGAGATTGCACTTGAGACATAAATGGAATGTAATTTAGGTTTGTCATCAATGGAGTATGGTAATTATGGGAATGATGAACAATTTGAATATAAGCATATGTGTGTTCAATATGGTGATTTTGAACACAATGTCAGAAATGATAAAGATGTTGGTAAACACGTTGATGTCCCAACTACTCATGATTGCTTGTGTGATTCAAAGTTGGAAAGTTTAGTTAGACATGAAAAGGATGATGTGTACATGGATAGAAGAGGAGGTTCAGTATTGAGTGACCAAATTTTGTATCATGATACGCATATGGATCATGGGTTAATTTTATTGCCCATAAATAATGAAAGATAATTTGATTTGTGTGCATGGCAATCGAATGATGCAAATGACAGTGTGTGTGATGTTAGTCAATATGAAATTGAATATGGGTATTTATTTGATAATCTTTCTCATCTTCAGTGTCCAAATGGACATGTTTGTTTTGAATGAGGAGTGCATTAGTGTGAAAGAGAATGAAGGTTCTAGCTCTATTGATAATGAACAATTTTCAGATAACAATGAGTCTCTGGCACATAGATCAATATGAATTTAAAGTAATAGTGCACATGAAAGTCTTTTAGTTGACCCTAAAAGTGATAGAATTCAAAATGATTCAGACACTGAACATGTTATGAGAAATTAATGTGAAAGATTTGGCTCAGGCTTAAATTTTGAATTATATGAATCTTTCTTTGAGACATTCCATATGGAATTACGTAGTGGTCTAAAGTATGAATTTGACATCATGTGTGAACCTTAGATAGAAAACACCACTTATGCATTGGAGGTTGATGTTTTTTGTGAATATGCTGATTTGAATGTAGATGAAGGTATTGTGGGTGCTGATAAATATGATTTTCAAAACCTTGAGGAATTTAAGAATGTGCTTGGGATGATGAAAAAATGACTTGTGATGCATTCCAATTAAAAGAGTTACAAATGAGTGAGCATTATTTTCTCAAAACATAAAAGGATTTTATGTTTTTTTCAAGCATGATATATTCTCTAAGCATGATCATTATAAGGTGATTAGTCAATGTTATAAGACTGTGTTTTCATGTGGTCTTGATCACTATCCTCAAATGTTGCCACTTGCTACAAAATCAGAAAATGAAGAGATTGACAGTGATGTGGCCTATATGATTTGGCTGCCATGTGAACATGAAGCCGAATAAAGATGAAGTGTCCACTTATTCAATGGAATCTTGACACTTGTTTTTGTAGAGTTGTAGTCACTCATGTTGTTGTGGTGTTATAGAGACAAGCCTAGATTGAGGGAGATCAACTCTTTTAACAGATTATTGTTTGATACAACTAGGAATTGACTCCCCTTTTTCATTTGGTGGCCTAAGGTCATCAAACGTGGTGAAAAAAAAATGTTGAAGAAAGAAGTAGTTTGAGAACACATAATAGATTCAACATTTGGTCTGATCCCCAGAGATCTAGAATCTTGCTATTCCCATAGGGGGCATACATCCCTAGTCAGAACCACTTGTGGCACCTTCAAATTTTGCAAATTTGAAGTGCTCATATTGAAATTTTTTCCTTCGCAATCTTAAAAGTGCACTTGAAGAATTTTCCCAAGTCACCTACTTTGGAGGGTCATAATTCAGAGCTAGTTTATTTTCATGCAAAACCCCTTGGTAGACACACTCATGTGACATATGTGAACATGCATGTTAGTTTTCATCTTCCCATGACAAGTTTTGACAGGATTTTAAAGATCGAAGCTGGAGGGTTTTGTCACTGTTTTGTTGTTTGTGAACTTTTAGTTTTGTGAAATGGCCTCCCATTCAAGCTTATATTTTGCAACTGGATGATTTTCATGACAAATGAATTGTTACTCTCCATTCTCCCTACATTCATATGCTCTCCTATAAGGTTTTAGAGCCTCATGATCTAATTTGCTATTTTTTCGAGATCAAAAGCAAATGCAGATTGTTCACTTTTTGCATTTGTATTTCTGACATGTTTCAAGGTGGTAAAATCCAACCCCTAATATCTCATGAAGGTTTTTTTGACAATGATTTTTGATTGCCCATACTTTCTTTAGCTCATTCTAGGGTATTTCACCTAAAAGGAGAAAGGGATGGGGTCCAAAATGGAATTTTCTACACTCAAAGTTAATGTGGATGAGATGTATTATGTCTAATTAAGATGTATTATGTCTAATTAAGATGTACTAATGCACTAATCTGAAAATGAAATGATCTAATGATGCAAAACCTAATAAATGCAAGTTGTTTGAAAACATAACGTGATATGCAAAAACTCTTAAAAATGCAAGTAAATGATGAAATAACTAAACAAAATCAGAGAGGTGCACCTGGAATCTGAAACTTGATGCTAGGAGATTCTAGAATCCTGTAGATTTGACTAAAAATGTTGACTAGGACACTTACGCTAGGCTGGGTGAATTAGTCTCAGTTTTGGGAAAACTTTTCAAACAAGAATCTGCCAAATGGGTATCTAAAATTGTAGAAACCAATTTTCAGGCCTGGGAGTGGGACTAATCTATGAGTAGTGGTGACTTAGTCCACCTATAAATTTTGGGAATCTCAGGACAAAATCTTGTAGCATCATGTCTACACTTGCTTTTCTGAGAGGTGTTCGCACTTGATTCTACAGAAAATAGGACAAAAGGTGTCTTCAAGCTTGAATTAGGGTTATTTTGACTTGATTGAATTTGATGACTTCCTGACCACATTTCAACAATAGTTCTTTTGACAAATATTCCCACAAAGTCTAAAAACACACATGCAAAGAGGGAAAAATGGTTGAGGGTTAGAGAATAGAGGTTTTCCTTGGTCAAACCCCACTTTGGTAATAAAACCCTATGAAATGAAATGAAATGGAAAGAGAATGATAAATAAACATGTAATGTCATAAACTTACCAAACACTTGATGTCTAAGTCTGAAGATATGCAATGAAGTGCTCCAATGCATGACTTGATTATGCTTGATTGCT
Organism: Sequoia sempervirens; assembly: GCA_007258455.2. Taxonomy (NCBI): domain Eukaryota; kingdom Viridiplantae; phylum Streptophyta; class Pinopsida; order Cupressales; family Cupressaceae; genus Sequoia; species Sequoia sempervirens. The sequence continues at coordinate 369,007,837 of VDFB02193867.1, forward strand.
TGCTTGCTTGAATGCGTAATGACTTACGAGAATGCAAGAGATTAGGAGAATTGTAGGAGATGAAAAAAGAGGGAAAAAATCCTTATTTATACATGATTTTACTAAAATTTCCTAAAAAATAACACATCATAGGCCGACCTCAAGGGTTAGAGGACAAAATCCCTCCAAAAATTTGAAATAATTTTAAGTTTTTTGCCAAAAAGGACTAAGTCGCCCCTACTAGTGACTTAGTCCCACTTAAGCAAATTAAGTGGGTGTCTGGAATTAAAGGGCATTAAATGTTGTCCAATAGGAATATCCTCAAAAACACACTTAAGGGGGGCCAGAAAGTGTATTAAAGGGTCATTTGAGCATGAGTATGGGTTGAATTAGTGATGACAAGTCTAGAAAAGTGTGAAAGTGGGTTACAACAGTTTGAAATAAGACTTGGTAAGTGATAAAAAATGATTTTTTAAGTGAATTATGATGAAAGGGTCTTAGAAAATTGTGAAAGTGGGTTACAACACTTCACAACACCTTTACAAGACAGCCTAGAATTCTTAATGATTCATAAAGATTCAAGACCTAATGTGAATGTGTTAGCCACATTACAACATTAAATCAAGGAAAAATCAAGCTAGAGTCCATAAGAGAGACTCTACTGAGCATAAAAATATCAACTATACATTTTTTGGTGACACATTAAGCCCCCTCTATAGTGAGAGGATGAACTTGCTTCAAACTCTCACTAAAGTATCCCAACATGCACATCGAGGGGGATCCTAATGCACACACATTGGTAAGATGAGACAACAATAATCAAGAGGGATGATCAAGCCCCCAAGATCATGATCCCATGGAAAACCAAACATATGCGCAAAGGAACACACATGATGATGATTGAAAGGAATAAAAGCTTTAATCATTTTTCTAGCTCATTCAGGTTTAGACACCTCCGAGGGCGTGCCCCTTCATTAGACGATCAGTGCAGAGTGTCCAGAGGCCAGGGGATACTGTTTGACTGACGATAGATCATGTTCGTGAGAGTATTTAATTTATATATTAAAAAAATCAAACATACCATCACTCCCCTGCACTCCCCTCTTAATTAATTTGGGGGGAAACCACATTGAGCAAAGTGGCCAAATATTAACAAAAAAGTATGATCAAGCTCCATAGGTCAATAATTGGGGTTGTGGATGATGAAAATGTGAATCTTGTAAAATAGGAGAAATGCAATGAAAGTACCAAATTCACACTCAAAAATACTCAATAAAGCTTAAGACCTATGCATAAAATTAAATAATAAACAAATATACCACAAAAAGATCTTGATTTACTCTATTATTTTTTTGATAGTAGCTTGAATGATTGATAAGTGGGTTCCTCTTGAAAATATAATAACCATGATAGCACAATGATAGATTGAGAGCTAGGATAATGATATTTTCTCAAAGATAATAGATAGACAATGATATAGATAGTAGCTCAAGATAGTGTTATAAATAATGATAGCTTTCAAGATAATGTTCTAGCTTGTGTTCTAAGGATTAATGTGTGAATGATGGGTTTTATTTATATGTTTCACTTGATATTTGATCAATGATGTGGATTAATTAGAAAAAATCAATGAATAAGGAAAGGGTGAGAGCTAAAAACAGTTGAAATAATTAAATAATTTTTTTAATCCATAAAGTATAACTAGAGAATAAATAAAATAAAACAATGATAATATAAAATATTTTCCTTTTCCTTAACATAATAAAGAAAAATAATCATAATATAAAATATTCACAAAACATAATTTTAGCTTAAAATTAGTTAAAATAGCATAGAAAGCTTTATCGAAAAACAAGGTCTTCCAAGGAGTGTCTGGATAATACTTGGTTTGGCTCCATTGTTAATGGAAATCTAATCAAATTCATTATTCTATCAAAGGGGATTGATCATGGTTTCCCATTTCCCTTCCTATAGTTTAGTTTTCTTTTATGAAGGTACATTTTAGAAGACTTGAAGAAAAAAGACAAAAAAAAGTTCTACTGTGTATTCCTACCTCTCAAGAAGGGAAAAAACTTAATTATGCCCAATTTGATGATGGTAATATACTATTTGGAAAGAGTTCTCAATTTTATATGAGGTTTATTTCATTTCTTAAAGAGTTCACATAGGCTAGAAAAAGTAAGATCGACATAAATAAGTAATTTATTTATTTCTCTAACCTTCATTCTTAAAAATGTTGATAATTCTTATATTTTGAGGTAGAAATAATCAACTACAAAAAATTACTTGCCTAAGAATTCATATTTTTGTATTTGGACCTAAATCTAAGGATAAGCTCATAAGAAAAATGTAGGTCAAAATTTGTATTTGGTTTATCTCTTAGCTCACTCACCTTACCTAGGTGCTCCTAATATACCATCTTAGCAATATCCTCTCCCTTGTGGGATTAATTCTAAAATTGAATGAATATTTGTGTAAATTTATTTGTATAGTGAGAATAATTTTTATCTAGTTTAATGAGAGAAAATAATATAAACCAAGAGACTTTCTTAGTCTTCATAACATTAAAGATCACCAAAAACCCCTAGTTCCCAATTATTTTGATAGAATAATATACAAATTTAGTAGGTGGGTGCTAAAGACCTTTGACACTTTTCATATTCATTTGTAAGAATGAATAATAAAGTCTAAAGGCTAGTCTAGTTAAAGGAGTTTTATATAAATAACTTGGTAAATGCATATGGTATTTATGGGCAATAAAAATTAATATAAGAGTGAAATTCATTTATAATAATGAATAATAAAGTCTAAAGGCTAGTCTAGCTATAATAATTTTATATAAATCACTTAGTAAATGCATATGGTATGTATGTGTAAAGAAATTAAAAAAATAATATTAATATAAGAGCTTTTCACATAATGTAATTCATGTTGATATATTAGTATGTTATGAAAATATGGATATATTGAATGCTTATAATTGTGTTATGTAGAATTTGTGGCGGATATATTTTATTTCTCAAATAATACTGTGCTTGCTTTTGATGTATTAGAAGATTTATTCAGTTAATGTTTATCTATTTTTCTCAAATTTATTCAATTTTCTTGATTTATTTGAGTGATTAGAAATAAAGGTTCATCATATTAAATGTCATATGGTATACATTGTTTTTTAGAATTTTTCCAATCTATAGGTCTCCAAAGATTATTATGGACCATTAATATGTTTGAAATAATAAAGTAAATCATCTTAATGAGTGTCAACTTAGGAAAGAGAAATGTGACATGATGAATTATATAATTATTTAAATTACATGTAAAAAATTGCTTGATAACACAAATAATTAATCATCTTCTACCATCTATTTTTATACTAATTCAATTGTTGCCATTTTATTTTAGAAATAAATAAGAATGTACCATTTGAAAATATTTCAATCTTGAAATCTATTTTTGATTGTTTGATATTTTGTTTATGCAAGCTTTTAGATTCAACTCTGTATGTTTTTGTGTCAACATTTCGGATCACACTTAGTGATCCATCATCTGGAAGAGGAACAATAAAAAGAAAGGAGTATAGATAGAGCCTAATAAAGGGTGGGGTGGAGAGGTGAGAGAGAAGAAAAGGAATAATTAAGAGAAAATGATAATTAGCAAAAAAAATTAAATAAACAAACAATACGAAATTAAAGTGTTAGAAAAGTAAAGACCATTAAGAGGAAAAATAGAAGCAAAAACCAAGGAAATAGTAAGAAAAGATAAGCAAAAGAAATTAGAAACCAAACAAAAACAATAAAATTGAAAAAAGCAAGAACATCAACAAAAAAAATAAAGGACAAAAAGGGGAATAGGCAAGAAAATAAACACACAAAATAAAAAATTAAAAAGAAAAACCTTATAAAATTTGATAGTACGTCTTGTAGAAAACCTTCTAAATAAATCTTGCTAGATACTTTCCAGTAAGATTTTTTTTTAAATTTACAAGCTATTATATTTACCTAAGATATCAACATTAAAATGGATAAGTAAGACATATGACTATTTTATTTACATATGGGTAAATGTACTTTACTTAAGAGCTATTTTATTTTACCTTTTTCAAAAGCCATCATTTAGTAATTAATAATTGTAATTTATCAATTATGAATGATTTTCTAAAAATAATTTATTCATTGATTGTAGGAAGTTTTTAGGAACATATTCATGCCATTACATTCACACCTTGTTTTTGATAAAAGGGATAAACGGGTTTTACAGGGACCCGAAACCACAAAGTAACATTACAAGCAAAGACCAAAACAGAGGTCCGAAAGATAAAAAGGCTGCCAAAGAGATAAAAACCAACTAAAACAGACAACCACAAAAAGCCGCAAAAAAGCCATCAGATGGCAGGCAAACAGACAAAACTGGGCCCAACCACAACTAATCCATAGACTTCAGAAGCTCGTCAGCAACCTCTTCCAGGTCCACCATATCCTGGACCCCCTCCATGAAAATCTAAGTCATATTTGGGGTAGTCAGGGATTTTCTTTTCATACTTGATCTGGTGCGCCTAGAGATCCTCGCTTCCTCATCCTGGTCTTTCTCCTTATCAAGGTCAACAATCAGCGCTCTTTTATGGGTTTTCTCCAATCTTTCAGTCATGGCTTTGATGATTAAAGAGTTATGTTTGGAAATTCTACAGTTCTGATCAGCAATTTTTTTCATGGTTCCTTTAATTTTATCAAGATCATTTTCAACAGTGCTATCCTTTTGTATGTTATCCTTCACAAAGGTATTCTTCTCCACTTCGAGCTGAATTAGCTCCACAACTTTGGCTTCAATTTCCTCCAACTTACTATGAAGAGACAGATTTTTGGTCTTCAAATCACTGATTTCATAAAATAACCATTTGGCAGAATTAAATTGGTCCACATAACATCTCTTGGCAGTTCCAACGAAGTCAAAAGGGGGATCACTATCAGAATTGACCCCAAAATTAACCGACTCCACACCTCTAGGAGGGCTATAGTTCTCCTGTTGAATATTATGAGGGAAGTGGGGATCCTCAAGACTGACCTCGACCGCTTTAGCAGAAACAACAGGAGAGTCATCAGGTTAGGAAACTAACTTGTTAGCTGGAGAACTAGAGCCCGCCAATTTAGCATTAGGGTTTGTGCGACCAGGGGTAGGAACAGAGCAGGCACCAGAAGGCTGGGGGGATCGGCCAGAGGCAGAATGGGGGGGTAGGGGAAGCGAGGAGAGCTTGACACAGCTGGAAGAAACTTTAGTCTCAGATATACTAGGCTCAGTATCATCCTCATCATGCTCCAAAGGGGCTATAGGGTTTGATAGGGTAGGCATATTCTGAAATTGCTCATAGATGAGCCTTAAAAGACCCATGTGAAGAATCGAGTATCTTTTAGGGCTCCCACTGTGGTCAGAAAAACTATTTCTCAGGAAATAGAGCAAGAAGAAAGGGATGGAAACACACACCTTATTCCAGAAGTGATTGAGCAGCACGAAGTGATATCCATAAACCCTAGTGAAGCGGCCGTCAAGAGTGATGTACTCCATAATAACCCTTAACACTTTTCTCCATAAAGCTTTTATGGTCTCCGCTTCATAGTAACTGTTCATCATCTTGAAAAGTTTTTGCTTCTCCGTTTCGGTCTTAGGGAACCTCATCACAGCTTTGTCAAAGAATTTCCTATCTCTAAAAAATTTATGCTCTTCAATCGGGATACCAGTCACCTCCGCTATCAAAGCTTCATCAATCTAAACTTTCCTCCCAAAGAGGAGAACCTCCCCATTATTCCAATTTTTCTCAAAGAAATCAGTAATCTCCTCCTGAGGGCTGTGGAGTTTCTCGATGAACGAAAGTAAGCCACCCCTTCTTATTTTGCTCCACGCTTTAGTGTTCTTGGTGTGTGACTCGAAACTAGTAGGTTCAACCCTCTTCCGTTCCCCGCCCATATTTGAGATCTCGGTGCGAATACTGTTGCAAACGGAGAACCTGTTCCAGATAGTTCCTTTGCTTCGCAGGACCCACAAAGTGTGCCAAGGTAAATCATTTCTCTGCCGGATACTCATGGCCCCATATTGTCTACTTATTTTGTTAGTCATGACTCGTACCTTCCTCATTATTACAAGAAGCCGCCACTTTTCCATTCACTGCATCAAGCACCATTAAAGCTTGAACAACAGAATGGAGGTCAATCCTTTTGTGCCACGTGAGGATTTTATCACTCTTAACTCCCTCATTGGCAAAAAAATCTGCAACAGCATTCGCCTCACGGTAAGCATGAGTGATTTTTATTCTGTTGAACTTACTAAGTAAAACCTTAGCATCTTCAATCTAGTTTTTAATCGACCATGCAGGCTAGGACCTACCACAAAGTCTATCTATTATATTTTTTGAATCACCTTCAAGCCATAAATTTTTATATTTAATTTCCACTGCAAGGTTGATTATGTAATAAGCACCTGCCGCTTCCGCCACGTGATTAGTTTGGACTCCCAAAGGGGTGGCAACGGCTCCCATAAAGTTACTTGCCGAGTCCCTTAGGACCCCACCACACCCAGCCTTCCCCGGATTTCCTTTGGTTGCGCCATCGAAGTTGGCTTTGGCCTAGCCATCCATAGGAAAACTCCAGCAAACTCCCTCCTTGGAATTTTTGGTCGTATTAGGAACATTGGAAATATTCCATTTAATTCTGCATTCCCTAGCAATCAGGCTATCATAAGGAGAGCAAACCACAGCCTCAACCTTGTCCTCCCTGAAGGGAACAACAAATAAGTTTTTTTTAATCATCCTAAGAATTCTTTCAAACACAATTTCCTCCGACGACTCCTTATCCCTGAAGATCCTATTATTTCTCTCTTTCCAAATTCCCCAAGTCACATGGGGGAACGAGAAATCCCAAAGTTTTTTTATAAAGGGGTTGAGAGAAGGGGCTTTCCATTGAACAAAAAAATCTTCAACCGACTCCGGGGGGATCCAAGAAAAATGCCAACATTTCAGAAGCTTGCCCCAAACCAGAGATGAGAAAGGATAGTGGATAAAGATGTGGTTAACCGATTCAACGTCGCTTTTAGAGAGGTAGCATCTATTGGGGAGAAAAACACCTCTTTTGCAAAGATTATCCACAGTTAGCACTTTATTTTGTAGCAAGGACCAAAAAAAGATGTTAACCTTAGGTAAGAGATGCTTAGTCCAAGCATGCGACCACAGAGGGGGAGGATTAAGAGCATGTGAAAGCCGGGAAAAAGCGGACGAGATAGAAAAGCACCCAGAAGGCTCATACTTCTAGATAAGACTATCCTCCTGATTCAGGCACAGTCTGACAGCATTCAAAGAGGAGTAAACAAAGACCAAAACAGGGTTTATCAAAGGGAGATTGATCCACTTACCATCCCGCCAGTAATCTTTAACAAAGAGGCCAAAAGTATCTTTGAAAAACTTAACCCATCTACTGAGATTCCCATCCTGAGACACAGGTTCATTGCGCAGCCAACAGTCATCCCAAAATCTGATCTGATTACCATTGCAAACCTGCCATTTCAATCCCAATTTCACAACCTTTATCCCATCAATCATATAGTTCTAGCAACTTGATCCTTTTGGGAGATTAGGATTCTCAATAAGATCCTTGAGGGAATTGTTATTATGCAAATACTTACTTTTAATTATTTCACTCCATTCCCTAGAGGAGAAGAATAGTCTCCATATCTGTTTAGCTAGGAGCGACTTGTTCAGCAGTCTGATTTTTCTTAGCCCAAGGCCTCCATCCTTTTTAGATCTGCAAACCAAGTCCCAACCAACAAGAGGAATTCTTTTTCTTTCTTCAACTCCCGAACAAAGGAATCTCTTTTGAATTTTTTCAATGGTTTTAGCATATTTGGTTGGGATTTTGAAAAGACTAAGAGCATAGATAGGGAGATTCTGCAGGGAGGCTTTAAGAAGTTGGAGTTTTTTGGCTTGGCTTAGGCGAGCTCCTTTCCAGCCAGAAAGTTTTTTCCCAAACCTATCAACCAGAGAGATCTAGAAAGAATCCAGAGGTTTTAAGCATAGAGGTAATCCCAGATAAGTAGCAGGAAGGGACTCTATCTTGCAACCAAGAATTCTAGCTATCTTCCTTTGTCTGTGCAAAGGTGTGTTAAAGAAATACAACAAGCTTTTTTGCTTATTTATCACCTGACCAGAAGCTCCTCCATAGGTATCCAAAAGTTTCATCTCTTTAGCTTCCGAGACAGTAGATCTTCCCATCAACAAAGTGTCATCCACGAATTGTTGGTGAGAGCAAATCAAATTGCTTGAAGATGGTTTGAGCCACACAATAGATCTTTGAGCAACCAATTTACTTATATTCCTACCAAAACTCTCAGCCATAATCGTGAAGAGGATAGGAGAAATGGGATCTCCCTGTCTTAACCCTCTAGAACTACGGAAAAAGGTGGAAGGGGTCCCATTAATCAGAACTGCCACTGAAGTAGAAGTAATGAGTTGTTCAATCAGCTGCGAAACCCTTTCATTGAACCCAAAAGATTTTAAGATCTTAAACAGAAAGTTCCAGTCCACCCTGTCATAAGCCTTCGAGATGTCAAGCTTTAGAAGAAATCCTTCCGATTTAGAAACTGAGAGGGAGTGAATATTCTCATGAGCATGGACAATGGAGTCAAGAATTTGTCTTCTAGGCACAAAACCATTATGTTGAGGAGCAATAATAGTGGGAAGAATGAGAAGTATCCTAGAGGTAAGAACCTTCAAAATAATTTTATAGAAGGAGTTATAGAGGCTGATAGGTCTGAAACCTTCAAAATCCCGCACTCCAGGTTTTTTGGGGATAAGAACCAAGAAAGTAGCATTTAACTCCTTCAAAAGGTTTCTAGAACAGAAGAACTCTTTCACCGCCTTCTCAACATCCTCCCCAACAATGTCCCAGAACCAATGGAAAAAAAGTAAAGGGAAGCCATCAGGACTAGGCGCTTTGCTTCCTTCAAAAGAGAAAACAACTTTTTTAATTTCCTCGCTAGTGGGTGTAGTAGTCAACATTTTATTGTCTCTAGAGTTAACAATCCTGGGGATAGCCTCTAGTAATTGATTTTGATCCTCCAAGTTAATTCCCTCTTTCTCAGACAAAAGGTTCTTAAAGAATAGGACAACCTCACTTCTGATGTCCTCTTCCTCATAATTTCTGCCATTAACAACAATCGTAGAGATTTTATTAGCTGCTCTATGTTTAGAAGCTGAAAGATGAAAGTATCTGGTGTTTTTGTCTCCATCCTTTAACCAAAGAGCTCTGGAACTTTGTCCCCAAAATTCCTCTTCTTTAGCAATTATCTCATGAAGTTTTGCAAGAATCTTGATTTCCTTCTCCTTAGTTTCATTCAGGTAGCCTTCCTTCTGAATTTTGTTTTGGATTTCAGAAATCCTAAACTGAAATCAAATTTGATTTGAAAGATGTTGCCAAAAGACTCTTTTTTCCACTTTTTGAGATTCATTTTAACTTCTCTTAATTTTTTGGCGATTCTAAATAAGGCAGTGCCCTTTATATTAATATTCCACCATTTCCTTATTTCCTCTTGGAGGAGAGGATGGGAAAGCCACATCTTCTCAAAACGAAAAGGAGTATTCCTCTCAATCTTTAAGTGGTCAGCAACAAAACTAATAGGAAAATGGTCAGATCCAATCCTAGGGAGGGTTTTCAAAGAACAACAATAATTTAAGAGCCAGACATCAGAAACAAGGGTTCTATCAAGTCTCACCTGGATCAGATCAGACATAACTCTTCGATTCGACCACATGTAAGAGCTCCCTTGCAAGTCCAGGTCAATCAAGGCTTGATTGTTGATGAATTCAAAAAGATCCTCTTTGCTTTCTTCATTGATCTGAGAACCGCCAAACTTCTCACTCTGAAGGAGAAGGGAATTAAAATCTCCCATGACAACCCAGGGGTCATTTTGAAAGATATTCTGAAAAGCAGCCAGCTCTTTCCAAAAAACCTTCCGAGCTTTTTTGCAGTTAGGAGCATAAATATTAGACTGGATCTAGTTGAAGTTGTCCCTTATATGAGTAAATCTAGTGGCAACATGATTAGGACGAGAAAAAAGTGGATCACCTCTTATGATCTTACAGTTCCAAAAAGTCGCAACCCCACCAGAGGTGCCAACAGAATCACTTCCCTGAATAGAACAGTGCTGGAACAAAGAAATCTTTTCCACCTTTTCACTTAACATTTTAGTTTCCTGAATGAGGAGAATATCAGGCTTTTGGTCCCGAGAAAAATTGTGTAAAATATCCTGCTTGTGGGGGTTATTTAGTCCCCTTATATTCCAGGACAATAACTTCATGATGATTTAGGAGGGAGGAGGATCTCAGGGATGGTTTTTTGGCAGCCATCCGCAATATCTTGAAAGCTAATGTGCTCTCTTATCCAATTTTTAGGTCTTCTTCCTCTGGCCAAAGAAATTGCCCCACAATCCGCTTTTGCTCTCGATCTTGTTGAGATCCCGCAAGGGGTGATTTTGATTTTCGCTTTTTTCTTCTTTTTCTTGGATATCATCTCTTCTATATCTGCATCCTCTTGACTATCTGATTCTTTACTAGATTCCCATTCTTTTTCAGAGAAGAATTTTTGTTCCTAGGGGAGAGTATCCATGAGCCCATTCACACAAGGCGAGGAGCTACTTCTTTCAAGAGAGCTTACTTGGCTAGGGTCCGAATAAGTGTCTTTAACGACTTCAATAGGAGCCACATCCGAGCTGGATTCAACTACTGGGTTATTTGCCCGAAGTGGGGACACGATAACAAATGTATCCTCTTGACTATCTGATTCCATAATAAATTTAAGGGTTATTCAATCTCTAAATTGACCAAATTTAATCCAAATACAAAAAATAATGTAAAAACAAGCTCAATACAATAACTTGTCTTATAAAGAGATTTCTCCAAGAAAATTAATAATTTATGTTTCCATAATAAGAAATTAGCAAAAAAATATCTTCTAATATTATGTTGTATTCATCGAACAAATAATCTTATTTTAGTCTTCACTAGTGATTCATGAGAGAAATATTTATTATTTTGTGATGTGAATATATTGATATACATAAGAAAAATTATATAGGAATTTTGAATTCTATGTGACATACCTTAAATATTATTCAAACATCATTGAATTGAGATAATAAAGCTTGACTACACTTTATGCATGATACAAATTTTCCCTATAGATAGTAAGGACTACTAATACTTTTGAGAACCATTCAATTTGAATATATAATTGAACAAAGTTATTCAATATATGAACAAAAAGTTCAAAGTCAAGTTATAGAATCAAGAGCCTTGGAAATTTCTAGATAACAGACATGGCTACCATTTTGAAACATAGATTTTTGGGACCCTAATGCTACTCTTGCACTTCTATGGTTTTTCACCTAAAAGGAGAGAGATAGGGCCAAAAATGCTTATGTATCACTCTAATTAGGATGTTTGCAATGTTGTATAATGTAAATTAAGATGAATAAATGAAATTGACTAATTTATATGACTGAAAATGAATGTAAAACAAAGATTTATGCCTTGTTTGAAAACACAATGTTGTTTGCAAAAAAAGTTGAAATAATGAACAAAAATGCAATTTTTAACTAAACAGAAGGTTGTTTCTCAGAATGTGTGCACTTGGAAGGCTGCAGAGGATTGAAGAAAAATTTGAAAAGCTGATGAAATATGGACTTGGGCTAACTGGGACTCATTCACCACCTTGGGCGAATGAGTCCCAGATCAGGACTTTTGTGCTCAAAATCTATTTTCCAATAGTTGGGGATCTGAAAATGCATCTGACTCAAATATGCACCTTAGGAGGGACTCATTCACCATGCATGGTGAATCAGTCCACTTTCTGATTTCTACAATCTCAAAACTTAGATCTGTACCTTGACACCTACACAACAAATTCTAATGGAAACTCGATTCCAGATCTCAAAAAATTCTTGCAAAAAAGCTTAAAAGAGTTGATCTAATGGGGGGTTTTCCTTAGTCAAACCCCTAAATAGGTAATTAAACCTTGAATAGAGAAAAATATGCATAAACCCTAGCCTTAGATGTGTTAAAGACTAGGAAAAGATGAAATATAAGAAGGGTCCTATTCTATTGCTCTAGAATAAGACATGCAAGATTGATTGAAAAGATGCAAGATATCAACCCTAGAAACCTTACAACACATGAAACATAAGAATACAATGACATGCAAATGCTAAAAAAACACAATGCAAACCTTAATATGAAGATAGAGTGAAAATGGAGGATGGAATCAATAGGAAACCAAGTCCTTAGGCATGATTTGGTGGCTAGTTGCACCTCTTCACCCTATATTTCTTCATAATTCACCATAGGAATCCATCATCAAACCTTTGCAATTTTGGATCTTGACAAGAGAAGTGAGCTTCAAGACCTACAAAAACCCTAGTTTGCTGTCCTAAAACTTCAACTTTTGCTCATGAAACTTGTTGTAGAAGACTTTGCTTTAGGAATTACTTATGAAGAATGATAATAAGATGATAAGAGATGAAAAAGATTGTGTAAAATGACTTGAAATGTGTATTTATAAGAAACAACATGTTCACCTTATTTTCTTGTTAATTAGACCTAAGAGGCCGACATTCATCAGAAATAAAAGTTAAATTGATTAAATTCCCACTTAATTTTGAATTTTCCCTCAAAGGGGACTCATTCGCCCAAGGTGGTGAATGTGTCCCACTACTATTGTTTGAAGGTGGGTTGTCAGGGTATGATGTTATTAAATGTTGTTTATCTAGTTTTATGTGATTTCACATGTGAAACGGGCCTCTAGATCAAAATTAATAGGTCTAAGGGGCCTATAAATGCTATTTTGAAGGGGAAATGATGTGAAGGGACTCAAACGTGGGTCCAATTATGTGTGAAATTGTCTCTTTTCTCAAGAGGGTCCAATTTTATACAACACATTTAGCCCCCACTTTAGCGCCCATATGACTCTATGTGCATATGTAAGCTAAAGGACTCTAAATGATGCACTTTACTACATAAAAGGATACACATTCAGAAGATGAGAGAACGAAGCCCCCAATGTATTTATCTACAAACCACAACATTAGGAACTGCATCTTGCAACACACATTCATTAATTATCCAAAAATCCTTTTATGTAACTCTTAGAATTCTCATTCAAGTGTAGATGTATGCCCTCCCTTGATTCCACTTGCTTTATGGAGATGGAATCAAGGTAGCAATCTAGACATGTTGAAGAAGAAACACCATACCGTAGGGAATTTCCAAGTACCATGGCACATAATGATAGGTTAATTATGATGTCGGGTGTGGAAGCACGATTCCAACAAATCAAACGGAATTGAAAATAGATTAACCTAGCTCCCATTATGTTTAGTTGAAGAATGAAAATATTATAAGTTCTTAGAAAAAGATGATAACATTAGGCTAATATGTGAAAGTGAAAAGAGATTAAAAGGAGTGGATGAAATTAATTTGTCACTTGCTATTCATTTTACCTTCGTTGTAGCTTGAGAGTGACAAGTAGGAGGAGAAAATGTCGAGTAGACGAGATTACACACCTTCGTGGTTGGATGATCTTTGAGAGTAGGTGGCATGCGACGAGTGATATCATGAGGTGAGTCGATTTTGCAACTTTTTCTATGTGATTTGATGATATTTTAATGATTTTTATGCAAGGATAGGTTAATTTAGGGTTCTTGGAAAAAAGTTCGCAAAGTGTCCCCTTTTTTCGCAAAGTGTCCCATTTTTTTGCAAAGTGTCCCATTTGTTTGCAAAGTGTCCCATTTGTTTGCAAAGTGTCCCATTTGTTTGCAAAGTTCCCCTTTTGTTCGCAAAGTGTCCCATTTTTTTGCAAAGTGTCTCGTTTCTTTGCAAAGTGTCCAAAAAGGGTTCTAAAGTTTCTAGGGCCATTAGAAAAGCACACTAGATTAACTTTATCACACTTTCATGATGAATCATATGAAAATTGAAGATTTTAGATGAATTTTAGAGCATTTTGTGATGATTTTCATAGGTTCCTGCCCAGTCGCAACAACGGCTAGGGGGAAGACAACTGTCATTTTTGAGAGATCTATCACCAGTGCTATTAGCGACAGAGACAAAGCATTTGCAGTCAGTGGGTATCTATTGGGCATACATGATGCCACCCATGAGATACCATGATGCCATGTTGATGGCTTTGTGCAAGAGTTGGGATGCAGATACCTGTACCTTCCATCTTCCTACTGGGGAAATGACAATCACACTCAAGGATATACACTGCATTCTTAGAGTTCCTATTCAGGGCATGCAAATGTATTTCTTGGTGGATCAGTCATTCTGAGAGAAGAAGAGATATATTTTGTACTATTTAGGAGGGCTGATACATGATGAGAGAGTTAAAGCATGGATCGAGCTGCCTATGCTACTGTACTCTCAAGCTCCTATGGTGAGACAGATTATGATGCACATAGTGGCACTAGTACTCAATCTAGACGGACGAGTGACACACTTGGATGGGGGACTGGTACACCTAGTATGAGGGATGCATGATCAGAGCATAGTCAATGCATGGGGTTGCTACATTCAGGCACATTTGTACTATGATCTGGGGAGATTTGTATATTGAGAGATCAACAATTTGGTCCATTGTACACTTCTATAGTTATGGTGCCTTGAGCATATCACATGTACTAGGCCTATTCGATATACTTGTACTATAGTAGTAGAGTACCCATGAGCATTCGACTACCCTTTTTGATGGCTATGGCAGTATGGGGACTTAGAATTTTAGAGGGTGAGATTCGACCAGTTGGAGGAGGATGAGATCTTATGGAAACCTTATCTTCTTATGCTTCAGTGGCCAGATCCCACGGGGCAGTTACGAAGGATGCAGATGGATAGATACCTAGCGGGGAGGCATGAGTATGTGGTATGACCATTCTATTATGGGCAAGTCATGCAGTAGTTTGGATAGGTTCAGACACCACCGAGGGGATGCCCCTTGATTAGATGATTAGTGCATTCATTTCCAATGAATATTTTCTTGAGAATCTTCACAAACTTCTTTCTAGAATCACATTCTTGATTTTAAACCCTATTGGAACGTGTTTCCTTCATCACAAGTTCGTAAAGAAAGAACTTGAAAACCTTCCTCTGAAGTGGGAACAACTTTGATCTTCCCCTCGCGTGGGGGAATATTATTCCTTATGAATTCCTTGATGAAGTGATCATCTTTCAAAAGGATTCCTTGATGATGAATCAATTCAAGAAAAAGACATCTTTTTCACACTTTTGAATAGCGCATCCCTTGAGTGGACCCCTTCTTCATGCCAAGGTTCCCAATAGATTCCTTTTGAAAAATTTCCAAATTGTTGATGGTCTACATGACTGTCTGCCTATTTTCCTACATGGCTGCTTTCTGTCTCTACGGAGTCCACTTTCTTGGGTTTCCTCCATGTGAGAGATGTTGGGAGTGGCTCCCTTGCAGGTCTGTGAGTCTATGGGGCACTTTATTTGGGTTTCATCCATGTGAGAGATCTTGGGGGATACCTTACCTACAGGTTTGCGGGTTTGTAGGGTGCTTTCTTGGGTTTCCTTCATGTGAGATATCTTGAAGGACACCTTCCCTGCAGGTCTATGGGCTTGTAGGGTGCTTTCCTAGCTTCCTCCATGTGAGAGATCTTGGGGGATGCTTCCTTATAGGTCTGAAGTCTTGTAAGGTGATTTTTTGGGTATCCTCCATGCAAGAGATCTTGGGGGACACCTTCCTTGCAGGTCTGCAGGCCTATGAGGTGCTTTCTTCACGTAACTTCTTTCATGTGAGAGAACTTGGGGGTTGCCTCCTTGAAGGTCTACGAGCCTATAAGACACTTTCTTTCTTCAGATTCATAGTTCTATGGGGCTATAAAGTCCTTTTCTTGTCCTGCACTCTCGAGTTCACCAGATCATGGTCTACTTCCTGGATGGTTTGGGTATACATTTCTAACTCTACTACTTCTTCGATCTACTTTACCGAAGCACTCATTAGTATTCATGCTTACTAAAGTGGGGGGAAAATTTATATGAGTGAATTTGCACCCCTTATAAAAATTCCCCTTTTTTCCCTTCTTCACTTTAGAAAACCAAATTCAAAGGTTAAATTCCATATAAGCCCATTGCCTTCATTCCACTTGGTAGTTGTTTTGTGTGTTGGCAAATGAATAACTATCGAGGACACCCACACGACACATAGACGTCTGCACGATGTGCTTACATCCTTGGTAGATTCCTATGTCTGGAGCCTATACAGGCATTACACTTCCCATTACAGGTTGAATTGTAATGCCCCCTTCGACTAACAGACCTGAATATGGCTATTTTCTTCATTCTCTCCTTCAAATTCACTCCTACAAGATTTTCAATCTCTCTTTGCATCCTCTAAGTTTTCAATCCATCTTCTAAGCACTCAAGTTGATCACTCCCCAAGCATTCTAGCATTTAAGGAGCACTTTTGCAATCCATAACGGCAGCAACAATAATTCGTCAACTCCATAGAGAAAGTGTGGAACTAACATCATTGCAGCAGAGGCTTGAGAACTCTCATTTTCTCCCCCATTAGCCTTGAGTGCTCTTGGTGGAGATGGTAAGATTTCTACTCCTCTCCTCTATGATTTGGTGGGTAGCACCCTACTATTTTTGTATTGCTTTTGTGTTCTCTACTTTACTTTCTTTCTTTAGCATATATTTCTCCATTATCACTATCTTGGCTGTCCATGGAGGTGGAAACATCTAAACAGGGGTCTGATTGAGGCAGGCCCCTATACAGTCACTCAAAAAATTTCCTCTTCATTGTGTGTAGGTGGAAGCATTGCTTGGAATTAGCTAGAAAACAAGTACCTCTGTGAGATTATTCTTGCCATCCTAACTCTTGTTTATTTACTTTATCATATTTTTACATATCTTACCTACTTCATAGCTTTTTCTTGGCCCTTTGGAAGTAATTAGCTATGCTGTTAGTCCATTTTCTAGTTTTTGACCTTGCTTCTTTAGTCCTCTGGTTGTACGGATGACAACACACCTGAGAGATGCCAGTGTGCCATGTTGTCATCCTAGAATCATGCTTCTGTCCTTGGGAAAAGAGCTTCATGAGGCATAGAGTTAAACTTGAAAATTGGCTCGCCTAGCCTCATTTTGTGTTTCAGGTCTTTAGAGTGATTTAAGGACCTTATAGTCCTCATCATTCTCATCCCACATTTCCTAACACCCCATTAAGATGAGGTAAGTTAGGGAAACCTTCTACTCTTGGCTCTCTGTGACCTGGGGCCTTAAACGTGGTTGGTCCCCCTCTCTTACACATGGCTAAGCAAGAAACAAGATTGAGTTTCTTTATCCACTACAGAGGTTGAGTACATTGAAAAAGCATCTTGTTGCACACAAGTATTATGAATGAAGCAAACATTGAAGGATACAGCAGTGATGTGTGATGAGCCTATCCCTATCTTCTATGATAATACAAGTGCAATAAACATGTCAAATAATTTGGTAATGCATTCAAGGAAAAATCATATATCTATCAGATATCGTTTCTTGAGAGAAAAGGTATTGGAGAATGAAGTCAGATTGGAATATGTGCCTACAAAGTATCAAATTTATTATATATTTACTAAGGCTCTTCCGAAGGATACTTTTGAGTATCTCAAGGAGAATTTTGGGGTTATTTCCCCTCCTTTGAACTAGGTGCACATGGAGGTGTATTAGTCTAGTGGATCTGCAGATTCTTCATTTTTCTAGATTGATGACTTGGGTCTACTCCTCAGGGGGAGTAGGAAGTATGATTGTTGTAGTATGAGGTTTTTGGGTGCACTCCTAAGGGGGAGTGATTAGAACTTGGTGCCACCTTCAATTTTTACAAATTTGAAGTTCTCATAATTAAAATTTTTCCTCTACACTCTCAAAAGTGCAACTGAAGAATCTTCCCAAGTGACCTACTTTGGAGGGTCATAATTTAGAGTCAGTTTATTTTCATGCAAAAACCCTTGGTTGACACACTCATGTGACATATGTGAACATGCATGTAATTTTTCAGCTTCCCATGATAAGTTTTGATAGGGTTTTGAATTGCAAAGCTGGAGGGTTTTGGCACTGTTTGGCTGTTTGTGAACTTTCAGTTTTGTGAAGTGGCCTCCCAATCGAGCTTATATTTTGAAACTAGATGATTTTCATGATGAATGGATTGTTGCTCTAGATTCTCCCTACATTCATATGCTCCCTTGCATGTTTCAGAGTCTCAGGATCTAATTTGCTATTTTTTCGAGATCAAAAGCATATGCAAATTGTTCACTTTTTGCATCTGCATTTCTGATATGTTTCAAGGTGGTCAACTCCAACACCTATTATCTCGTGAAGGTTGATGATTGAAAGAAATAACTATTTCACACATGCTCAATGTACCTAAATTATCTAATGTTTCAAGTGGCAACTTCCCAGGATTTAATTTGATATTTTTTCAAAGTGGTAACTTGGTGAGCTTTAATTAGTTTTGAAAAAGTGTAGTTATAGAAATGTCTAACTGAGCAACTTTGGCATTGAATAAATTTCACCTCAAGATTGGTTTTGTTGAGCCGCTTATTGCATTGCATTCTAAGGTTAGATTTGTGCATTCCTATAAGTTTTTGTGGCTCTGAGAGGTCATTTGACTAATTTTGCAGGGCGATTCCTGAGCACACTAGACCAGTTTTGAGCATTACGTAAAAATGCCTGAAAGAAATTTTTAGCAACAATCCACTTCAATTTTTCATGCCAGGAACATTTAGAGACTATTTTTAGATCAATTGAGGATGAAACGTGTTTCCAAATTTTTTTTTTAGCCAGGCCCATGTGGGGACCCAACTTATGTCACACAAGTGTTGTTGGTGAAGGCCTATAAATAGAATTCAGAAACAATTTTCTCATGCCAATTCTCCTATTGTAATGAATGAAGTGGATCAAACATTCAAATTATTTACAATGAAATGGGAAAGTTTGAAGGTTTGACAAATTGCAGTGAAAACATTAGAAAAAGACTATACATAATGTTGTCTTGTGAAAGATACAGAGAAAAAGAAATTAGTTTCCTACCATCACAGTGAAATGTTCAAAATTACATTTGATTTGCTTAACAAACTCCATCTAAAAATTATTGTTTTTATTAGGGATTTTTGAGAGAAAATGCATGGAGGCATAGAATCAAGGAGGATTTGGACAAGGAAATTCCTCTATATCAATGGATTAAGTGATTTAGTAATGGGCCAAAAATGGTTCTTATTCCCACTATGAAAGAAGAGGCACTCCAGGGAGCCTAAAGCTTTTGTGTTTTACATGCATATCAAATGTTCCAAGGCACAATTAATTGAAAGATACAAATTTAGAAATATTGAGGCTAGGAAGCCCGAGGAAGATGGTGTTTCACTTGAGTTACTATGGGATACGGTCAAATTAGTATTCAATCTTGCTAAGTAATTTGAACATCTCCATGACACTTTAAAGGAAAATTTGTTATACAGGTTAATATTGTTCAAGTTTGCTGATATATGGCTGTGTATCTCAAAGTTGATTAGGGGTGCAATTAAAATGGATGAAGACTCATTAAACATGCTCCTCACTTGTTAAAGGGATATGAAATGCTTCTATCAACTAGGAGAAAGTGGTGATTCACCTTTATTGCCATAGGATGAATTCACAACGCTATTTAATATTGATTTTATTGGCTTAGGGTTTCTTGAAAACATGGTTGTATTTTCTTGAGAAGATTTGGGGCGCATTTCAAATATGGATAAAAATTGTCAAATGTTTTATATGGTTGATATGGACTGAATGCAGAGTGTAACACATCTCGAGGAATCTAGCAAATAGTATTGTATGTGTTGACACCAAGATCTGGAAATGTTTATGCAAATAGGCATCCATTATGTTGGGTGGAGGAGTTCCAACATTATGGAGTAGGATAGTGGCGGGCTTGCAAAAGGAGTAGTTGAAAATTGCAAAAAATAAATTGATGCAAAAAATTCTATGTTGACAACTCTACCTAGAAATTGAAATCATTTTGTTGTTTGCATGGCAACACATTTTTTTGATGGCTCAAGGGTTGTATTATGGGTATTGATGCAGAAACAAGGAGTTTTCTGTGCCGCGAATAGGCATCCATTTTGCTGGCCAATAGGGGGTCAATTCGGTGTTGTAAAAGAAACCTTCATGGGACATGAAGCCGCTGCAAGAAGCTTAATAGTCACCATTTAAAAACCATCGCACAGTGTTTGAGGAGTTAATTTAATAGAACAAAGGAGATATTCACATAGGTACCATAGGCTGCTATGGGAAGGATTCTTTTAGATGCCTAGTTCGTGGGTAAATCTAGCACATGTTTACATTGCACTAAGAAATCCATGCCTACAGTTCAAAATGTATCAAAATTGTTTGAGCAAATTCTTGGCACCATCAATCATCAAAGGTCTGCACATGCTCATGGTTTCAATGATGAGAATAATGAAATTTCATATCAGCCATTGTAAAATGCTTGGTCGCCAGGCCATGATGAAGTTCTAGAGAGGATTAGGGAAGATAAAATGAAATCAATGGCAGCCAAAGATGGAGAGATGCAACCAAATTCCCATCATTGGTCGATCATTGCAGGTTTTGATTTCTTCTTTCCTTCACAATCAGCGACGGCGATGCTGCTTCATTCCCATCACTCATTGTTGGTTGGTTTTTCCATTTCCCAAATGGAAGAGCGATGCGTGATATGTTGAGGAGAGAAGACCAAGGTGGGCCCTATTTAAAGGTTAAAGGAAAGGATAATGTTTTATTTTCCCGATGGGTTTAAACGTTCAAAAAAATTACTATTTTAAAAGTAAGGCTTTTAAACACAAAGGGAGTTTAAAAAGTATTTTCCCGATAAGTGGAGGTGGTATTTTTATTTTTAAGGGAAAAATACTTTGAATGCGTAGTGAAATGTAAAGGTGCTAGTGAAGTTTTTTGCCCAATGGTAAAATATTTAAAGGCCTTTACTATACAAAATCTAACATTTTAAAATGTGAAGTAAACAGTGCAAAGGTAAAACTTTCATTTTTTCCATTGGAGTGAATTAAATATTCACTTGTACAAGTAAAATTTTTCTCTACTACTCAGAAGTAAGTATTAAGAAAATAGGTGAATTTTACCCGAGGATAATATTGTTGGACACATATTTTAGAAGGCATGGGTAAATTATCTTTTTCCCCATAAGTGTTCTTTTAAAATTATTTACCTTTTCAATGCTATAGGTGAAAGTGAAAGGGTATAGTGCAAATTAAACAACTTAAAGGCTCTATTATAAAGTAAGAAATCTTTAATTTATAGAGGTGAATATTTATAGTGCAACATAACAAAAGGTAGAAATAAAAAGGCTTTCACGGGAAGAGTTTTCTCAATTGCAGAGTAAAATGAAGTGATATTTTTCACGGACAGGTAAATTTGTGGTTGAAGAATTAAGGTGAGAAAAGAGCAAAGGAAAAGTTTCTTACTGCAAAAGAAAGAGAGAAGAGAGAGGATTTTCATTTCTATTGTTGATGGACAGAGAAGGAAGCTACCAAGTGTCTTCTATAGATTAATTCTAAGGCTTCTTTTGTTTCTTCTATCTTCTATCTTCTTTATCTTCTCATTTTCTCTTCTCATTGTAGGGGGTTCCATTTTTCTGAAAAGTTTTGCAAGGCAAGCGGAAGCTCTGGGTAAATTGGAAAGCTAGGGTGAAGTATGAATGTTAGTCACTAATATGAAGTGTTATTGTGTTCTGAATTGAGCTTCATGTTTATATTTTATTTCATGACTATCTCCATGGCTGAAATGTAATACTCTTTTGAATTCAATAATCAAGTATTATCTATGTTTTTTCATGCACATTTGTTGCATTTGAGTTACATCTGTTATTTCCTTTTGTTCAGTGAATAATGTAATTGCTTTAATGAGTGTCAATTGCATTTTTTATTGCCTATTGTTCAAGGGATGGTGTAATTGCTTTAACAAATGTAACAAGAGTGTTGTGTTTCTAGATGGATTTGTAAGAATGGTTATCTAATAAAGCTTCAGTGGTCTTGTTATCATAATGTGATAACATTTTCAAAGATCTTCAAAACATGTCTAACACTGTAGGATGAAGTTCTGGTTATATGACTCTGTAACCCTCTTATTGGTATTGGTCAATCTTTATGCACTTCTGCTTTCAGTTTGGTCCCAAATTATTAAATAAAAAACCATTTCAATTATGTTTTATGAGTTATTTGTATTTTCCATGTTCTCCATGCTAATTAGTGAAATTCACCTAATGTCTTAGCCAATGTTGAGTGAAATTTTATCTTTCTTAGCATACTCTTGTGAGAGCATCATCTGTTAAGCTATCCCCTATTGAATGTGTGTCAGAATCTTTTGGTATTTCTAAAAGGGTCACCCCTAGGTCTTACAAAGCATGAAGTGTAGGGGAAATTTGTTCCAATCTCATTTTCTGTCAGTTGGCCAAATCCTACACTAGGTTTGAACATGAAGTGTGGCTTACTTCTAGGATTTAGTGGATATGTTGATTTGGAGAACCAACAGATTGGCGACTCTGTTGGGGAGAATTTTTAATCTATAGTTGTAGACTGATAATTTATAGAGTCATATTATTTTCTAATCTAAATATTTGGTTCAAATATTGGAGGAATTCAAACCTGGAGAAATAAATTGTTGCAGTGAACCTGAAAGTTTCATTATCTGTAGTCCTCTGCTGGTGAAAGGAACTCATAAGGAAATTTGCATGTGAAAGAGCTTCATACTATTTGAAGTTCAATCCTCTATGAAGAGAGGTGGTGACTCTATGAAAAGAACCTAATGAAGATGTGAATACAATTTCAGATCTACAGTATTCCAGTCAAGAAGAAGAATTTGCAGTAGCTGCAACATTTCCAGGTATTCTTCACTTTTGGTTTTCAAGAAACTTTTGTATGAAAACCATATTTGAAAGTCTTGAAAAGAAATTTGGTTCCCTATTAGGTGAAACAACACTAAGAAAGGGAAAGGATAGTAATATTGAGTTTGCATACTTTTGAATTATAATTTGTAGCCTATGTATTATGTTGAAAGTATGCTTGTTCTTGATATATGCCCACTAAATAGATCTTAGTCTTAGATTTATTTCAATCATGGATTGTGATATTCTAAGGTCATGATGAAAGTTAGAAATAGGGAAATGAATGATCAACTATAGAGTTGATATTTAAAGTTTTGAAAGAGGCATGCCAAATAGCATCAATATATGCATCCTTGTATGGTTCCTAGTTTAACCATGGTTTGTGATCATCCCCAGCCAAATTGTCAAAAAAAATTAGCACTGAGAGGTACAAATCCATCAATTTTAGTGACATTTTTGGTTGTCCAAATGACATTCAAGCTAAAGGAAGAGATAAATTACCAAAATCCATTGGTGATAAGTCTGAATCAGTAAATAAATATTTGGAAGAATTCAATAATGTGACGAATGACTATGAGGTAGATCACGAGGATGTGATCATGAGGTTATTTGTTTAGTCTCTAAGAGGAGATGCAAGAGACTAGTTCTCTTATTTACCCACATCCTCTATCTATTCTTGGGAGGATTTTAAAGTAGTGTTCATGGAGCAGTTTGGTGAAAGGATTGATCCAGTCTTAATAAGATGAAAGTTCATGAGCATGGAGAAAGGAGAACATGAGTTAGTCCCCTCTTTTAATCTCAAATTTTCAAAGATAATAAGAGAGATCCCTGCAAGCATAAGACCAAATGATGCTAAATGTTTGGTCGTGTAATTAGGTGTATTTGATAAAAATATGAGTTATCTATTAAGAGATAAAGAGCCCACAACCCTACACCAAGCATATCAAATTTCCATAAATATTGAGAACAATTTAAAATATTCAATGATGAAAGGACATAGGGCTGTGAGTGATGGTTATCGTAACATACCTTGTGCAAATAGAACTCATGGATAAGATAATATAAATTCTTGTCAAGATGGTGATGCTACTGTTGTTCAAATTTCTCCATCATCACAACATGCAGATCATAGTGAGCTCCAATTTGAATGTCAACATAATGTGAGCAATGTTGATCGAACATATTTTTCTCAAGGATTGTCTAAAATGAAAAGACACAAAGGAGAATCACCACATGATTTATTCTCAAGGTTTTTGGATGCTTTGTTTAAGGTCCCCATAAATTTTAGACTTAAGGATTCAATGTGCATTGATTTATTTTGTAAAATCTATGATTCTAGGCTAAGTGCCCTTCCGAAGGAATTGAAGTCTCATAGCCCTAACAAGTGCTTGATTGGATAAATATTGTTGAAGGATCCCAATGTACTTATGCACAAAATGTGGTGTCTCAAAATAAAGATAACAACTATCTTATTGAGGAGAATCAGAACATGATACAAAAGATTGAAAAAAGTGTATCAGAACGTGGATCTATGTTGTATGGATGAGGATATTAATTGTAATTATCTCACAATCAACACATGTGCAGATCTGTACAATAGTGATGAAGATGAAGATAATACAAGTGTTAATGAAATATCATCACAAATCAGTGATCAATAAATTGAAGATAGAAGTTCAAGCACTCACTCGGAAGAAATTGAGCATGGTTTATGTAGTGGTGAGTCTTCTTGTGATGAGGATTATAATGACAACCAAACTGATTGCTCTGATGTTGATTATGAATACTCCTATAAGGATGATCTAGAGGCACTTTCTTCACTTAAAGAATGTAAAGATATGAATATTGACGAAGTCACTTGTCCACAAGTGAATGATGAAATTGCACTTGAGGCATACATGGAATGTAATTCAGGGTTGTCATCAATGGAGTATGGTAATTATGGGAATGATGAACAATTTGAAGATACACATATGTGTGTTCAATATGGTGATTTTGAACACAATGTCAGAAATGATAAAGATGTTGATGAACACGTTGATGTCCTAGCTACTCATGATTTCTTGTGCGAAGCACATTCAGAAAGTTTAGTTACACATGAAAAGGATGATGTGTACATGGATGGAAGAGGAGGTTCAGTATTGAGTGACCAAGTTATGTATCATGATACACATATGGATCATGGGTTAATTCTATTGCCCATAAATAATGAAAGATAATTTGATTTGTGTGTATGGCAGCCAAATGATGCAAATGATAGTGGGTGTGATGTTAGTTAATATGAAATTGAATATGGGTCTTTATGTGATGATCTTTTTCATATTCATAGTGTCCAAATGTACATGTTTGTTTTGAATGAGGAGTGAATTAGTGTGTAGGAGAATGAAGGTTCTAGCTCTATTGATAATGAACAATTTTAAAATAACAATGAGCCTTTGGCACATAGATCAATATGCATATCAAATAATAATGCACATGAAAGTCTTTTTGTTGACCCTAAAAGTGATAGAATTCAAAATGATTCAAACACTGAACATGTTATGAAAAATCAATGTGAAAGATTTTGACCAGGCTTAAATTTTGAATTATCTAAATCTTTCTTAGAGACATTCCATATGGAATTGCATAGTGGTTTGAAGTATGAATTTGACATCATGTGTGAACCTCAGATAGAAAACACCACTTAGGCATTGGAGGTTGATGTTTTTTCTGAATACCCTGATTTGAATGTGGATGAAGGTATTGTGGGTGTTGATAAATCTGATTTTTAGAACCTTGAAGAATTTAAGAATGTGCTTGGGATGTGTTGTTGGGATGATGAAAAACTGACTTGTGATGCATTGAAATTAAAAGAGTTACTAATGAGTGAGCATTCTCTGCTCAAAACACAAGAGGATTTTACGTTGTTTTTCAAGCATGATATCTTCTCTAAGCATTATCATTCTGAGGCAGTTAGTCAATGTGATAAGACTGTGTTTTCATGTGGTCTTGATCACTATCCTCAAATGTTTCCAATCGCTACAAAATTTGAAAATGAAGAGATTGACAGTGATGTGGCCTATATGATTTGGTTTCCATGTGAACATGAAGCCGAACAGAGAGCAAGTGTCCACTTATTCAATGGCAGCTTGACACTTGTTTTTGCAGAATTGTAGTCACTCATGTTGTTGTGGTGTTATAGAGACAAGCCTAGATTGAGGGAGATCAACTCTTTTAACATATTGGTGTTTGATAGAGGTAGGAATTGCAACTCTTTTAATCATTTGGAGGGTCATCAAGTGAGGCAAAAAAAAGAGGTTGAATAAAGTAGTTTGAGAACACACAATGGATTCAATATTTGGTCTACTCCCCAGAGATCTAGAATCTTGCTATTCCCATAGTGGGCTACATCCCCAGTCGGAGCCACTAGTGGCACCTTCAAGTTTTGCAAATTTGAAGTGCTCATATTGAAAAATTTTCCTCTGCACTCTCAAAAGTGCACTTGAAGAATTTTCCCAAGTGACCTACTTTGGAGGGTCATAATTTAGAGCCAGTTTATTTTCATGCAAAACCACTTGTTGGAAACACTCATGTGACATATGTGAACATGCATGTTAGTTTTCAGCTTCCCATCACAAGTTTTGACAGGATTTTGAAGATCGAAGCTAGAGGGTTTTGTCACTGTTTTGTTGTTTGTGAACTTTTAGTTCTGTAAATTGGCCTCCCATTCAAGCTTATATTTTGAAACTGGATGATTTTAGTGAAAAATGAATTGTTACTCTCCATTCTCCCTACATTCATATGCTCTCCTGTTAGGTTTCAGAGCCTCGGGATCTAATTTGTTATTTTTTTGAGATCAAAAGCAAATGCAGATTGTTCACTTTTTGCATCTGCATTTCTGACATGTTTCAAGGTGGTCAACTCAAACCCCTAATATCTTGTCAAGGTTGTGTGGAAAATTATTTTTGATTTCCCACACTTGCTTGAGCTCCTTCTAGGGTATTTCACCTAAAAGGAGAAAGAGATGGGGTCTAAAATGCAATTTTCTACACTCAAAGTTAATGTGGATGAGATGTATTATGTCTAATTAAGATGTACTAATGCACTGATCTAAAAATCAAATGATCTAACGATGCAAAACCTAAGAAATGCAAGTTGTTTGAAAACATAATGTGATATGCAAAAAATCTTAAAAATGCAAGTAAATGATGAAATAACTAAACAAAATCAGAGAGGTGCACCTAGAATCTAAAACTTGATTCTAGGAGATTCTAAAATCCTTAAAATTTGACTGAAAAATGTTGACTGGGACACATACACCAGGTTGGGCGAATTAGTCCTAATTTTGGGAAAAATTTTCAAAAAAGAATTTGCCAAATGGGTATCCAAAAATGCAGAAACCACTTTTTAGGCTTGGCAGTGGGACTAATCTTCCAGTAGTGGCAACGTAGTCAACCTACAGATTTTGGGAATTTTAGGACAAAATCTTGTAGCCTCAGGTCTACACTTGCTTTTTTGATAGGTGTCTACACTTGATTTTGTAGAAAATGGGACAAAAATTGTCTTCAAGCTTGAATCAGGGTTATGTTGACTTGATTGACTTTGATGACTTCTTGACCACTTTTCAACACCAATTATTTTGACAAATCTTGCCACAAAGTCTCCAAACACACATGCAAAGAGGGAAAAATGGTTGAGGGTTAGAGAATAGGGGTTTTCCTTGGTCAAACCCCACTTTGGTAATAAAACCCTATGAAATGAAATGAAATGGAAAGAGAATGATAAATAAAAAACATGTAATGTCATAAAATTACCAAACCCTTGATGTCTAAGTTTGAAGATATGCAATGAAGTGCTCCAATGGATGACTTGATTATGCTTAATTGCTTGCTTGCTTGAATGCTTAATGACTTAGGAGAGTGCAAGAGATTAGGATAATTGTAGGAGATGAAAAATGAGGAGAAAAACCATTATTTATACATGATTTTACTAAAATTTCCTGAAAATAACACATCACAAGTCGACCTCAAGGGTTAGAGGACAAAATCCTGCCATAAATTTGAAATAATTTTGAGTTTTGTGCCAAAAAAGACTAATTCACCCCTACTGGTGACTTAGTCCCACTTAAGAAAATTAAGTGGGTGTCAGGAATTAAAGGGAATTAAATGTTTTCCAACAGTAATATCCTCAAAAGCACACTTAAGGGGGGATGGAAAGTATATTAAAGGGTCATTTGAACTTGAGAAAGGGTTGAATTAGTGATGAAAAATCTAGAAAAGTGTGAAAGTGGGTTACAACACTTTACAATAGTTTGAAATAAGACTTGGTAATTGATAAAAATGAGTTATTTAAGTGAATTATGATGAAAGGGTCTTAGAAAAGTGTGAAAGTGGGTTACAACACTTCACAACACCTTTACAAGGCAACCTAGAAGTCTTAATGATTCATAAAGATTCAAGACCTAATTTGAATGTGTTAGCCACATTACAACATTAAATCTAGGAAAATTCAAGCCATAGTCCATAAGAGAGACTCTACTGAGCATAAAAATATCAACTATACATATTTTGGCAACACATTAAGCCCCGACTTTAGTGAGAGGATGAACTTGCTTTAAACTCTCGCTAAAGTAGCCCAACATGCACATTGAGAGGGATCCTAATGCACACACATTGGTAAGATGAGACAACAATAATCAAGAGGGATGATCAAGCCTCCAGGATCATGATCCCATGGCAAACCAAAAATAAGCACAAAAGAACACACATGATGATGATTGAAAGGAATAAAAGCTTCGATTATTTTTCCAGCTCATTGTGGATTAGATCTAGGCTATTTGTTTGAAACAAGAAATGTCTACTCACTTTGGGGCAATGGGACTTATGGCTATCCGCCAAGTGAGAAGGCCCAAGCATACTCACTCTAGGGCCATGAAACTGTTGGTTTTCCATGAGGTGAGATGGCCCAAGAGGTGAGAAACATATGCTTGATTGGTATGCACTGACACAAGCATGTGGCTATGGGGAAAGTCATGTCACGGAATGGGCTGCCTGCTCAACCATATTAAAGTTATACCTCCTGATAAATTTAATAAGGTGCCACAAAAAAAATGTCAGTTCGTGCTTCATGAGAAAAGAAAAGCTTTTTATGCTTAAAAATCATGAGCAAATGCAATGGTACCATAGGCATGCAAGATGTGTTATGCAAGGTGGCCATGTGAAAGCAAAATGTAACATGAAACTAATGTTCAAATGAGTCTTGTTAAGATCATGTGAGGTTTATCACTTAGGGAAAATTGTGTCTAATGTATCCAAGAGAGGACCAATCAAATAATAGAATATTCGCAACTTAGGGGATGCAGTGTGTTGCATTAGGCCACTAAGAGGAATGTAATATTCTAAGATAGATCAGGCTTATGAAGGAAATCATACCCAATGCCATCCACAAAGTGAAAAATGATTCGTATGAAGTAACAAGGATTCAAATGAATAATTCCAATGTATTCCCCCACTTTAAAGGAATTGCTACACACCATTCTGTGAGAAATTACTTTAAAGTAGCAAATGAAAAATGCAAAAAAGAAACAAGACATGAGAGCCAACTTTTAAAGCCCCTATTCCAAGTCATATGTTTCCGAGTAAGGCTACGTCATTTGAAGGAAAAGGAACAAAAGAAAGAGGAGTTTCCCCCAAAAAAGAACACACCAAACACATAAGGGATCTATGGATTTGGGGTTAGTATGTTCACTATTGCAATGTTTTTATTAAAGAGCTTGAAACTATCATCATTCCCAAAATACATAGAACTGGAAGAATGACACAAAGAGAGAAAAAAAAGAAAAAGAAAGTCCATTTTGGGTTAACATGGAGGATAAATTGTGGTCCCGATGCTTGCATCATCCCCAAAAGGAGAAAAACAAATGAAAATGTGAAATAAAATTAAAAGATTTTGGGTCAACATGAAGGAGACATTTTGGTCTCAATGCCTTGCATCATCCCCAAAAGGAAACCACAAGAAAAGACAAAGTAAAAAGGAAAAGGGAACAATTGGGTCAAAATGGAAGAGACACAAGGTGTCTCAATGCCTTGTGTCATCCCCAAAAGGAAAACACAAAAAAAAGCAAAAAAGGAAATGTACGACATATAGAAAAATAGAGGTACAAGTAGAGGAAGTGCACAAAGAGAAACACCCATTACAGGGGAACACGATACATACATAGAAGCGTCAAAGAAAAGGAAAAAAGTAAAATGAAAAACGCTAGCAGTGCGAATTCAAGTCAACCATCTAACAAGTCATCCACCTCCCAATCATGTTTAGTGTATTGCGAGAGCGATTGACTGTCCACTGGGGGAAATGCAAGTGCCGAACTAGGAGAAGTACTAGGTTCTTCACTTGGTGTGAGAGATTTATCATTTAAGCTCATGGAAGATGAAAATAAAGAATTTAGATCATTATGCACCTCTTCATCTATTTTAGAGATCTCCTCATCATCATCATCAAGGTTAATCAAGATGGGAGGATGAATAGTGATTTCCAATGAAGGATGTATCAAGAGTTGTGATTGTGGTATCAGATCAGTTTGTTGTGATGGTTGTAACGTACTGGTGGGTCAAGAGGAGGAGGGTGGTCAGATATTGCTTCTGTCAAAGGTGAAGGTTGATTTTCTTTGTTTTCTTCTATTTGTAATTGATGAGCAAGTAGACGACGATGACGCCTATGCTCCCTAGCACCAAGATTTTATTTGATTCTATTTTGAATTTGTTGAGGTGTAAGAGTATATTGAACCACCATAGGCTTCTTGTCTTCTCAAGGAGGAGGAATAGAAGGAACCGAAGGAGATGGGTCAATCACTTTCTCTTTTGTTGTATATACTTGTTTTATGCAAGGAGGAATGATGTGGTTGGTTTCATTATCTTTTAGATGTTTGGAGGAAGAAAGGGAAGTGTTTAGTGTTGGTTGATCTAAGTGTTTAGTTTTAGGTTTAGGTTGAAGCATTGTCTCATAAAGGATTGGGATAGCCGAAGCGGATGGGGATTGGTTATGGATGGATAATTCAACAATTTTCTTTGCTTTAAACTTTTGATAAGCAATGAAAGAGAAATCTTTGCGAGGTGTGATAAGCTCCATGGGCTATAGCCAAAAGGCTTCTAAGGTGAAATTTTCTTTAGAAGGCAAAGGGTGAAAGCTACTATGGTGGATAGTGAATATGTCATTGTCATGCAAAAATTTTAAACATTTGTGTATGACTGAAGGAACAAATTTCATCGAGCGAAGCCATGGATAGCCTAGCCACAGATAAAATTGATCTGATTGTAGAATCATAGCACTAGTACAAAAACAACAATATATGACTAAATAAACTACTAAATATTGCATATAAATGACTAATTTTGATCACGTGACCATTAGTAGTTTATTGCTGGTCATTTATAACGCGAACAAATTTATGACTAAACTATTTTAGTCATTTATCTAGTCATTGATTTAATAATTGATTTAATCATTGATTTAGTCATTGATTTAGTCGTTAATTTAGTCATTGATTGTTGTTAATTGGTCATTTATTTAATCATGGTAGTGATTTATTTAGTCATAGATTGTTGTTAACTGGTCATTTATTTAGTCATTAATTTAGTCATATATTTAGTCATTAATTTAGCCATATATTTAATCATATATTTAGTCATTAATTTAGTCATTTAGTCATATATTTAGTAGTATATATTTAGTGCATTTTTAATTGTCATCATTTGGTAGTTTATTTTATTAATAAAAAAGATCACTTATCAACTATCTAAAAGATTTGCACAATAAAATAGCAATGAGAAGGTAAAAATAACTTATTTTATTAATCAAAAAGATGTTACATACAACTGTGTAAACTTGAAAATGGAGTTACAATTTGTTGTCCCAACATGAAAGAACTTGAAAGATTACAATAAATTGTTGAGAGAGAAAAAAAAATAGCTGAAATCTACTCCAAAACCTTGCTTTTATGCTCTTTAATAACTTACAAAAGAATAGGAACATGACTATTCTTTTATATCATAACCTACAGTCCCTTACCCTTGTAATGCTTGTTGATCCTTTAACTATCATTTGTCCATGACTGTTCTTTTATATCATAACTTATAGTCCCTTACCCTTGTAATTCATAAGTACATGATACATCTTTGCAAACTAAATTTCATTCTATGATTGTGATAAAGCTCCAATCATCTGTAGGCTGCCCTCATTCTGATTACTATCATCTTATGACCATGTTAATTGTTACTTCACTATTTCTCTTACCATTGAACTATCCCTTAAAAAATGTGATCATTCACCTCTTCATCTTCATATCTTGCTGGTTTCTTTATCACCAATCACGAATCCTACCAACATAAATAAATTTGAGTCATTTTCCACAACTTTCTTGCCTGTCAGCAACTCCAGAAGAACAATACCATAGTTGTAAACATCATATTTCTCATTAAACCTTGATGTTCTTGCATATTCAGGGTCAATATAACCAATACTACCCATAAAATAGGTGGAGGTGTGATTTTTGGCTGAGGAAATGCACTTGGCAATGCCAAATTCTGACACATGTGCTTTGAAGTTGTCTTCTAAAAGAATGTTAGATATCTTTACATCCCTGTGAACAATGCATTGGTCACAATCACGATGAAGATATGCTAATCCTTTTGTAGCACCATAGGCTATCTTTAGATGAGTATCCCAATCTAATTTAATCTTCTTTGATGTTCCTACACAAAAATTCAAAATGTTTGTTAGGTTCTCCCCAATCTATTTTGATCGGATGGTAGAAATATTGATTGGACTCATATTTCATAAATCTATCATGTTTTTGCATAACATCATTTTCTCACCATGTAGGATGTCCCAAAGACTTCCATTTACCATGTATTCATAAAATAGAAACAAGAAAAATATAGAACTGCATAGTATTGAAAAAAATAAAACTAAAATTAAAACAAAACCTAGAAGAAAGGATGCTGAAGACATTTAGCTGCAATTGGCACCTGCATTTTTTGTACAGCCTTGGCTCTGTCCACTTGGTCCAAAACAAAAAGCATGTGAACCAAGTTAGAATCCCCACAGAATCATAAAGGACAAAAAACTTCATATGCTGACAACAACAAAAGTAAATACTAAACAAGAACACTTCCCGAACTACATTCACAAGCATAAATTTAGAAATATACTATTATTAGATTAGAAAGAGAGTACTTTGATAGAAAGCAAATAAGAGACAAAAAGTGAAGAATAGTTAGTTTAAAAACTAGATGGGATCTCTAACATCATATATTATATTTAAAAATTAGATTGTGAGGTTTATGATCCAAAGATCCCATGATAGTAACGGTCATTGTGACATTTTGTGCAATATATTTCATTCACAAACATGTATTTTCATTAAGAAAACATCAAGAAAAGCTATTCATAATGGCTTAGGACAAGAAACACATAGAATTTTTGGGATCCCACATGTTTGTTAATTTCAGCAAGCTACTCATTTATATCATTAAAATATATTCTCTTAATAATAGAATCTAGTTAAAATCTTGTTATATAGAGTACACAAACAACTTGTGTTTATATTCATGCTCCCAAACTATCAAATCATCTTACAAAAAGACTATGTGCTGCTTAAATTCAATTTATTGTAAATGTGGCTGCTGAAAATGCAGATTGCAAGAGGCATGTTCAATAACTAAGTTAATGAATATATTCATGATTTGATCATTACCTATTCATTCATATTCTGCTAGATGCTTACCATTCAAAAAGAAAAATGAAGGATTAAGAATATGTATAAGAAATTAAAAGGTTGAGAATGACAAAAAAAAAACTAAGTATTAATTATAAAACTTGTGTTTTCAAATTAAAAACATGTACATAAGATCATTTAGAGCTTTCTCTATACTGAGGTTATCATAGTTCTTGTGTCATTTTCTTACAGGTTGGTGAGCTATTCTATGCTTAACTAAAGATCATTAATGTAGGATTTGTAAGATTGTAGTTCAGTGCTAGGAAAAGATAGTTCTATATAAAAGTCATAAATTGGACCTACTATTCTACAACAACAAAATCAAAACATGACAAGAAAAAGTACCTTTTCCAGTAAAGATGATTCAACAATTGCCATCCTCATTGATGATTTTCCAATGCTTGCTACAATTGAATCTTCCAATAAATCAAACACGCCTATATTCTTGACATTGTGCCCTGCTGCAGAAAGTAGCACTGCATTTATTGCAATAACATAGCACAAGACATATCAATCTAAGAAGAAAAAATCCTAGTGCAAATAAAATACATCAAATGCAAAAAAAAAACAAAATATATAGAACAGAGAAAATTGGAAATATTTTGAAAGATGTATATATTTTCTCAATCTTGAAGTAAATGAAAATTTAGTTATGGTGAACTATGCCAACATATATATTATGCAAACAATAAGTTCTTTAACCATGTAGGAATGGTGACATCAAATAAGGTCTTATCACCTGACATAGGCAATTGTAGTCCTTTCCTTAGATACATGCATCCTTTGAATTATTGCTACTCGAATTTTGTTCCAATCAAATAACCTCATGCTTGTTATGGAATTAGTATTCTCATGTTTTGAACCATCTATAGTACTACTTTAAACTATTAACTTGAGAATAAAGGATACAAAGAAGACATTGTGGATGCTATGCATTGAAGCAGAGATTGCTTTGCACTACTACCTATAAGATGATCATTGGTGCACTTCCATTGTGCATTTTATATCATTAATGCAGGATTTGTAAGTTTGCAGTTCAATACTAGAAAATATAGTTCTTATATAAAAGCCACAAATTGGACCTACTATTCTACAACAACAAAATCAAAACATGCCATGCAAAAGTACCTTTTCCAATAAAGATGATTCAACAATTGCCATCCTCATTGATGATTTCCCAATGCTTGCTACAATTGCATCTTCCTGTAAATCAAACATGCCTGTATTCCTAACATTGTACCCTGCTGTAGAAAGTAGCACTGCATCTACTGCAATAACATTGAACAAGACAAATCAATCTAAGAAGAAAAAATCCTACTGCAGATAACAAACATCGAATGCAAAATAAAGTCAAAAAGTATAGAAGAGAGAAAATTGGCAATATTTTAAAAGATGTATATATTTTCTAAAGATGTAAATGAAAATTTAGTTATGGTGAACTATGCTAAGATATAATATGCAAACAACAAATTTTTTAACCATGCAAGCATGGTGACACCAAATAAGGTCTTATCACTTGGCATAGGCAATTGCAGTCTTTTCCTTGGATACATGCATCCTTTGAATTACTGCTGCTTGAATTTTATTCCAATCAAATAACCTCATGCTTGTTATGGAATTAGTATTCTCAAGTTTTGAACCCTCTACAGTATTGCTTTAAACTAATAACCTCATGCTTGTTTTGGAATTAGTATTCTCAAGGAAGACTACCATCATAGTCATACCAAGCATCAAGATCACTTTTAAAGAGCAGCAAAGGCAGCCCTTATAAGAGAAGAGACATTTTTTTTAATGCAAGACAGTCCTCAATCTCACAAGGCAGCCACCAACGTAAATGATAGTATGAGAATGGAAAGATTTTGGATCTATGAGCTGCTAGGATAGTTAAAAAAGGCATTTGTATGTATGTTAGTAGGGGCTATCAAGGAGCAAGTAAAGGGCATCAAACTTGTTCACGATGTTTGGAGGTTTAGATGAGCAAGGTATGGCTAATGGCTTAGCTAAAGGGGACATTGTTTCTTCATTATCATTGTAGTTTGAGGTAGTTGTTTGCATGAAGAGACAAACCTACCATGAGCTTCAGATTGGGGTGATATTTATGACAGGTTTCAAATGGATTTAGGGGCAGCAATGTCAAGATATTGAGGTATGACAATCACAGAGAACAAATAGCGGAATGTGGGGTAGGTCTGAGGTTATGATGGTTTCAATGGACAAAAATAATGATGAAATATGATCAAGAAATATGGGTAAATAAAAAGCACAGAAAATGAAGTCTTATAAGCAGCAAATCACAACAAAAGGTGCAGCAATATGAGTTTATATAGAGCAGCATAATGACTTCAAAAATGAGCAACAATATCAACTTTTTATGTGCAGGAAATGATCAGTTATCTACAGCAATAATAACAGTTAAAATGCAGCAATGATGACATGAATATGCAGCAAAATGATGACCATAAAAGTGCAGCAAATTAATGTCTAAAAAAGAGCAGTAATAGATGAAAAAAAGTGCAAAAAAATCACCATAAAAGTGCAGCAAATCAATGTACAAATGATGTGCAACAAATCATGACTATAAGTGAATAAAATCATGGCTAAAAGTGCAGCAAGCCACGCCATCAATGAGAAAAAATTAAGAGGAATAGGACAAAACTTTCAAAGGAACATTTTTTACACTTTAAAAGGCAACCTTTTTATTGTTAAAGAGCAGCAAACTCATCAGTTAAAGGGCAGCAGTCCTATCATAGGCATGGCAGATGAAATCAAAGCTGTATGAATGTTGACAGTGGTTGACTAAGAATGGAACCTTGTATACAATCATGTATTTTCCTTGACTACAATTAATAGCTGTATTGTGACCTTATTGTAGTCAATAAAATGAAGACAACAAAATCAAAATGCATTAAGTTAGGAGGACATGACAATTCAACAAGAAGCCATGAGAACAATTAAGTTCCCAAAGCACATGAAGGTTGCAAATATAAGGGAAACAGTCATATATTAATGAACATGGGACAGAGTTTGGTAAGGTATAATGGACTGGATCAATGCATTAGAGAAGGGACTTTCATTAATAAGGTTTCAATTGGAGATGAAACAAGCACATCATCGTGCATATTCTTTCAAAAAAATGCTCAATTACCATGCATTCTAAATGATCATTTTAGTTTTCCATATTCCTTTTAATCATTAATATGAACATCATTTTCCCAAGTCTATTTAAACTCATTCTATAGGTAGAATAACATTTAAATGCATTTTTTCAAACCCCTTTATATGCATTTCTCTATTTATTTTGCTTGAATTTTCAATAGAATTCTTAACCAAATCCCCCTCTACAATAAAATAGACTTATAAATATAGTGAAGATCTCTACAAACCTCTTGTTTCTACACATGCAATTAAAATTGCAATCATAAACTCATGTTTCATTTCTACATTCTACTTTCTTGGGAGAATTTTGTACAAAATATATTGGGGATAAAACCATAAATTTGATGCCTCCTTCCTACATAAATACCTTCATTATTTCCCAAAATCCTTTCGTTATGAATGGTAATCAATTATCACATACAAACTCCAATAAAAACTCTCTACCTTGGCTTTGCATTCGTATGAACAATGATACAGAATATAGTTTTAAAATGAGTATCCAAATTTGGAGAAGATTTTTGTAAACATTAATATATCTGTTGCTAATATATTTTGCAAAATGTTTCGGTGCCTCATTTCCAATTGTAAAATTTCAATTTATATCTCCCAATCTTGTGCATTCTTTGAAGAATTTTTTATATATTTTATGATTTATTTAGTTATTTGTCTAGGCATTGTAATTGTTGGGATATTAGACTTGATACAAGGGCATTTTAGAACAAATATATTGTTGTTTGAAACACTAAACATTCTTTAAACAATTTTAATACCCCTCCACACCATTATTAGGTGTTGAACATTATGTTTGGATATTTTGGAAGCTTGGCTGACAATTATAAAATTGAATACAGGTGTAAAGTAGTGCCTCACTCCTCCATGGGAACTACTACAAATTTAATAGCCTTAGATTAATTTGATTGTAATCCATTTTACTCAATTGAGCATGAGAGAATGAGTTAATATCCACTAAAAATGTAATGATATTTGAACTATTTTTACATTCCTCTTCCACGTGTTGCCTCTTGATTGCATTGCACACTTTCCTTACATTGTGAGTTTGGGATGAGAGGCCCTTTTAAAATAAATGATGGTGTAATGGGCATTGCTTCAAAAATTGATATGAAGGATAAAAAGGTAAGTGTTGAATGTGCTCATCAATTATTATTTTTTAAATAATGCTTTCATCTTACACTTTAACACCTTGTGGAATAAATCACTAATTGTATTTTCCTTTGTCCAATCTATAGATGTGCACTTGAATTAGTTGTACCCACAAAGGTGAAGTAACATTCATCCAACTTGCAATTTACACTTAAGGCTAAAACAACACATTGCTTTTGTGGGGATTTTCACCTCAACTGAACCAAATGTAAAAGTAAAGGTAAAGTTGCACTAGCACCCAAAAGTCCCATTAGAGTGCAGCTGGACTCAAAATGCCTGTTATGATGGGGAAATCGACTCTAACTTGAATGATCAATGACAGTGTGCCATGTGCTCATCCTATTCAAAATTTCAACACCCACATGAGAAAATGATAAATTTGTGAGGAATCTCATGTTAAGTGAGCCCTAATATTCTAAATTATGGGGATTTTCACCCCCACTGAACTAGACATGATCAAATGGTGAAGTTGCACTATGAGTCACCACAAATTTCCACATGAAGTTTAACCTTCCAATATAACAGAGATTTTTTAATCTATCTACACTTTATGGGGAAGAAAAAAGTGAACTTGGCCCCATCTAGCCTTACTATTGATCCTTGTGGAGATTTGTAGTTCATCTAAACCTCTAGTCCTTTTGTGGAGTGTGAGACTTAAGAATAGAGATAATTGCACTTGTCAGCCAATTGCTACACATTAAATCTACTTCAGTACTAAATTACAATAATCAAGATAATGTAAGATATGTGTTTGGCTAAGTATGAGAAATATGCTTAACTTATATACTTCACTTCTAGAACTCTAGGCTCAAGGATTTAATGGATTGAAGATACAAGATATTAAGCAAGAATTTCAAAAAATGCACATGGTCAACAATCAATTTCAATTGAGTTTTGACAAAAGAACAACCTTAATTCTGTTGTATCCATTGAAGAGTAAAGATATATTTGTAGACTTTTTATGTATTGGACAAGTCCCTTAGTTCTATCGTATCCATTAAAGAGTAAAGAGACATTTGTAGACTTTCTATGTATTGGACAACTTGTATCTTATAAATCAACTTCTGGGACATATATTATGCATCGTATAAATGGTTTGTACATAGGTGTGGATGGGTTCCAGGAGGTGGCAAGTTAGATCAACATATGGCCATTGGTTGTATAAATGTAGATGGTTTTATATGTTTTTATGAGGTTGATCCCAACCCTTGTATGATGGAAGCCAAGTTGATGAATATAGAAGGAAAATATTTGCAGCATTTTCCTTACGTGTCCCTAAATTATGAATCCTATTTTTCTATTCAAACAAGGTCAACTTTTCTCTACTCATTTATTTAGAAATATCATTTTTTCAACTTCTATAGCCAAATGCAGATTCACAAACATGATAGTAGAGGGGGTGACACACTTTTCCTTTCTTTCTGTTATCACTTATTTTTTTTTTCAATTTATTTATCTTTATTCTTTAAGCTTCTATAGATTTGTGTTATCCCTTTGCTTTTCTTAAGCTGGGGGGTGTTATATTCATTTACACCTCAATTGAGTCTACAACACTTGATTTTTGGTTTTTCCTATCTTAAATACATTCTTGTTATTTGAAGTCTGCATTTGTTAAGAAAATGATTGAAATTGGAATTGTTTGAGGGCTCGCATGACACATAAAAATTTATAGAAACTAAAAAATAAAAATTAATCCCTTCTTATTGACCTATAACATGTTACCAAGTAACCTATAGCAGCTTTAAAGACACATCTAGCAACTTCCAATATACATGCAACAACCTATACAACAAGTGTAGCAAAATATTAACACTTGCAACTGCCTACATAACATATGTAGTAGTCTGAGGCTGACTTGTACTGACCATTAGCAACCAATAGATGACCTGTAGCATAGTTATAGGTAAGATTGGGCATAAGAGAACACCTGTAATAAACAACCTCTAGGGGCATTCAAAGTAAGCATACTAGACAAACAAACAAAATTTTGAAACAAACTTTTTTTTGATGGAAAAAGATTGTTCATGGACCTCGATGCTTTTGCATCACTACCAAATACTAAATATCAAACTAACAAAGCAATGAATAGTTTTCCAAAGTAGTTGAACAACCAACATACCTTTTAATGACCATCATTATACAACTTAGTTTTTAATTGATTTATAAATGTGATATTTTCTTATTAAAAAATTACCCCATTTACATAACAAAGGAATATTAATCCTTATTACATTTGGGTAAATAGTGTCATGAAAATATCAAATGGAATTTTTGATTCCTGTATCTTTGTAGGACTTCAAACTAGGCTATCCTTATTGTTCAATTTCAACTTCAACTTCAACTTAAAAACCTCAAGATTGTTTAAAATTGCATTAGTATCTAAAAATGTAATGCTTGAAAGTGGGTCAATATGAATCCACATGGTGTTTAATCCTTCACTCATAACATTTGTATAGTTATCATAAAGAGCCCTTTTTTTTTGTAGGACCTGGCACATGAAAAGCTTATGGATATAGGCACCAAATTCTCATGCCAACCTTATGAAACATAGGTTCACTGAAATGAAAGAAAACAAGGAAGGGAAAAACTGAGATCCACTGCACAAACTCCCTAATATAATGATTTTCCAATTAACAACTAGATTACCCTTCATCTCCTTGGCTATTCATTGCCTAAAGAGGGACAAAATAAGAATCATTCTGTAAACTAGTAAAAATTTTGGCCACTAAAGCAACTGCTTAGATGTAATTCTCATCTTCCTCCCATGTTCTAGAAGGCCTAGAATGATCCTTGGTACTGATGAAATTTCCCCCAGTATTCAACCTAGAAATAGTCCCTAGTTTCAACACCACTAGTACTCAAATCCAATTAATGCTTTCTGCAACTACTTCACACCAAGTTCATAAACATTGGGAAACATTTATTCCCATATGAAGCACCTCAATTTCATTAATGAAATCAAAGGAACTAGAACTAGGAACAAATATTGTCACAATTTGTCTACTAAAATTGGCCACATTGATAACAATACTTCATTATGTCAAATGCTTAAATGTTTTCAAGCATGTTATTATCATTAAATACTCCATATTGAAATCAAAATGAAATGATTACATTTATCTCTTCACCATGTTAGAAATTAGCTTTTTTGTGAATTATTTCTATTGTAGTAAAGGATTTTAAGTTGTTGTTTGGACACTTGAATGTATGAATGGAAATGAAAAATAATAATTTCTTGTCTCCCTTTCTAGTTGATATTATATGCAAAATGAGAAATGGTAATTGTATGTTGCCTAAAATGATGCAAAAGATAAATCTTCTAAATAAATATGTAGGTGTATCAAATGAAAGTATGTGAATGAGAATGTTATCTTCTCCCTATTCCTATTTTATATATTTATCTCTATTAAAATGATAGAAAAGTTGAATTTCATATTATGTTCTAAGTTATGTTTTAAAAGTACAAAGGTTAAGTGTGTGCACATGCTACTTGTCTTGTTATAATGATTAGATAAGGAATGAATGTCTTCTTTATAATCTTGTGTCCTAGCACATTAACGTTTAGCATGCAAGCTAATCTTCTTTTATGCTTTCTAGGGGTTAGTGTGTTTCCTTCTTTGGTGTTGGGTTGGCATGGTCCTCCTTTCTTTCACCTAGTTCCCTGAGTGATCAAGTGGAAAATGTCACACTTTTTTAATAAGTTATGTGTAAGTGTTGTTTCTTCCTTAGACCCCTTATGTCATTTGTGTAAGCCTAGAGCCACCTTGAGGTGTGAGTTGTTGGGAATTATAGTGTATGACATAGAATAATGTACAATAAATAATAAATTAACATGGTAATGCTAATTTATTACATGTTAGTTTTTAGTTAGTTATAAGTTATGATTTAGTTGGTAGTTAGAAGTTTGGATAGTTAATAAATTGAATGGATTTATAAAGCCATTGAATGTAATCATTTGAGTGTCGAAGATGAATAACTAATTTGTGGGTTTGAAACTTTGGTTCTCTTTGTTTCCCATTTTCAATACAAACCACCCCTCCTTGACAACCACAACTGTGTGTGTATTTGGCTCTCTCTATGTTACCTCTTCTTGTTTGTTTGCCTAAACATTTCTTCCAAATGTGTTGGTTTTTCAAGGCAATGTAGTCACGCATGAAAACCACAAATATGTGTGTGTGTGTGCATGTATGTGCACATTATATCCCTAGTCAATGCTGCTTTTCTTGGTTAGTTGTGATTTTGCAAGTTTTGTCTATGTGCACTACATAATCTCAATTTCAACTATAGTAATAGAAACCACAAGAAAATTGCAATAAAATGTGACCCTAAAAATCATGAATCTCAACGAAAAATGCACATTTTGATTTTTCGCCAATTTATTCTTGATTTATCACAAGTCGAAAAATTAGTTTAATCATTGAAAATTGCATATACCAATTACTTGTTGATTTTATGCCATTTTTTTACTGTGATGATTTTTTCTTTTTTGAAAACCCTAACCCAAATTTTCCCAACTAAATCATAGTTTTTTGAAAAAATATTTATATTTTGGTTTGCCAATTTAATTCCACAAACATTTTTTTGCTGCTATGATCTCAACCATGATAATGGTTTGGAGCTAAATGCTTCATGGAGACCCATTTTCCATTTTCTAAAAGCACATAACTGATTGAATCATTTAATTTTGGGCCTATTCAATCCTTTTGTATTCATTAAATAATCTCATAAGGCATTCATTATAAAGGATGCATTTTTATATTGAAATCAGTTATCTCTTATCTTTGTTGTAATTTGGATTATCCATAAAGAGCCCAATATTGTTTTGTAATCAATCATCCTAATGATGAACCACTTTGTAATGCTAATTTTTCCAATTTTGGTGTATGCAATTATTACAGAAGTTGTTCTCTTAGCATTAACCATGTTTGTGTATCTTAAAAACATGGTTTGCACATATCCTAGAGCATATAAAAGGTGGCCCATAACCTTTCCCAAAATTTTACCAAGTGAAAAAATATAGCTTATCTAAAACTAGCTTTAACCAAACTCAAACACTTAAAAGAATATAAAAATGCAAAAATAAGAACTTGAGAAGCAGGTTCAAAGAGGAAAATTTCTCTACTTCTATCCTTTTTTAAAATCAGAGAAAAGAAATGATGTTATCAACATATGTACTTCATAATCTAGATACCTTCCAACATTTTAAGCAAAATGAACATCTAGGTAACCAAGTAACCAGCAAACCCATGACCTAATTTTGAAAAGTTTGTAAGCAGAGTTCCTATCCATCATAAAAACATTATCCCAGTGGTTATCTTGCTACCAGCTGGCAGAAAGTGG
The DNA here is from genome assembly GCA_007258455.2 of Sequoia sempervirens. Classification (NCBI taxonomy): domain Eukaryota; kingdom Viridiplantae; phylum Streptophyta; class Pinopsida; order Cupressales; family Cupressaceae; genus Sequoia; species Sequoia sempervirens. Next base: position 369,051,172 of record VDFB02193867.1, read on the forward strand.
CTAAGCCATATTTGATAATAAAAAAATACCATAAGTATAAATAAGTCAATAACAAGAGTATTAACTTGAGGATTCAATCATTAAGTAACAATTTAACTTGGAATAAGAAATTATCCTGCACTGGACTGCCTCCAACACCAACAACATCAGAATTATAGGCAACAAAATTGGGACTGGGATTGTAGTGTTGGAGTTTTACCTCCCCTTTCTCACCCTCACTCACACACACACACAAAGTTTAATGGCACAGGATGATAGAAGCTTTGGTTACCAACCCCATTAAGCTAGTGATTTTCATACTCAAGTACCACCATTATATGGTTCTCATGCATGATCTATAATTCTAGCTCTTCACACATATTTCAGAATTTATTCTTTTCTTATTTTCTTTTCCTCTCCAAGGATCCATAATTTCTATTGGTAAGAAATTTAAGACACAAAACACCAAGCACATTATGATAGATGAAAGTGAACCTTGAAGGAGGTAGCCACATACCACTAAAGGTCTCTCTGAGTATTGGAGTAAACTTGGCATTGATGTATGAATATTAAATTGTAAGTCATAAATTGGAGTACCATTTGTACTTTTTTTGGCATTTTCATTACTACCACAACAACAATAATTGATTAGACATAATTTGATGCATGCATTCTTAGGGGCCCCACTTGCAGTGTATTGCAGAATGATGTACCTATTGCTTGTTTCATTATTAATATTTCAATTGGCTAACGGTTTCAAAGAACCAACATTTATAGAGAAAACAAATGAATTCACTTTGTGATTTGTGAATAAAAATGAAAAAGAAATGAATTCAGAACCAATGGACATAAGGGCTAACCTTAAATTTATAATTGGTCACAGCAGTGATAATGTGCTCACTAGCATAGACACTAAGATAGGATGCATTTGCATCCACACTAGATACAATTATAGGGGTTCTTCCTAGATAAAATCCAACATTATTAACCAATAAATCCCCATTCATTCTCAATCATTCTCTAGAGTGGTAAAACTTATTCCACCCTCACTCAAAAAACTACAATCTACTGAAACCAACAATGACATTGTTAGATGTTGCATGTGAATATTATTGAAAAACCGACCATTTACTTCAAATACTGCAAAAAAGGTTCTTTCTTGTGGTAGAATAACAAAATAGGCAACAAAAGACAAACCCAATCACCAATACTACACCCTTGATGTTATATTTTGATCTTCTCAAATCATAAAAGGCTTGAAATTAGCATGGGATTTTGGTCTCAAGAAACAGTACTTAGAAAATTTGTATAGGTTTAAACCTAGAAAAGAACTAAAATCTTAGGGACCCAAATTCAAAAGGAAAATCCTAAGAAAAGAAATAATCCCTTGAAAACTCAGAGCTCCAGAAACAGGCTTTGAGAACATAATCGAGCAACCAAACATTCTAAAACCCTAAATACCTTGACCACAAATTCTCCCGTAGATTCACCACATCGACACTTTTGATCAAAATCTGAAATTTCACATCCTAAATAGCTTAAACCACAAATTCATCAACACTTCAAGGCTAGAAGGCACCAATATTTTCATCAAAATTGAATTTTCAAGCTTAACAAATAATTTCTTCTTCACAATTTAGACCAAAACCCTCAATGATCAAAATTTGAAACTATCAAACACTAAAAAATTTAGAATATAGGAACTTAACAACCCAAAAAAACCCAAACAATTTTGAACATTTAAATTGATCATTTCCCCATACTAATATTATGCAATGTTTCAAGGTCGAGAGGCCTTAAAACCCCTATTTTCCATTTTTTCCAGCAGAGAAACTAACAACCACCTTCCCTGCCGTATATACCAAATTTTTAATTACATAACAAATGGGTATTAAAAAAAAAATGTTTTAAGGAATTAAAACTATAAATAACATACTTTGATGAGACTCAAGTTTTGTAGAGTGAATTTTTTGATGAAATTTGGCTCAAACTAGCAGGAATCGAACCACAGACCTCTACCTACATTGATCCATAGAGCCATGTCAAAAGAACCTACAAAAATTGGTTGAGTTTAAAATGAAAGGGAAAATAACATCTCACGCTATATACCTATGATGCTCAGTGAGGCGAACGATGGAAAAAAGTGCCTTCCAAACATTCCTCAACCTTTGCCTATCTTGTTCTTCTATCTTGTTCTTCTACCCGAGAAAATGCATGTCGATTGAGGGAGGGAAAATGAATGAGGGGAGGGAAATAAGAAAATTATTTTAGAAAAAAGGATTTTTTAATTGTTTTAGTTTAAGACAATTTAAAAATTTAAACATAAAATATATATTTAAGACAAAATTAATATTTTTTCTTAAATTAATGTCTTAAAAGCTCTCTTTATGTAGTAGTGTATTCATGGTGGATGTATACCTTTGTTGTTTTTCATGATAAGGAAACCACTCTATGATCCTTTAACAGTGATGTCTCTGTCATTGCATCAATGCCAAGGATCCTTAAATATTGATGGAGTCTTTCTTAAGCTGATTTTTTGCTCTGCAAACCAAGGGAAAACTTTAAAATGCGGGAGTTGAAACACCAATTTTTTTATTATTAAACTTCCAAACTTCTCTCCAACATGCAATCACAATGTTTTATACTAAAAATCAACTACCTAAAATTCCCTCCAAATGCATACATGAACCAACCAAGGCACCAAAAATACCTATTGTTAAAATGCACAAAAAAAACTATTGCGTGGAAGGCATGCAGAAATTAATCTTCATTTTTAGGGGAAAAAAATTCATCCATCTACATTGTCATTTTAATATAGGTTGTGAAAAATAAGATAAGCATGATGTGCTCCTAAAATTACTAGAGTTCAAACTTGTATAAAAAGATAACATCTATAAAAATGATAAACACATAATTGATTTCATAGAATATAAAATAATTCTATGTTTAAAATATAATCAACAATATAAAGCCTGCAAGAGAAAATTTTTGCATACCAAAAGTGATCATTGTTATTTCTATTTTGCATTATTAAGATGGTCGAGTATATCAAAAAGAAAAGATAGAAGTGAATCAATCTTCATTTTTTAGGGAAAATGTTTTTTTTTTAAGGGAAAAATCTTCGTTTTTAGTAGACTCGACCATTACTTTTCTACAATCCATGTAAATTGAATCTAATTGCTTCTAGAAATAACTAATTAACCTTATGTTTTTAAGGCACTGCTTTTAGAAATAATCTTTTACAAACATTACATTTATACAATCCATGTAAATTGAATCTAATTGCTTCTAGAAATAACTAGACCTTTTGAAATGAAAGTTTCCACAAGATAGCCCTCAAAATGCAATTGGATTGTTTAAATCATATTTTATTAGTGAAATTGACCACAATTGTTCTTTGATACATTTGACATGCTAACACTACAAGAAAATCAAATTGGCTTCAAATCATAGTTAAAAACATTAATGATTCATTAACATAATGAGTAATAAAACTTAAAAAATGTAAATGTTAATTTTTTTTATAAAATATGTGAAGGCCTTAAGACTGCACCGAGAGGCAATGCCTTCCATGCAATAGGTATTTTTGGTGCACCAAGCAATCTAGGTGATCAAATGGCCCACTTAGGTAGGGGTCCCATGAGGGGGGCTTAAGCTCTATGGATTATGATCAAACTCGAAAGAAAAAAGAATAGAGGAGTAATAGTCATTTTTATTTGTTTGACCAATTATTTAGTTGTGATTTTACCTGATGACTAAATTAGTCATTTATTTAGTCATTTATACTTGTGAATTGCAAAAAAATAGTACAATTTAGTCATTTTTAGTCACGTGACTAAAATTTTTAGTCACGTAGTCATTTATTTGTCAAATTCTACTAGTGTAGAGAATGTAACATCCACTCTCTTAGGTCCTATTTGTAATGGAAGAACGATTGATCCAATCACAGGGCACACAAAACCATTATGTGTTTTTATCCATGCTCTTGGTTGGTCATAGTTATCTTGATAAAGTTCATGTAATACCAAAAATTCCTCAGTAATCACATTCTCACCATAGGTGGGATCTATGAGTATCCAATTAGTGGGCTTATCATAAATGCTTTCGGCTATGTAGAGAGGACAATCAGGAAGATTTGGAAGAATATCTTTAGAAGTGAAAGTAATATCAAGATTTTTCTTAGGTTGGTCCTTATGAGGGATAACGTCTATTGCTCCTACCATTTCATCCATAGGATTAATAGTGGGTGTATCAGGATGTTTAGTCTCTTTATTAACAATCATCACACAATTATTTTGAGTTTCACTTGCTTTGACAAATGACACATTATGTTTAGGCATATGATTGGTAAAAAATTGAAAATTTTGATTGGGTGGGGTAATGGACATATTTCCTTTTGCATTAAAATTTGAAATAGATAAACAACCACAATCAATGAGGTATTGCACTATGTGTTTAAGATGCTTACATTGTTTTGTGTCATGTCTATTTTTTCCATGATAATGGCAATAAGCATTTGGTTGAAAGGTTGGATGTAAAGGTTTAGTTGTATCTAATGGTTTAATGAGAGGTAAAGAAATCATTTTTTGTTGGATAAGTTGGGTCATGGTGTTATGAAGAGTGTCTGGTGATGGTGTAAATTGTCATTTTGGATCTCTATAACTATAAGGTATCGCGGCTTTAACAACTACTACTTGCTTGTTGATAGGTTGAGGTGGTTGTTGAGGAGGGGGGTTGAATTTTAAAAACCCTTTGTTTGGTTTGTGAAATGGTTGCGAGTTGTTTAAAGTGCTAGCTTCAAATTTCTCAACTTAGTTAGAAGTGGATTTTGCATCACGACTAGTAATTGAATTGTGATAGTCACACAGGGTTGTGCACAAATGAATGAAAGAAGGAAACTTCATCATGGTCAATTTATCCTGAAGTTGAGTTTGCAATTTTTCGCTAAACATATTTTGGAGATGTGGATCAAGAATCTTGAAATCTACTTGAGCATACAATGACTGATAGAGTGAAATGAAATTAGTTATTTTTTCATTTGTATTTTGTTTACATTGCATTAAATCAGCCATTATCTTTTTGGGAGTCATATGGACTTGGAAATTACTTATAAAGGCATCAACAAGTTCATTAAATGATCGAATTGAATGATTAGGTAAGTTTGAAAACCACTCCAAGGAAGTGTCTTTTAAAGTCCTAAGGAACAATTTAGTTAAGAGTTTATCATCAAGGACAAAATCACTGCATAAGGCTATATAGGCATTGACATGATTAGTAGGGTCTCCTTTACCTCCGTACTTCTCAAACCTAGGAATCTCAATTCCTTGTGGCATCAGGGTTCTTAAGATGTACAAAGATAATGGGCTACTATGGACATAGTAGGTGGGTGGCACAGTTTGGTTTTGGTTTATGGTAGATATTTATTGTTGCATGGAAGAAACAATTGAAAGAGTTGTGTAATGAGAGGGTCAGTGTAAGTGGTACGAGGTGGAAGAGAGAAAGGTGATGGATTGTATGTAATGTTTGGAAAAGTGAATGGAACACTAAGAGGGGTGAAGGTGGTGGAGGATGAAACATTAAATGCCACAAAAGAACTAGGGATGCTAGTTTGAATAGCGAAAGGAGTCACATGACTAACTTGTTGCATGGTTGTTGTCACTTGAGGAGTGGTATAGGTGGGTATGGATGCTATGGTTGAAGGAGGAGGAATGTGAGATACTCCTAGTGGATAACCATAGTGTTTTCTGGTTGAGATGTGTTAGAGGCATGTTTTCAGTATATCTCAACAATTTGTTTCATAACATCTAAGCCCTCATCACTTTCAAGAATTTGATGGATGTTGTCTATAGCAAGAATGACAATGGTGGAAATGTTTTCAAGACATAAGTTTTGTTTCAAATGTGTTGGATCCTCATGAATGTTAATGAATTTATCTTGTGGAATGGAATTAGTTTGTGTGTCAACATGCATTGTATGTGAAGGTAAAGGTGTACTAGTGGTATTATCCATGCCTAATGGACCATTGTCCATACCAGGAGTAGGAGCTTGAGACAACCCAAGGTCCACAATGAGTGTGTCATTACGAGATGCCATGAGTCAAGAACTTCTTCTCACTAAAGTATTATCAATAGGGCACCAAACACTCATACAAATACCACAAGAGATGGGGTGGTGCAAACGAAATGCAATCTAGGACTAAGAAAATGCAAATAAAAAAAATTCTATAAACTGAAACAAAAATACAATACCATAAAATAGAAGTACAGAAAATACCCAAAAAATACCATAAAATTTAGTGCAAAATGAGCCAGAGGACTAAGTCGCCTAGTGTGGCGATTTAGTCCCACTGATGATTGTTTTGAGGATTTTTCAGAAATTTTGAATGCAATTTTATGTCTTTCAGATGCACAGATGCAGCTACAGTATGAAATGTATAATTTTTATTGCTTTTCAATGCAAAAATGCAAGATTTTTGAGCTTTTCACTAATGCAAATTTGAAAACCCTAGGATGCAGTTTAAACAATGCAATACCTAATGCAATGTAAATGAAACCTAGGATGCACTTAAAATCAAAAGTAAATATGCTCAAAATTTAGGGTTCACCAAAATGTGGACAATAATTTTGGATTTCCCACACTTGCTTTAGCTCCTTCTAGAGTTTTCACCTAAAAGGAGAAAGGGATGGGGTCCAAAATGTAATTTTCTACACTCAAAGTTAATGTCGATGAGATGTATTATATCTAATTAAGATGTACTAATACATTGATTTACTAAAATGATCTAATGATGTAAAACCTAAGAAATACAATTTGTTTGAAAACACAATGTGATATGCAAAAACTCTTAAAAATGCAAGTAAATGATGAAATAACTGAACAAAATTAGAGAGGTGCACCTAGAATCTGAAACTTGATGCTGGGAGATTCTAGAATACTAAAAAATTTGACTAAAAATGTTGACTGGGACACTTACACCAGGTTGGGTGACTTAGTCTTAGTTTTGAGAAAACTTGCTAGAACAGGAACCTGCCAAATGGGTATCCAAAAATGTAGAAACCACTTTTCAGGCTTGGTAGTGAGACTAATTCACCAATAGTGGAAACTTAGTTCACCTACAAATTTCAAGATTTCAACACAAAATCTTGTAGCCTCAGGTCTGCACTTGCTTTTCTGACAGGTGTTCGCACTTGATTCTACAAAAAATGGGATAAAAAGTGTCTTCAAGTTTGAATTAGGGTTATGTTGACTTGATTGAATTTGATGACTTCTTGACCACCTTTTAACACAAATTCTTTTGAAAATTTTTCCCACAAAGTTTGCAAACACACATGCAAAGAGGGAAAAATGGTTGAGGGCTAGAGAATAAGGGTTCTCCTTGGTCAAACCCCACTTTGGTAATCAAACCCTATGAAATGAAATGAAATGGAAAGAGAATGATAAATAAACAACATGCACATTTTTCATAAACTTACCAAACCCTTGATGTGTAAGTCTAAAGATATGCACTTCATTGGATGACTTGATTATGCTTGATTGCTTGATTTCTCACTTCCTTGAATGCTTAATGACTTATGAGAGTGCAAGAGGTTAGGGGAATTGTAGGAGAATTGTGGGAGATTAAAAATGAGGAGAAAATCCCTTATTTATACATGATTTTACTAAAATTTCCCGAAAAGAACACATCATAGGCCAACATCAAGGGTTAGAGGACGAAATCTGGCTAGAAATTTGAAATAATTTTGAATTTTGTGCCAAAAAGGACTAAGTCGCCCCTATTGGAAACTTAGTTCCACTTAAGAAAATTAAGTGGGTATCAAGAATTAAAGGGAATTAAATGTTTTCCAATAGGAATATCCTCAAAAGCACACTTAAGGGGGCCCAAAAAGTGTATTAAAGGGTCATTTGAACATGAGAAAGGGTTGAATTAGTGATGAAAAGTCTAGAAAAGTGTGAAAGTGGGTTACAACACTTCACAACATCTTTACAAGACAACCTATAAGTATTAATGATTCATCAAGATTCGAGACCTATTATGAATGTGTTGCCACATTACAACATTAAATCTAGGAAAATTCAAGCCAAAGTCCATAAGAGAGACTCTAGTGAGTATAAAAATGTGAAGTATGCATTTTTGGTGACACAGGTTGATGATTGAATGAAATCCCACATGCACACGTGTTCAATGTACCTAAATGATCTAATGTATAAATAGTGGTGGCTTCCTAGGATTTAATTTGATATTTTTTCAAAGTGGTAACTTGGTGAGCTTTAACTGATTTTGAATAGGTGCAATTGTAGAAATGTCTGACTGAGCAACTTTGACATTGAATAACTTTCACCTCATGATTTATTTTGTTGAGCCACTTGTTGCATTGCATTCTCAGGTCAAATGTTTGCATGCCTACAAGTTTTTAAGGCTCCAGGAGGTCATTTGACTTATTTTCTAGGGTGATTCCTATGCCCATTGGACTAGTTTTGGCCATTATGCAAAAATGCCTGAAAGCAGATTTTAGCAACAACCCACTTCAATTTTTCATTCCAGGAACATTCAGAGGCTATTTTCAGATCAATTGAAGATGAAAATTGTTTCAAAATGATTTTTTTTGTCGAGCCCACGTGGGGACCTGACTTATGTCATACAAGTGTTGTTGGTGAAGGCCTATAAACAAAATTTAGAAACAATTTTCTCATGCCAATTCTCCTCTTGTAATGAATGAAGTGGATCAAACATTCAAAGTCTTTTTAATGAAACGGGAAAGTTTGAAGGTTTGACAGATTGCAGTGAAAAAATTAGAAACATAGTACACATAATGTTGTCTTGTGAAAGATATAGAGAAAAATAAATTAGTTTCCTGCCATCAAAGTGAAAAGTTCACAATTGCATTTGATTTGTTTAACAAACTCCATCTAACAACTATTGTTGTTATTAGGGATTTTTGAGAGAAAATGCATGGAGGTGTAGAAGTAAGGAGGATTTGGACAAGGAAATTCCTCTATATCAATGGATTAAGTGATTTAGTAATGGGACACAAATCGTTCTTATTCCCACTATGAAAGAAAAGGCACTCCAGGGAGCTTGAAGCTTTTGTGTTTTATAGGCACATCAAATATTCCAAGGTTCTATTATTTAAAAGATACAAATTTGAAAATCTTGAGGCTTAGAAGCTTGAGGAAGATGGTTTTTCACTTGAGTTGTTGTGGGATATAGTCACAACAATTTATTCAATCTTGTTAAGTAGTTTGAACATGTGCATGATACTTCAAAGAAAAATCTATTATATAGGTTAATATTGTTCAAGTTTGTTGATATATGGTTGTGTATCTCAAAGTTGATTGGGGGTTCAATTAGAATGGATGAAGGCTCATTAAACATGCTACTCACCTATTAAAGGGATATTAAATGCTTTTATCGACTAGGAGAAGGTGGTACTTCACTTGTATCTCCATTCGATGAAGTCACAACACTATTTAATATTGATTTTATTGTCTTAGGGTTTCCTAAAAATATGGTTGTTTTTTCTTGAGAAGATTTGGGGCACATTTCAAATATGGATAAAACTTTTCAAACATTTTTTATGGTTTGACATGTATTGAATGTAGAGTGCAACACATCTTGAGGAGGGTAGTGAATAGGATTGCATATCTTGACACTGAGATCTGTAAATGTTTATGACAATAGGCATCCATTATGCTGGCTGGAGGAGTTTGAGATTTATGGAGTAGAACAGTGGCGGGCTTGCATAAGGAGTAGTTGAAAATTGCACAAAATAAATCAATGTAAACAATTCTATATTGAAAACTCCACCTGGAAATTGAAATCATTTTGTTGTTTGCATGGCAACACATTTTGTGATGGCTTCAGGGCTGTATTATGGGTATTGATGTAGAGATAAGGAGTTGTCTATGCTATGAATAGGTAGCCATTTTGTTGGCCACTAGGGGTCAATTTGGTGTTGTAAAGGATACCTTCATGGGACATAAAGCCACTAAAGGAAGCTTAATAGTTACCATTTAAACATGGATATAATTTGAGGCAACCATCATGTAGTGTTTGAGGAGTTAATTTGATAGAACAAAGGAGATATTCACATAGGTACCATACACTACAATGGGAAGCATTCTTTCAAATTCTTGGTGCATGGGTAAATCTAGCACATGTTTACATTGCACTGAGAAATCTGTGCTTGCAATTCAAAATGTATCAAATTTTTTTGAGAAAATTCTTGGCACCATCAATCTTCAAAGGTTCATGCATGCTCATGGTTTCAATGATGAGAATAATGAGATTTCATATCAACCACTACAAAATGCTTGGCTACTAGGGTGTGATGAAGTTGCAAAGAAGATTAGGGAAAAGAAAATGAAATCAACGATAGATAAAGATGGAGAGATGTAGCCAAATCCCCACCATTGGTCACTCATCATTGGTTTTAATTTCTTTTGAACCATATATTTTTAAGTAGGTGTAGGAATGCTATGTCTCTTTTACTCAATTAGGGTTTTCACCTAAATGAAAGAGATAGATTCCACACCAAAATCTAGTTGGTTCACTCTAAAAACTAATGCAAGTATGATAGAAATATGTCTAGATGGATTGTCCTAAATGCAACAAACTGATAAAATACATTAATCAATGAATGGAAACTAACGAAATGTAGAGTTCTTGAAAACACATTATGATATGTAAAAACACCTAAAAATGAAGGTAAATTGAAGCAGAAATGGATGAAACTAAAAGTGTGCACTTGAGAACTTGTTGGAGACTAGAAATGACTTTTGAAATGCTACTGATCATGAAAATTTGGCTTACTAGGACTCATTCACCATTATGGGTGAATTAGTCCTAGATCTAGGAAACTACTCTGGAGCCCATTTCAAACAAATTGGTATCCAAAACTGTGGAAATTTTTTTTTAGGCCTGGTAGTGGGATTCATTCACCATCAATGGTGAATCAATCCACTTTTGAATTTCTAAATTTTTTAAAGTGGAAACAAAATCCCTCGGTCTGTACTTCAGTTCCTAATAGGTGTCTACCTCTGAAAGTTTGATTTCTGGCACTAAAAGTGACTTTTAGTAGATATTTTCCTTAGTCAATAAGGAGATGCCTTAAAAAAACTTTGGAACTTGATATTTAATGATTTCCAAGTCTTCAAGATGCCTAAATATGCAAACACACAAGAAGAGAAAGATAAAATATTAAATTTTAGGTCATGGGGGTTTGCCTTGGTCAAACCCCTATTTAGGTTGTTAAACCAAAATGATAAAATAATGTAATGATGCATGCAATAATGGAGTTATTACCTTTCCATAATGATTGATCTTGGATTTCTGTAGCAATGGAGGAAGATTTTTCCCTTGGATTTCTTTGGAAGCTATTTTTATGACTTAGAATGATGAAACCCTAGGTTGCTTGACTTGATGGAGAAGGTAGATGGTGAATGAATGATAAGAGATGTGTGAATGAGTTATGAGATGTAAATTAGGGTTTAGAGACTGTATTTTATAGGAAATTCACCGTATTTTCCTATAAATTGGATCCCCATGGCTGACATGGAGAAAAATTAAACTTAAATTCTAAAATTTCTCGCTCAAAACTCAAAAATGACCCAAATGGGACTAATTTTCTACCTTGGGAGAATCAGTCCCACCTAGCAGGGACTCATTCACCCAGGGTGGAGAATTAGTCCTAGAGGTGTCCTTTTGACAACTAGAATGGTGGAGAATGAGAAATTTTAGTTCTGATGTTGAATTCATCGGTTATTTGATCAAATTATGCCTTGGCATGCACAATATGGGGTAATAGGGGTCTATTAATGATGATGTAAAGGGTGGATAAGGCTGAGGACATAAAATTCAATGTGAAAGTGTGATTAAATACACTTTACAACACTAAAATTAGGTTGACACAGCCTAGGAATTCACAACATTCAATGTGAATGTGTAAGACACATTATGACACTAGACTAAGGTTAAGTTTAATTCACAAGCCTTATAGATTAATGTAATAATGTAGTTAAACACATTTTATAATGTTGAATTAAGGGAAAATGGGTCCATTTAGTCTAGAGAGGTGTGAAAGTCTTTTACAACACTTTACAACACCTTCACAAGACATTGTTAAATGCATTTTGTTCAGTTTGCAAAGGTCCAAGACCTAATGTGGAGTTGTAAAACACCTTGCAACACTAAATCAGGAACTTATTAAGTCCAATTTATCATCAATTATTCCCAAAATCAAGCAAGTTTTCTTTTTTCTATGGTACAAATTCTTTCCTTTGCAATCAACGATGAGTGATGCTACTTCATTCCCATCACTCATAGCTAGTTGGTTTTTCCATTTCCCAAATGGATGAGCGATGTGTGATATGCTGATGAGAGAAGACAGAGGTGGGCCCTATTTAAAGGTTAAAGGAAAGGATAATGTTTTATTTGTTCGATGAGTTTAAAAAATTTAAAATTTTACTATTTTAAAAGTAAGGCTTTTAAACATAAAGGGAGATTAAAATGTATTTAAGGCTTTTAAACATAAAGGGAGATTAAAATGTATTTTCCCCATAAGTGGAGATGGTATTTTTATTTTTAAAGGAAAAATATTTTGAATGTGTAGTGAAATGTAAAGGTTCTAGTTAAGTTTTTTGCCCGATGGTAAAATATTTAAGGCCTTTACTATACAAAAGAAAACATTTTAAAATGTGAAGTAAATGGTGCAAAGGTAAAAGTTTCATTTTTTCCACTATAGTAAATTAAATATTCAATTGTACAAGTAAAAATTTTCTTTGCTACTGGGAAGTAAGTATTAAGAAAACAGTTGAATTTTACATGAGGATAATATTGTCGGACACATATTTTAAAAGGCATCGAGGTAAAATTATCTTTTTCCCTATAAGTGTTCTTTTAAAATTATTTACCTTTTGAATGCTGCAATTGAAAGTGAAAGGGTATAGTGGAAATTAAACAACTCAAAGGCTCTATTATAAAGTAAGAAAGCTTTAATTTCTAGAGGTGAATATTTATAGTGCAACATAACAAAAGGCATAAATAAAAAGGCTTTCATGGGTAAATTTTTCTCAACTGTAGAGTAAAATGAAGTGATATTTTTTCACGAACAAGTGATTTTTTTGTTGAACAATCAAGGTGAGCAAAGAGCAAAGGAAAAGTTTCTTACTACAAAAGAAAGAGAGAAGAGAGAGGCTTTTCATTTTGGTTGCTGATGGATGGAGAAGGAAGCTGCCAAGTGTCTTCTACGGATTAATTCTAAGGATTCTTCTTTTTCTTATGTCTTCTTTATCTTCTCATTTTCTCTTCTCATTATAGGGGGTTCCATTTTTCTGAAAAGTTCTGCAAGGTAGGTAGAAGCTCTAGGTAAATTATAAAGCTAGGGTGAAGTATGACTTTGTTAGTCACTAATCTAAAGTGTTATTGTGCTCTTAATTGAGCTTCATGTTTATATTTTATTCAGTGACTGTCTCCATGGATGAAATGTAATACTCTTTTGAATTCAATAATCAAGGATTATCTAGGTTTTTTCATGCACAATTGCTGCATTTGAGTTATATCTATTATTTCCTTATGTTTAGTGAATAATTTAATTGCTTTAATGAGTGTCAACTACATTTGTTATTTCCTATTGTTCAAGGGATGGTGTAATTTCTTTAACAAATGTAACATGAGTGTTGTGTTTGTAGATAGATTTGTAATAATGGTTATCTAATAAAGCTTTAGTGGTCTTGCTATCATAATGTGATAACATTTTCAAAGATCTTCAAAACATGTCTAACACTGTAGGATGAAGTGTTGGTTATATGATTATGTAGCCCTCTTCTTGGAACTAGTCAATCTTTATGCATCTTCTATTTTTTAGTTTGGTCTCAAATTATTAAATAAAAAACTATTTCAATTTTGTTTTATGGGTTATTTGTATTTGCCTTGTTCTCCATGCGGGTTAGTGAAATTCACCCAATGTCTTAGCCAATGTTGAGTGAAATTTTATGTTTTTTAGCATACTCTTATGAGAGCATCATTTGTTAAGAAATATCCTATTGAATGTGTGTCTGAATCTTTTAATATTGCTAAAAGTGTCATCCCTAGGTCTTATAGAGCTTGAAGTGCAGGGGAGATGTGTTCCAATCTCATTTCCTGTCAGTTGGCCAAATCCTACACTAGGTTTGAACATGAATTGTGACTTACTTCTAAGATTTAGTGGATCTATTGATTTGGAGAACCAACATAACTTTTGGTCTTTTCAATTGATGTTAAAGGGGGAGAGAGTGTCATGTGTTGCCATCAATGACAAAGGGGGAGATTGTTGCAAGTATGAGTGAGTTTGGTGGTGTTGTCATTGATGTCAACACAATATAGGTTGTTGTTGAGAAAGGAATCAAGTGATTGCTGGTTGTACATGTATAGTTGAGATACTATAAAGATGTTTTGAGTACATGGAGCTATCTTTATGGTGTTGTAGGTGTGCTAATATGATGAGTTACCAAGTGCTTTTGAGAAAATTAATAAGTAGAGAAGTTAGAGTTGTGTGTGTGTTTAGAATGTGCTCTAGTATGTGATCCACATTTATTTTGTGTTGATCCTATGCTAGTGCAAATTTGAAGTGTTATTTATGGGATTTGTTGGGTGATATATATTTGATTATAGCTTTTGGTTTGATGAAGAGAGAAAATTGTGTTGACTAGTTTGTGAGCTGGTCTAGTAGAATTGTTTTTCTGTGGACTGGGAGAAATGTATCCGGTCCACATTCCTCTGCTAGTTTGTTTCAGATCTTGCAGATATGAGAGAAGGCTTGTAAAGGTTTTATCTACACTCTATCAAATTTTTTCATCATTTGGTGCTCCAGAAGATGAGTTTTAGAGTTAATGTGTGTATTTGTACAGTTTAGATGGACAGATGGAATGTATTTTGTTTATGAAGGTTGTTACATTTGCTGTAGATGAATCTGAAGGAATTTGAGAGGTGTTATAGTGTATGGTGAAGTGTGTTATGTGGTCTACATGTTTTCTTCTTGTTATGGAAATGTATTCTTCAAAGTTCATTTGTGTTTTCATTAGGTTTGGCCGACCTGGTGTCTACACGTCATGCAAAGGATAAGTATCAATTAAGGAAGCATGTGATTGATATGAGATGTTGTTTTGGTTCTTGGTTAAGTTTTGGTTTGGTTCACTCTCAATCTCTTCCACCGTGGGAATATTGAGTTGCTTACCTAATTTGAATTTGTAAAAAGAAGTGTGTTTAGCCAACCTTGGAGAAAGTTTCTAAGGTTTAAGATGGTATAAATACAAGTTGATATGTTATGGATTGGAGTTATGAAACATGCAACAAGTGCAAGAAGCAAGAGTGTGCAAAAGTGAATTGAGGCAGCACTGAGTTGACGGTGTTTGCAATTCTCTGCTCAAGGCTAGGGATGTGTATAATTTTTTGTGGTGCATTTTCTATTATCTTTTATATCTATAGGAAATGAGCCTCCCTTTTGGATAGTGAGTCCTATCTATAGGTAGTTAGCCTTGTATCTTGGGCAGTGAGCCCTTTGGTAGTGAGCCTCTTTGTAATTGGTTTTGTAATTACTTTATATTTTGTCTTGTGCCTTTCAGAAAATCAAGCCTTAGAGATACTACACGCGTTGGTGTTGCCTTCTAATAAAGATTGAGAATTCATACACTCTACATTCCTCAGGCTCTAAGCAATCACAAATTTCTCTATTTTTATGTTGTTTGTATATCTCAGTTCATGCCTTTACTTCCAAAGGCCCCTTATGAGGCATTAGAACTATGGAGCATTTTTTTCTCTAAGTATTTATTTTTTCTTTGATTTTGGCCCTGAGGCCCTTTTCTCTTTTGGTTTGTGTTTTTATCGTGCCACTTGTCACATTGGAACATGTTTTTGGAAGCTACGAGAGGATTTTAGTGAAAAGGTACACAATGGTGGCACATAGTGGTTGTGCTACATTTTTAGGCTCTACTTTTTTTTGAGCCCAACGTTATACATGTGTCACCCTTGTGGGTACTTTCCTCTAGGCTGTTCTCCCACTTTTTAAGAATGCCCACTCACTTGCCATGTATCCCATATTTTGTAGGGGAGTTCTCTTCATTGTTGGTGCAAGTCTTTTACAAGTATTGTCGGGTGGCAATGGTTTTGTTCCTCTTCCACTCTTGGAGTTGGCCTCTTTTAAAAATTATGAACAACATCAAATTTGATCCGATAGAGGCTAGCATTCAAAGAGTTGTATCTTCCTTCTAATAGGGAGACCTACATGACGCTTGATATAGATTTGGATTACCGAGCTATCACTACCTATTGCCATTATGAAAGAATGTCAATTTTTATTAATCAAATCAAATCCAATTTTTTGTTTGATTTGAGGTTGTTTGGTGGTGACACTTATTATGTTTTTCAACTTTGGTGGTAGAGAGAGCTTGGTGCCTATGTGCTCCAATTTTTTTATAAAAGAGAATCTTTCCTGAGAGAGAAATGGATGGATATATAAATCAATCAATAAATAGATATATTATTAGTAGCAGTAGAATAGGGGTTAGTATATTTCTTGCAGAGCTTTAAATCACTTTTTTGTAATTGATAGCAAGACAATTATTTAGTTATTTGACCTTAGCATTTTATTCAACAATATATTAAGGAAAAAATTGTATCAAAATATGCCTATGTGGCCTTTTTTTAATGCTTTTTCTCAGTCATATATATTGAATGCTCTATGTTCTAGTTATTTTTGTGTAAGTTGTGATCATTGATTCTCAATCATTTAGCTTCAATGATCTCTAAAACTTTAGCTTTTAGGAAATTGGACCATGTTTAAATATTTTTCAATCTCTTGTTAAAGTTTTTGGTGTTTTCATATTTTGCTCCTAAGTGGATAGCTTTGCAAGAATCTAAAGTATCTTGTTCAAATCTAGGGTTCCTTTTTCTACTTGAACCTTAATGGGTGCTTTACAAAAGGGGATTTGAATGTCTACTATGTGCCTACATTGGTGTCAATTGTTTGTTCTCCTTTTGAAAATGAAGGGTCTGTGGAATTCTATTATGGTTTCAGTAGTAAACAAAAGCATCTTTCCTTGTTTGCCAGTATCAGGTTCCAGCGTTACTCCACAGTGTTCTTCCAGTGCTTCTTTGCAACATGTCATCTCATTGTAGGGGGTTTTGTCCCACTGGGTTTTCCTTCTCTACCTCATCTTGCATTTGTACATGAGTACCTGATCAGACCTTGTTGTCGGGATCCATCTTTTCTTTCATGCATCTTATTCTAGTGTTTTAGCTTCTTCCTAAGTTCATCTTAAGGGGGGGTGTTAGAGTAATAAATTATTATGATTAATTAATTATATCATATTGATTAATTAATTAAGTCTCTTATTCCTCTTTGTTACTTAAGCTAAACTTAGGCACATTAATAATTAATCAATTATTAATTATTAAGTGTGCACACTAGGGTTTTATTTAGGGTTTCCCTTTTAGGGTTTCTTGATCTCCTTCATAAGTATTGATCTCTATGTAATCCTTGATTCTCTAAATGCATTTTTACACTTTGAGGTTATAGAACAAAAAAAAAGAAACTGAGAAACCATATATACCAATATGAGCTACCAACAAATCAAAATGGATATGAAGATCAAAGTGCATGCACACTCTAATCAGATTTATTATGCAAGAAACCCCCCTATTGCAACTTTATCTCAGTTCATTTATTACAATAACCCAATGATTGTAAAAGGAGAGAATACAAACATGCATAAAAATAAAAATAAAATAGACCTCAGATCTGTGTAGAGGACTAAATCAGCTTTCCAACGCCACAAGAATGATGAAGAATAGATCACCGAGTCAAAAGATATGCCCTCTGGAGTGAAATCTGAACATCTAACTTCAATTGGAAAAATATCCCTCTTACAACCCTTTTTTTCATTTCGTCATAACTTTTGATCCCGGAGGCAGATTTTTTGAAACAAGATATCACTGGAAAGCTGGCGAGCCCAATTTTCTGATGGTGTAGTTTGTTTCTAGAGATTTTGCTATTTAATGGGATATTTTTCCAGTTGAAGTCAGATGTTTAGATTTCACTCCGGAGGGCATATCTTTTGACTCGATGATCCATTTTTTGTCATTCTTGCGGTGTTGGAAAGATGATTCAGTCCTCTACACAAATCTGAGGTCTATTTTATTTTTCTATTTATGCATGTTTGTATGCTATCCTTTTAAAATCATTGGGTTATTGTAATAAATGAACTAAGATAAAGTTCCATCAGAGGGGTTTCTTGCATAATAAATCTGATTAGAGTGTGCATGCACTTTGATCTCCATATCCATTTTGATTTGTTGGAAGCTCGTATGGGTATATCTAGTTTCTCAGTTTCTTTTGGCCACATTTTTTCTCTTGCTTGACACATATCAAATTCACATCTGGTTCACACTTTATATTGAGAGCCTATGGTTAATGATCCACATTGGGTCCATCTTAGTTTAAGGGCCATGTTTTTATGGTTAATGTTCCAAAGTCTTCATGGTACTCCTTCCCATGGAAGAGTTTCAGTCACAATTTGGCATCGGTATTGAGATACACGGCTTCCAAATTTTGTCATCATTTCAGCTACTATTGCTTCACAGATTCTAGGGTTGTTCCAGTTTGTGAGTTTTCTAGTGTTCTATGGCATCGGGTCTGCTGTTGGTTTATCATGATTCCTTGGGTCAATCGGTGACTCTCATCTAGTTTCAATAGTGTGAACCATGATCCTAATACCTGCAAAACACAACAAACAAACACATTAGAAGATTGAAATGCAAGTTAGAAACATGATTCCTCAAGAAATCCATTTATCAATGCTCTAAATAGGAAAATGAAAGCAATACAATGAGAAATCAACAAAAGAGATTAAATCCTATGAAAGCAATGTAAATTCTTAATCTCTTGAGGGAGTTGGTGCCAATTTGATGTGAAAATTGGACCTTTCCCAACTCCAATGATAGCTTTGATGATTTGATGAAGATTGATGAATGCTCCAAGCTAAAATCTGCAAAAAACCTAGCTATGATTCAATGAGATGGATGAAAATTGCTATGAATTTGAGTATAGTAAGTTTACTCAATTTGTGGATGATGAAATAAGGATATAAGCTCTTTATTTATAGATTGATAAGTTGAAGAGATGTCCAAATTTGATCAATGTGGGACAAAGATTCAACCAATGATATGATGCCACTTGTCAACATTTGATAGGATGAATGTTGAACACATTTTGATCCATGTGCAAGTTTGAAATTTGAATTTGATGAGATGACATGTTTAGGGGGAATGAAAGATGAGTTAAATGTCAAGTGGGAGACATGTAAGAGACAATGTAAGAGCTTTAAATGCTTTGTTGGATGGACAAGTCCTTTTGGGGGGAGATTTCAAATTTGAGGAATATTCCATCTTTGATGCATTTTTGAATGAAAATATATGATTTATAAATCAATTAAATTGATTTTCATGTGCAAGTTGCAAAATCTAGAGGATTTGATGGATTAAGATTATCATTGATCATGATTTGATTAATTTAAATGATGTTAGTTGATTTGACCATTTTGACTTAGATTTTAGGATTTAAATAACTCAAAATGAGAAAAGAATGATTTAGACTTAGTTAAATAAATATTTTTGATTTATTTAACCAAAAGGGGTGATGTTAGATTAAATTAGATAAATGTTTGATTTATTTAATTTAATTAGATGAATTTTGAGATTTAATCAAATAATATGGATTATTTAATTAAATAAAGATAGGAAGATGAAATGACCTAACTAATTACACAAAGATGATGATTTAATTAAATCGAGGGATTTATTTAATTAAAGGGAGAATTATGAAGACTTTAATCAAATAAGGCTATTTGATTAAATGGTTAGATAGAGGGCTAATTCAAGATGAAGTGATGTTAGTAGATCAGGATCGAGTGTGCGACATCAATCTGTATATTTTCGATGTCTACATTTTTCCCCTCTTTGAAGCGATGCACTTGTTGCGTTGGTTCAAATAATAATCTTGCCATGATCAAAACTTGAAATTTCTCTAATTTTTTTGGATGCCCCACTATTGCCCCAGCGAAAAGAATTATGCTGGTATATTTCCCCCTCGAGAGATCGGGCGAAGAGGTTTGATTTGAGGGTCGATCTCTCGAAAAAGAGGTTCAAGATCAGTTCAACTCAAATATTTGATGTGGACAAATTTTATGATGTAGACATTCCTTAGCCATGGGTAGCCTCATGCCTATTTTGATATATTACACCCACTTGATCTTGATCTGTACCATGACATTGACATTATTGATGATGAGATGATTATGATGTTTATATGTAATGGATGATATGATGATGCATGGATGATATGATGGATGCACATGATTTGATATGATGATGCTTTTATGATTATGTAGTGGATGATAAATGTATGGTTTATGAGATGTTTAGAATAACCAATATATATTATGCAATGATGGGGATGAATGCATGTGGTATGATTAATGCTTTTTGTATGATATGATATGCAATATGCAGTATGCTGATAGTTTGTGGATGCACGATAGATGCAATGGTGATGGTTTGTGATTAACTGTCATGGTACCATGTTAGCGTGATTAGCAAGAGATAGAAGAAAATAAGAGATTCCAACAAGACATGAGATGATGATGATGATGATGATGATGATGATGATGTTGATGATGTTGATGATGATGATTACTTGTTGAGGAGTTGGGATTTTCAAAGGGCCAATTACCTTATGTTTGATAACACACGTAGGCACGATGCATCAGGGTATAAAGAACCAAGATGGCATTGTACCTAGTGTGATGGACTTTGAATTGACAAGTAGATAGGAGTATTCTTGTTCACACTTGACATACAAAAACCTTGCTAGGACATACCTACCAAAGCAAGTATTCACCAAGTTAATTTACAAGAACGTCCAACAAGCACAACAGATAAAAGATAATGATCGTTGCCCCATTCCTATCTCTCTAAATCCTTCGTTCGGATATCATCGAGAGGTCCTTGGAATGAGCATAATATGATAAATCAAAAGAAAAGATCAAGTACGCAAACAAGCCAATGTTCTTCATACCTTCAGCTAAAGGGCTTTTTTTTATAAGATAAGAATCCAAGGTGATATCCAAAATGATGCCCATTGTCAGAACGATATATCCTAGGACATGCATTGTAAAGGATGATGATGGGTTGATAAGTTGATTGATAGGATTTTGATATAAAGTTGATTGACCTGTTTGAAAATGATCAAGACTTTGATTTTGTTTTAAAGATTTGTTGCTTGATTTTGATTTTACAATTGAAGCTTGCTTTTGCTGATTGTTGCGCTTGTTTCTGTTTGCGTTGCCAAAGGATGAAGGTGATGATCAGTTTATTATGGATGATTGATTATTGCGAGTGCAAGCGAGATGGGATGGATGGATTTTTTCAAATATTTGGATGTTTTTGATGTTTTGAAATGTTTTGAGGTTGTTTTTGGTATTCTCAAGATTTTTCAAATGTTTTTGGATTTTATTTTATTTTTTTAGATTTTATGAATGTTTTTGGATTTTGTGTTTTTCAAATGTTTTTGGATTTTGATGTCTCGGGGGCTAATCAAAAACTAGCCTTGCCTAAGTTTAAGCTCAGAGACGACGTAGTTTGGATTCCAATGTTTTTTAATATTTTTTTTGTTTTATGAATGTTTTTGGATTTTGTGTTTTTGGAATGTTTTTGGATTTTGATGTCTCAGGGGCTAATCAAAGACTAGCCTTGCCTACGTTTAAGCTTAGAGATGACGTAGTTCCGATTCCATGTTTTTGATATTTTCTGTTTTTGACTTGTTTTTGAATTTTGATATGATTTAGATGTTTTTGGATTTTCGCATGACTTTGATGATTTGGATATGGATGTGTGTGATGATATCAATGCTCTGTTTGGGATTTTGTTGAAAACCAAGCTAAGGTTGATTGATTGAATCGATGGATTGATGATGATGATAACAATGTTGAGGATACACAACAATGCAAAGATAGTGTTTAAGCAACACAGGGATTGAGATGTCAATCAGATTGATGATGATAACATTGTTGAGGATGCACAATAATGCAAGGATTGATTGATGATGGATTGATTGGATTCGATTGATCAAGATTATTGAAGATTGGTTTGGAACCAAAGATGTTTGGATGATTTGATGTTTGATGTGCAACTTAGATGCGATTGATATCGATTGCTTAGCTTGATGTTCGATGAAAGATGAAGCTTGATAAGGAACATTTTTTTTGTCAAAATATGCCATGGGCTAGTGATTTGGATGTTTAAATCACAAATGCTTTAACCAATTTGGTTTCATGTTTGCCAATGTTTGGATCACCACATAAGTTAGAGGATATAGACAAAGTTTTATTCTTGAAGCAAGATGCAATATATCTGCCCCCAATGTCTAGCAATGTATGGAATGTCATGAGTGGATGCTTGGATAGGTTTATGGATGGATGGATATGGTAAGAACACAAAGGATGCCATAGATTATCTTGTGATAAGATAAGGTGTTCAGATAAAGAATGCTCATTGGATAATGATTCATAGCTTAGATAATGTTGGATTGGATAGGATCAATGAAAATGACCCATGTCAAGATGTTTTACCATAAGCAAGCGTAAACCAAAATTTTTCAAGATCAAGATAACTTGGACTATAGATGCAGATGGATGAAAATGGATTGGATCAATGGTTTATGTATGGATGGATTTATTATGGATAAGATGGATGGAATGCTTGACTTATTATGGATGGGATGAGATGCTTTCACCTGAACTGGTGCACGTAGATGCTCAATTCTACACATGATGCATATTTGCCAGGTTTTCATCATGGTCCTTGCCCAAAATGCCACCGAAGTGGTTTTCACTAGAGGACAATTTTTTTATCTTTACTATTTTTAATCCTTTTTCTGATTTTTTTGGATTTTCCTATTTTTTGATTTTTTTAAATTTTTTGAAAGATTCATGCTGAACCACCTGGTGGTGTTGACATAGATACCCCTGTCATGATGTGCCATCCATATCCTGCTTGAAGAAGTTGCTTTGCTAAGATACGTGCACTTGAATGCATCTTTTGGGATTCTTGATCTGCTTCATTGATACCAGGGTTAACTCTGTCTTTATACACACATCGCGATAGAGTGCCTTCTGAATCCTTATGATAAAGGGTCATTTCCAATACATGGTCGATGTGAGAATTGGATATCATGCGTGGAGGCATGGATGGAGTGTGTTTAGGGATAAGAGATGGATTGGTTGATAGTTTGGAACCTTTGACTCTCCAAACTTGGGAAGATGAGCAATGATGGGTGGATACGAAAGTGTGCATGGAATTAGGACCAATTGCTTGATAAACTTTGTACGTTGCTTGAAAATCCTGCTTTTTCTTTTTTGAACATCTTTGATGGATACTTTTTCCTCTTTTATTTTGCCCCACAGTTTCTTTGACAGATGGAGTTTGATAGGGATGATCTTTCTTTGTATTCTTTGGTATCCATTTGTATTTGATTTGTCCATTATGCTTATTAGCTTCTTTTGTGTTGATAACATTCTTCGTACTTTGATTCAAATCTTTCTTTTGATGTTGGTCCCAATTCGTGGATGGGGTGATGGGTGGACGAAGATTCGTGACGTGGCTAGTTGTAGTATTGATGCTAGTTTCATCATAAGGACTCTTTGTGCTCCCTATGTTGACATTTGCTTGAGATAAAGTTGCCCCCAGTATGCTAGTAGTAGTACCTTCATGCCTTGATTTCACTTGTTCCAAGAGCTCTTGTTTAAAATGCATTCTCTGATAAATGACCAACGTAGGTGATGTTGTTTCAATTTGCTGCTCCACTAACTCTGGATGTTCTATCTGACTTGTTTCCTTGAGCGGATAATGTTTGATATCCTCATCCCTAATGTCCTTATTCTGAATTTGGGATATATCTAATCCTGATGTTGATAACTCATTTTGACTGTAGGAGTTAAAAATCTGTTCTTTTTGTGCAACACAATCTTGCTCTAGATGAAGATCATCTATGTGTCAATCCATAGAAAACATCTCATGGGTAGATGGAGGAATATGTTTTATGGGGATATGATCATCATTTGTGACATCTTGTATAGATAGGAGAGTGTCCATTAGATTATTGTAGTAACTTGAAGATACAAATTCTTGATCTTGAATGATTTTGGAGTTGCTTTTGACATGCTTTGGATCGAATTCTTGACATGGGTCAGTTTCAAATGATGAATTGCTTACAAATGGTTCTTGGATATCTTCATTAGGAATGGGAAGTGGCTCAATATCTTCTTGATCTTTGAGTGGACTTGGATTAGGTGTCAAGTTGAAGATTCCTTCAATATCAGCAATCATGAGGTCAAAGGATGTCAATATGTCTTGGAAAGGACCATTGCTAGACTTTGGTGAGAGATATTTATCATGTTTTAGAATAAATTCTTGAGATATTCCCTTTAACCCATTAGGTAATGTAGAGACATTTTCAACATGATTATTGGTCAACGCCTCATTGGATGAGGTGAAAGTATCTTTATTGATGGATTGATCTTGATCATTGTTTTCAACAATTGTGGTGGAGAGATTGACAATGTTATCATTATCCCCAATAGCAATTATCTTTTGGTCAATTAGGTCTTGGATAAGATTTTTTAGTCGAATACAACTTAATGTTGTGTGTCCCTTTGTTTTGTGATAATCACAATGGTGCTCCTCATTATACCCTGGTGGTTTAACTAGGGGTTCTTGATAGTTCCCATAGATGGGGAGCTTGATGAGATTTTCTTGTACCAATTGTTGCAAGACTGATTCGATTGGTCTCCCAAGTGGTGTGTATTGTCGCTTGTTTCTTTGTGAGATTTGCACTTTAAGTTGACCTTGTGGTGATTGATCTTCGACATGTGGGGGTTGGATTTGTTGATGTGGTTGACTTTGATATCTAACTTCTTGACCTTGGAGATATTGTTGTGGTTGTGGACACAACTCAATGCTTTGATGACATGGATTAACCAATGGAAGATTGTATTGATTTTGGAGTGAAGATATCTCTTGGACCAATAGTTCAATTAGTTTGGCATTTGAAGCAAGTTGCTCTAGTGAAATTTGATCTTGATTTTGAATTTGACTCCCTTGATTTGGCTTTTGTTTAAGTGGATTTGGGATGTGTAGTTGTGTTTGATTTTGAAAAATATTTTGATTTGAGATGATGGGTTGAAATTGACCATTGCTCATGTTTGGAATATTCATATGATTTGTAAATGTATCCATCCCAATGTTTGTTGGATTCATGTTTCGAAAACTTGTTCTTGGTATATTCTCCTTTGGCATGTAGGGATTTGGTGGGATGAAGTTGTTCGTTTGAAGGCTCATTCCTTGATTGTTCAATTGATATACTTGTAGGTTTGGGCTTGGATTTACCATCAGGAATTGCATTCCAATCTTTGATTTAGACATACTCACACTTGTTGTTCTATAACATTTATCGAAGGTAATGGTCCCATGTATGGCTCATATAGATGTGAGTGTTGAGAATCAATTGATGTTGTAAGGCTTTGCTAACTTATTTGACTTGGGTTACTCATGATGAATGGATCAAGTTTATATTCCATGTTTTTCTTGTGTTTTGACCTTGTTGCAAAAGTGACCTCTAAGGTTCTTAGGACCAATGACGAGATGGAGAATGAAATGTGTAAATGATATGAGTGTTGAACATTTAGGGACTGTGGATAAATGCTAGACTTAGGGTTTGATTTTGATTGTTTGATTTGGATAATGAACTTGTAAACCCTAATATGTTGGATGTGATCTTTAGGATAAACTTGTTCAAAGGGGTGCTAATTTAACTAGAGGTATGAGAAAGGATGCATTCCCATACTCCTAACTAAACAAGGTGATTTTGATTTTGATGATTTAAGGATGTACCCAAGTCTAGATAATGATGTTTCCAAAGTTCCAAAGTTGCTTGTGGGATGGGATGATAAATTTTTTGAAATGGATGAAGTGTTTGATTTTGATCCTAAATGAACCTAAGAAGGACTTGTTTACAAGGCCAAGGTTTTGAAGAACATGCTTTTCCCTTCAAACCAAAAGATCAATGTTTGCTCAAAAGACCATAAGACAAAAGATACACAAGCACATGTGTGGGGTTCAATTGATTTCATCTTGATTAGTGAATTTCTTTTACCACAAACACTTTCTTGATTAGATTTTCAAACTAAATGTCCAATGTCCTAACTTCTTCAAACCCCACAAGATATGTTATGTGGAAATTTAATGAACTTAAGGCAAGGGGTTTTCCTATTGTTTACTTAAGAAGACAAATTGAGATTTAATCCAATGCTTAGAAACCTCTAAGGATGTGAATCCCAAGGGAAAGCAATAACATATGGATTGAGTCAATTGTATTTGTCTTCAAAAGGGTTTGAAATTTTGATGATGTTAAGTGTTTGTTTTTGATATGTTTTCGAGCAAGTAATGTATTTTCAAACTGACTCACAAGCAATGCAACATCCTAGCTTAATGGGTACATTTTTCTTAGTGGGCTTGCCTCATGCCCTTCATAGAAGAGATGCTTTTACATGCAACCAAGAAAAATATAAAGGTATGATGAAATCCTAACCTCTATATTTCAACCAAGATCAGACATGGCAAGTAACTTCTTGGAATCTAAGTTCCAATGCACCACTTTGATAAACTCGCTCAATGGATAAATAGGCTACTACAAAACAAGGGTTCTAGTTCATACTTTTCGTTCGTAGGAGTTGAACCAACGTGGCAAGAGTCCCCTTTTGGATCCATCTTGTCAGAATCAACCACATGATATTGGCATTTCATCCAATATCCACATTTATATCCTGGCTAGAAATACTCTTGGCTTTAGAGTGTTACCGGTTGAGTCGTTCCCTTGGGTGAGTACTTTTTCCCACAAGGCAGACCCTCTAAGATAAACAAAAGCGAATGAAGAACAAAATTCATAACTCGATCAATCTTTGATAGCAACAAAGAGAGAGAATGTACGCGAAGATTCCCCCACTCACACTTGCACAATAGTTTATTCAATTTTAAGCCCAACTTGAAGTGTGGAGGTGATTGCTTTTTCTTAACCCAAAGTCATGGAAAAGACCTTTTGATTCTCAAGATCGCTATAAAGTGTGAGAGAAGCGCATATGCACTTTTCCAATGGCTTTAGTCTAAGTAAGCCTTCACAAAAAAACACAACTACACTTGTTCTTTTTAAATCCTCAAAGCAATGATGATTTTGTTTTAAAAAACCAAATGAAGTGTGAGAAATTTCCTTGTTCAATTGTTAATCCAATAAACCAAATCTAGTAAGTTGTGATCCTAAAGTTTGTTTTAGCCTTTGCAAGAAATGGAAAAAGTTCTTTTTAAGCCCAAACAAAAACTAGTGTCCTAAGAAGGAGAAGGTAACAAATTCTTAAAGAAGTGTTAAACAAACACTAAAGTGTTTAGAAACACTAAAGTGTTTAGAAACACTTTGAACAAAATATCCTTCTCATGCTTCTCTTTCTTTTTATTTCAATTCCAAACCTACAAAAGTGATCAAAACATTAGATGAGATTGAAAATAAAAAGATATAGGGGTTAGATGATCATTTACCAAAACACCCTAAAACTTAGCCAAGTTATCATGTGTTTTTACTTTAGATGCAAATTTGAAAATTTTAAATTATTAACAGTTAATAAAAAATTGTACCATTGGATAGCTTACAAAATTCTACCCTATTTCAAAAAAAAAAGCATCAAAAAGGACCTTCGTATGACCAAGATATGGTCATTTTAAAACTGACTCATGGGCGCTAAAACAATGATCATGGGTGCTATAACAGTGATCATGGGCGCTAAAATAATGATCATGGGCGCTAAAAGAATGATCATGGGTGCTATAACAGTGATCAAGGGTGCTATAACAGTGATCACGGGCACTATAACAGTGATCACATGCACTATATCAGTGATCATGGGTGCTAAAACGGGGATTTATGAACAAAACTATAAAAAATGACAATTTTAAAAAACGTGTTAGAATTTGTCGATTAGCCCTCCTTCTAGTGCCAAAATGTGAACCATGATCCTAATACCTGCAAAACACAACAAACAAACACATTAGAAGATTGAAATGCAAGTTAGAAACATGATTCCTCAAGAAATCCATTTATCAATGCTCTAAATAGGAAAATGAAAGCAATATAATGAGAAATCAACAAAAGAGATTAAATCCTATGAAAGCAATGTAAATTCTTAATCTCTTGAGGGAGTTGGTGCCAATTTGATGCGAAAATTGGACCTTTCCCAACTCCAATGCTAGCTTTGATGATTTGATGAAGATTGTGATCCACTTGGATGAAGATTGATGATGCTCCAAGCTAAAATCTGCAAAAAACCTAGCTATGATTCAATGAGATGGATGAAAATTGCTATGAATTTGAGTATAGTAAGTTTACTCAATTTGTGGATGATGAAATAAGGATATAATCTCTTTATTTATAGATTGATAAGTTGAAGAGATGTCCAAATTTGATCAATGTGGGACAAAGATTCAACCAATGATATGATGCCAGTTGTCAACATTTGATAGGATGAATGTTGAGCACATTTTGATCCATGTGCAAGTTTGAAATTTGAATTTGATGAGATGACATGTTTAGGGGGAATGAAAGATGAGTTAAATGTCAAGTGGGAGACATGTAAGAGACAATGTAAGAGCTTTAAATGATTTGTTGGATGGACAAGTCCTTTTGGGGGGAGATTTCAAATTTGAGGAATATTCCATCTTCGATGCCTTTTTGAATGAAAATAGATGATTTATAAATCAATTAAATTGATTTTCATGTGGAAGTTGCAAAATCTAGAGGATTTGATGGATTAAGATTATCAATGATCATGATTTGATTAATTTAAATGATGTTAGTTGATTTGACCATTTTGACTTAGATTTTAGGATTTAAATAACTCAAAATGAGAAAAGAATGATTTAGACTTAGTTAAATAAATATTTTTGATTTATTTAACCAAAAGGGGTGATGTTAGATTAAATTAGATAAATGTTTGATTTATTTAATTTAATTAGATGAATTTTGAGATTTAATCAAATAATATGAATTATTTAATTAAATAAAGATAGGAAGATGAAATGACCTAACTAATTACACAAAGATGATGATTTAATTAAATCGATGGATTTATTTAATTAAAGGGAGAATTATGAAGACTTTAATCAAATAAGGATATTTGATTAAATGGTTAGATAGAGGGCTAATTTAGGATGAAGTGATGTTAGTAGATCAAGATCGAGTGTGCGATATCAATCTGTATATTTTCGATGTCTACAAGTAGTAAATAGAAGTATCTTTCCTTGCTTGCCAGTATCAGGTTCCAGTGTTACTCCACAGTGTTCTTCTAGTGCTTCTTTGCAACATGTCATCTCATTGTAGGGGGGTTTTGTCCCACTGGGTTTTCCTTCTCTACCTCATCTTGCATTTGTACATGAGTACCTGATTAGGCCTTGTTGTTGGGACTCATATTTGCATTATCATTTTTCTTCTCCCTAAGTTGCACTTATGGGGGGGTGTTGGTGTAATTAATATCTAATTACACTTTGCATAAGTTTACTTATGCATATTTAATTTCTAAGTTTTAGGTTCTTATCTTTATCTTTTGAGCTATCTTGTTGCTCAAGATAAGATTAGGTTTAGGAATCTTTGCTTTTATAAAGCAAATAATTATCATGTAATTATTAAATTCTTGAATATAATTATTTGCACATCTTCTTGCAAATCTCTTACTTTTTTGTTTTTCTCTTCTATGGAAGGATTATTTTGGTTTGAAAATATGATCTTGGTTTCTAACAATGATCACTCTATTAGAAAATTGAGCTATTAAGGAGTTTTTAAATGTTGTAAAAACTTTGTTGCATTTCCACCTTTAGTTTCCTTGTATACATTTATTTCTCCCTTTTACCATACCCAAAGAAGAGTTGGCTTCTTTAACAATCTCGAAGGTTATTTAGTGAGGCATAAGTAGGTCCCCCACTCATTGAATTTTCCATAAGGCTATTTGGGAGAAGAGCAAGCTTTTAAGATCAACATATATGTATATATGTTTATACAAACTTACTATATACATACATATTTATCATATATATATATATATATATATATATATATATATATATATATATATATATATATATATATGTATATTATATATTAAATATCATTATTTTGATTATCAAATTCAAACACAATATATGCATGTACTCATCAAATGATGCATATACATGAAGTGTGTATATATATACATGACACTTTTATCCGATCGATACTATAAGAAATATGAGTAGAGATAGAGAAGCCTAAATAATTAAAAATAAAAAGTATGAACATTCTCTCTTATTTTTCATTCAATATAGATTACATATATAAAGGATTTCATATTCTTTATTATATGAAATCTACTATAACAACTCTCCTAAACATATGAGTTGATTTAACAACTCAAATCCCTATAAATGCTCATACAACAATAATATTTTTACCTTCACATTAAATTCTAATAAACACAGTATAATATTAAGTTGTTTCTCAACAACTTAATATTAACATACAAACCTTATTATTTTATGCATCATTATTATATGCATCCTATGATGCAATATTCCTAACATCTATGTGAGTAGTAATTCCCAACAACTCCCTTACTGTGAACATGGGGAGAAAGTATATCACAATACTTGATGACCACACTCAGTAGCTCACTAAAAATATAAGGTAAGAGTAGGGACATACACATCTACTCATGACAAGTAGTAGTGGAACTTTCCTCACTATGCTTAGTGTACATTCATCCAAGGATAGGGATAAACACATTTTTCTAGCATCAAGGTTATGAACAGGGACAAACACATTTTCTCACAATAATTATGATTGGGGACACACACATCCAATCATAATCACTAACTCATATGACTGGGGACTCTACTGTAGAAAAAAGGCAACTTGCTTGATTTGGGGAATAATTGATGATACATTGGACTTAATAAGGCCTTGATTTGGTGTTGTGAGGTTTTTTTCACATCCACACCAAATGCATTTAATGATGTCTTGTAAAGGTGTTGTAAAAGAGTTTCACACTTTTCTATACTTAATAAACCCATTTTCCCCTAATTCAACATTATAAAATGTATCCTCACATCAATCTAGAAGGCTTATAAAATAAACTTAACTTTAATCTAGTGTTGTAATGTGTTTTACACATTCACATTGGGTGTTGTGCCTTCATAGGCTGTGTGGGCCTCATTTTAGTGTTGTAAAGTGTATTTAATCACACTTTCAAATTGAATTATGTGTCCCAATCCCTAATTGACCTTTATATCATCACTAATAGGCCTCCATTAACCCATATTATGCATCCCAAGGCAATATTTGATGAAATAACCGACATAGATATCATATAAATCTTATTTACTTACTTCCTAACATCCTAGATGTCAAATGGGCCCCACTACGACTAATTTACCACCTGTGGAAAATGAGTCCTTTTTAGGTGGGAATGATTAGCCCAAGGTGGCAAATGAGTCCCATTTGGGCCAATTTTGACCTTTGAGAGGGAAAAACTAAAATTTAAGTTTATTATTTTTACATGTTAGCCTTAGGGATCCAATTTATGGGCTAATAAGGTGAATTTCCTATAAAATCAACTTTCTAAATCCTAAATCATAACCATTCTCCATTATCATTCTTCCATCTCAAGTAAAGCAAGTTAAGGTTTCATCATTTCAAGTCATTAAGATAGCAATTTTACAACATTCAAAGGTAGATTCTCCATGTTTGTTCTAAAAATTCAAGATCTACTGGCATATGGATTCTAGTGTTGTCATTGATGGCAACCTAAGCCATTATTCTGGTCTATAGATCATGATTCTCTCATACCAACAGGTAGAGTAAAGATCAGAGTTTTACCGATAGAGAAAATGAAGAACAGGGTATCTGATTAGTATGTCAATCTGTATGCTTCACCGGATCATAATTTTGAGTTGTGGATATTAGGGAAGGTTTTTAGGCATCTATATTACCTAACTACTAAGTTTTGTGGTGTCGCATCAATCGGTGTATAAGTTAGGATATCTGACAGGGTGATTTTTCTGTTTATTTGCTCATGGTGACCAACTTAGTGAATGTAGCATGTCGCGGATGTATAAGTAGTAATTATTTAATTGTTTCTTATGTTGGAAATTTTTTTGGGGGTCCTAGCTATGGTTTGGCTGAATTTGATGGGTGTGCATTAAATATGATTTGTGATTTGAGCCGACCATTGGAGAATATTTCATATTTTTATAAAGTCGACTTGGAGCGATTGAAATCTTGGTAGCAGATATATATATGAGATCGTTAATTCATTTTGAAGTGTGAATAGGTGTGAAAGAGTAGAGCAGGTGTGTGTTACGATTATTAGAAGGGTGTTTGAGTGATTTATACATAGTTTCACTTGTGCATTAAAGGTTTTGTGATGCGAGTTAGAGCAGAGCAGAGCAAAAGTGTTGAATTAGTTAGAAGGACAAAAGATCGATTACCAAACTTCACTGAAACTGAAACCAAAATTTTTCATATGCTATCCTCTTAGTTCAACCTTTTGTTGTAATCCAATCATTTTGTAAGGTAGTGAGCCTTCATGTAAGCAGTGACCTTTTTGAGCAGTGAGCTCTAGGTAGTGTTTTTGAATGCATGTCCATTCCCTATTTTCTCATACTTTTAACAGAGTATAAATTATGGATTAATCTCCACCATGGTTTTTCCCCTAACAGGGTTTCCACATAAAAATCTTGGTGTTATGGTGTTTTGATTGTCTCCTTCATGTGCTTGCATCTTTATTTTCGTTTAAGTGCTATGAATGGTTTAAGATGTGGAATAAAATAAGAAAATTGTTGAACACTAATTCACCCCCCCTCTCAGTGTTCCTTGAGTCCAACAATTGGTATCAGAGTTGAGTTCCTCTGCAGAATTTTAACAACTTAAGGTGGATCTTGGAAAATAATGGACTCTGGTGGTCTTCAACAACAACTTTTGGTGGCACTTGAAGATCCTGATCAGTCTAAAGCATAAGTCATGGAATTAAAAGAAAATCTTTAGGATGCTGAAAAATTCATTCAATCATTGAAGGACAAAATAAATGAGTCAAGAGAAAAGAGGAAGGAGCTATGTGATCAGCTGAAGCAAAAATAAAATAAAATCTTGGAAGATGTTCATCTAAATTAGACCCTAAAAGAAATAACTAAAGAATGTGAAAAGCTTGCTAGAGAAAATGTTGCTCTAAAGATTGAGATGGAATCTATTGTGATGAAGATTAATAAGGAGATTGAAGAAAAGAAAAAGAATGAGGAGAATCTGGCCCAGTCCTTGAAGGAAAAATATGAAGAATGCAGCAGAGTAAATGGTGGATTCATTTAGTTGGAGATTGAACTACAACAATCCAGAAATAATGAACAAGAACTTGAAAGACAGATAGTTATTCTCAGAGATGAACTCACTACTACAAATGAATACAAGGAGAAGTTTAAGATTAGTTCTGCTAAGCTTGATGAGTTTCCTAAAGGACAGAAGGATGCAAATAACAAGCCAGGTCTTGGATATGAGAAAGGAGAAAGCTCTGGATCTGAACTTAAGGATTCTAAACAAAGAAATCAAATGAAAAAAGGAAGAAGGTATCCGGTAAGACAACCCGATGTTCAAAATTTTAATGGTCACTACTTTGTTTGTAATAAAATTGGTCATATGGCTTCTCAGTGTAGAAGTAAAATAAATTCAAGCAATCCATATTTTTTTGGTCAGTGTTTTAGTTGCAACAAGTTTGGTCATAAGTCAATTGAATGCATAAGCATGTCTGTTAGTGTAAGGAACGTTAAATGCTACACCTGTGGAAGATATGGACATATTTCTAATCAATGTAGGTCAAGAGGAAATCAATGGAATGAGTGATCTAGACAAAGAAATCCTGTGTTACAATTGCAATAGATTTTGTCACATTGCAAGATTCTGTAGAAACAAATACATGGATAGAAGAGGTTTGTTATACCAAGGTAGAATTTCACAGAAAGATGATAAAGGAAAAGGGAAAATGACAGTGGAAGAGATAAGAGATCAGATGAAGAAAATATGGGTAAGGAAAAGTGAATCTAATGAAGGAAATAAGCCTGCACTGGAAGCAGGTTCTGGTAATTCCTTCAGAAATTGATCTCAGGCCATTGGCCTAGGGGGAGTTGCTCAAGAAAATCATTTTCCCCCTGTCAGCAGTTGGCACCATAATGCAGGAAATTGTCAGTAGTTGTGCTAAATAGTTTACAAATTGTATCAGTGGTCATTTATGTAGAAATTTGAGAAGTAGAAGGTTCACAGATGAATTTTTCTTTTTGCTGTATGAGAAAGCAGAGTATCTGGAACACCTAGGGAAAAAAAATTAATGCGTTAAAGAGGTTAGGTGTGTGAGTTATAAAAGGGTATTTGGAACCCTCATTTATCACCTTGCATCGAAGAAGAATAGAAGGAGATCCTCTACAACAAAATTTTGAAGGAGTAAAGGTTAATTTGGTAGAAAATTCATCAAGTATTCTAGTTGCTTACAAAATTCTCACTTAATTTAGTGCTCGATAGAAACTCGTTCGGTATGGAAAATGAAGCAAATCAAAGGAATTGTGAATTTAGATTAATACAATAGTAAAAATATTAGGGATGTGAGGAATATGTTGCCGACCAATGAATTGAAATGGCTTGAAGGTGTAAAACATAAAAGTCTAGACATTTGGAGTGAATTCCCATAATTTGATAATGCAGAAGTTTTTAGGTTTATCTTGAATAGATTGAATGATGACATTCTAACTCTAGATAAACCCTATCACATTTCGAAAGAGCTAATAAAAAATCTAATTGGACTATGTAATGTTGAGGATATTCCAAAAAATAAGTCAATTTAGAACAAGGAGGTCGAAACCCTAACCAAAGTAATAGGAGATCAAAGGGCTCTAATAATTTCAACGACCAAGGATTCGATAACAAGGTACATTGCACATGGAATTTCATACAAAATATTTTTCAAAAACAAGGAAGGTGCAACCTCATCAGGAACAATTTATATCTCTCTGGTGCAGGAACACCTTAAGGTCTTTTGGAAGATCTTAGTGATTTTTGTCTTGTAGGTGGTTGTAGCATACCACCAAGGGAATAAGGACTATGATATAAAGTCCCTAGGTTTTTTTTGAGAGTGTGTTAGGGTAGGTTTGGCTTAGAGTCTTGAACTTTATGAGTTCCTAGACAAATCTTGGCAATTTGAGCATTTTGGCAATGTTGCCTTGGCAATTTGGCCTAAAAGTTGAAAAATAGCATTAATGTTGTTCTAAGTCCAACCCAAGGGTCCTAGCACGTGGGAGAAAGGTATATAAGGTCATCCAAACCCTAATACCTAGGTTGGAAGTTCATTTTCATGAATTGAGACTTGGAGAGCATTTTTGTGTGATTGGAATTTAACAACTTTTGAGTGCATTTTTGTGTTTGAGCCTTCATCCAGTCAAGAATGGATTGAAAGGACTAACCTGATGCTTTTATTGTTTCATTTGTGTCATTTAATTACTGTACCTAGCATTAGATTAGTCATTTAGACCAACTGGTTAAGGTTTTGCAAGTTTTTAGGTTTTTGGACTCACTGCCGGTTTGGGCCAATTTTGTGAATAATGAGTCCCACTTGAATTCCCATGGATTTCCTCTCATGGCCACTTGGAATAAAGATGGGGACTGTGTAAATAATGTACATACAGGTTTAGGAGTCTTTTTTTGCAGGGGAAGTGAAGAAACTATCAAGCACTAGGTGAGTGCAAGTGCATTCTGGCTAGTGGCTTAGAGAGGACAGCAGTAAAGAAAGCTGCTAAATGGATTGGTTTGTGCCAATAAAGAGCATGGGAGTGTGGGAACATGTATTCCAGACATGTGTGTGCAAGGGGGAGAGTTGAGGAGGTCATTGAAGCCCTCAAAGTTGGGAAAAGGAGCTAAAACCCTTGAAACCCTTGAAATTAGGGAGGTATGAGGAAAGTCATATGAACGGCCACTTGGGAGACCTTACACCTAGTAAATATTGAAGCCTAGGGTACCACTAGAGAGAATATCAAAAATATTTTGGGGTTGTTAAGACCGTTTTTTGAGAAAATCCAAAAAAATGGGTTGTAGGAGGCCTAGTTGGGGCAAAAGGCTACAAGGCCTAAAATGGAGTTTTTCAAGAAAGCGATGGGAGAATGGTGAAGGAATCCAATGAGATGGATCAGTGAGGTTTCAAATCAACAAAGAGACAGTAGAATAGCCTTTCCTAGCTCCTGGAGTGGTTAGGACACTTTGGGTCAGTTTGGAGCCCAGGGAAGCCTAGTGGCGAATTGAGAGTAATGGAGAAGAATTTGAAATTGGTGGAGAGTCTTATGAGGTGAGAGGGGTTTAGGAGAGATCCCTGAATAGCGTAGAGAGTAATACCCTAGGAAGACCAGAGAATAGGTCTTGGGAAGAGAAAGAGTGCTCTTGAAAGGTAAGTCTCCCCATCAAATTGGTATCAGAGCCATACAAGGCTTGGGAATTGAGAAGTGAATGTCAGAAAGAAGTGAATCCTTAGGAGAGAACACCATGGTGACCAATGTAGAGCTAGCTAGAGACTTGACAAAGCAACAAGAAAATAAAAAGTGTCTTGAAGAGGCTATGGAAGAGATGAATCACAAACTAGAAGAGGTGGCAGAGACTGCAAGCAAGATGAAGGTACAACTAGGAGAGGATAAAGATAAGGGTAAGAATCAAATAGAGGAAGACATAGAACCAGAACTTGACCCTCCATTAGCAGAGGAACCCTTCCTGAAAGAATTGAAGGCTTTGAGTGGCAAGGCACTTGAAGGTATCCCTGTGTTCACAGGAAGAATGGATGTAGAGTTGGTTATGGAATGGATTGAGGGAATTGAGAATCACTTTGAATGTGATGGGATTACAGAGGCACAAAAGGTGAAGATAGCCAAATCAAGGCTAAGAGGACAAGCACTAACTTGGTGGAAGTTTATACAAGAAGAAAGAGAGAAGGAAGGCAAGAAACCCATAGGAAGTTGGAAAACTATGGTGGCTAAAGTGAAGGAGAACTATCTACCTGAAGACTATGATATTCAATTGCACAAGAAGAGACAAAATCTCAGACAAAGAGACCTAGATGTAGCTGCATATATAGAGGAGTTCCAAAAACTAAGCCTTAGATCTAGAGTGCAAGAAGTTGAAAGCATCAAGGTTGCTAGGTATCTAAATGGTCTTAGATGGAACATACAAGAGGAGTTGAGTATTTTCACACTTACTACCCTCCATAGCTGCTATCAAATGGCTATTAAGGTGGAAGAGAAACTAAAAAGAAACAAGATTCCAATACTAGAGGTAAAGGAAGAGGTAGAGACTCTAGAGGTGGACATAGAGGAGGTTTTGGTGGAAGAAGCCATGAGAACAAAGGTCAAGGGGATTCCAAGGTTGGAGAACAATCCCATGAGGCAAATAATAGAGGGGGATACAGAGGTAGAAGCTCTAACAATGGTGGAAGAGGTAGATCAGGAAGCTTTGGGAGAAGTTCACACTTTTCTTCCATGAAATGCTACAATTGTGGAAAGCTGGGTCATCTGGCTTATAGGT
This sequence comes from Sequoia sempervirens, assembly GCA_007258455.2. NCBI lineage: Eukaryota > Viridiplantae > Streptophyta > Pinopsida > Cupressales > Cupressaceae > Sequoia > Sequoia sempervirens. The sequence goes on from VDFB02193867.1 coordinate 369,088,899, forward strand.
GTCCAGACAAGCCAATATCTTCACAACGTGAGAGGAAGATTGCATATTTACAAGAAGAGGAATGCTCTAAAAATTCAGAAGTAAGTTTGGATTCAAAGATAGGACAACAACTCATGTTAAGAAGGATTTTGATCAAAGCACCTACTGAGGATGAACACAAACAAAGGAGAGCTCTTTTGAGAGTCAAGTGCAAGATACAAGGTAAGGTTTGCAAGGTCATCATAGACTCAATATCAACTGATAATGTCATCTCAGAGGAGGTAGTACAAAAGTTGAAACTCATCAAGATACCCCATGTGTGTCCTTACAAGGTTACTTGGTTGAACAAGGGCAAAATATATTGGTCAATGAAAAAGTTTGGGTTGAGTTTGCTATAGGAAAGTATCAAGAAAAGATACTATGTGATGTGTTACCAATGGATACATGCCATTTTCTGCTTGGCAGACCATGACAATATGATAGGGAGGCAGTACACCATGGCAAGGAGAATAAGTACTCATTCAAGAAGGATGGAGTGACTTATAAAATTCAGTCTTTGATAGAAGAAAACATAGTGGGAAAGGCAGAAACTAGTGCACTTTTGATGAGTGGAAAGGGATTCCTAAAGGACATAAAGGAGGAAGAAGGAGAGGCATATGCAATCATGTTGAAGCCAAAGGAAGAGGATTTATCTAATCAGCTACCTATGATAGCAAAAGTGAAGTGACTGTTGGATCAGTTTAGGGACATCACTTGTGAAGGTACACCAGCTACACTACCACCCAAGAGAGCAATTAGTCATCAAATAGACTTTATACCAGGAGCAACACTACCTAACAAGGTTGCATACAAGATGACACTAGAGCAAAATAAGGAGATAGCAAGGCAAGTTCAAGAACTTTTGGACCAAGGGCTGATCAGAAAGAGCATAAGTCCATGTGTTGTTCCAGTTGTGTTGGCACCTAAGAAGGGAGACAAGTGGAGGATGTGTACTGATTCTAGGGCCATAAATAGGATAACCATTAGATATAGGTTTCCTATTCCTAGGATAGAAGATCTAATGGAATGTTTAGGGGGTGCTAAATTCTATTCCAAAATTGATTTGAAAAGTGGCTATTATCATATTAGGATGAAAGAAGGAGATGAATGGAAGTCAACATTTAAAACCATAGAAGGGTTGTATGAATGGTTAGTGATGCCATTCGGGCTTACAAATGTACCTAGCACTTTTATGAGGGTGATGAATGAGGTCTTGAAGGACTACATAGGAGTCTTTGTGGTTGTCTACCTAGATGATATCCTCATCTTTAGAAAAACAAAAGAAGAACATATGAAGCACCTAGAACTTGTGTTGAGAAAACTTCAAGAGGAGAAGCTCACCATAAACCTTGAGAAGAGTGAGTTCATGAAGCAAGAATTGGTCTATCTAGGATTTTTAGTATCCCAAGGGAACTTGAAGATGGAAAAAAGCAAGGTTGAAGCCATTCTCAGCTGGCCTACTCCAAAGACAAGGACAAAAGTTAGGAGTTTCCATGGATTAGCTCAGTTCTATAGGAAATTTGTGAGAAGGTTTAGTGAAATTTGTGCACCAGTTCTTGACACCATCAAAGGAGGACTGAAAATAAAGTTTGTGTGGACCAAAGAAGCCAATGAAGGATTTGAAAGGTTGAAGAGGGAGATAGCTACCGAACCTATCTTAGTTTTACCAAGTTTTGACAAACCATTCATAGTAGAATGTGATGCAAGTAACATAGCAGTAGGAGCTGTTCTAAGCCAAGAAGGCAGTCCAGTGGTATTCTTTAGTGAAAGGTTGAATGAAGCAAAGTCTAGGTACTCATCCTATGACTTAGAGTTGTATGCTTTAGTGCAGGCTTTTAAGAAGTGGAGGAACTACCTATTGCCAAAATAATTTGTGGTATACACCGACAATTAAGCTTTAAGTTACATCAACACTCAAGAGAAGCTCAGTTTGAGGCATATAAAGTGGATGGAGTTTTTGCAGTCATACACTTTTACCATCAAGCATAAGAAGGGGGTTAACAACAAGGTTGTTGATGCTCTTAGTAGGAGGTTGCTTACTGTCCAAGAGATACAACTACAAAGCACAGGGGTTGAAGGATTCAAAGACCTATATGAAGGAGATTCTAATTTCTCAGAAATATACAAGGTATGTACTAATTTTGAGAATCATTTTCACAGTGAATATGCTGATTACACTTTACAAAATGGTTTATTGTTTAATGGGAAGCAATTGTGTGTTCCTAGAGGTTCCATGAGGGAGAATCTAATCCAAGAAAAGCATAATGGCAGTTTGAGTGGTCACTTTGGTTTGAACAAGACACTAGACTTAGTGTAGAGGTTCTATTGGTGGCCTAAGATGCAAAGAGATGTAAGAAGGTATGTAGAGAAATGTGGAGTGTGTCAAAAGGAAAAGGGAACATAAACAAATGCAGGTATTTATCAACCATTACCCATCCCAAATAGACCATGGGAATGCATAAGAATATACTTCATAGTAGGTCTACCGAGGACACCAATTGGTTTGGACAGTGTGTTTGTTGTAGTGGATAGATTCAACAAGATGAGCCATTTCATACCATGAAAAACAACACATGATGCTAGTCACATTGCACACCTATTCTTCAAAGAGATAGTGAGGATACATGGGTTTCCAAAGAGCATAGTTGCAGACAGAGATGTGAAGTTTATGGGACGCTTTTAGAAAACTCTTTGGAAGAGGCTAGGAACCAACTTGTCTCATAGCTCAACATATCATCCTCAAATGGATGGAAAAATAGAGGTGATCAATAGGGTACTTGGAAACTTGTTGAGATGCTTAACTAAGGAGTATGGACAAGGATGGGAACAAGTGATTCCACAAGCTGAATTTTCTTACAATGATAGCACAAATAGAACAACGGGTAAGAACTACGTACATTTGAAATAGTATATGGCTTACATCCAAGGGGTGTACTTGAGCTTAGGGATGTACAAGGATATGAAGGGATCAGTGGAAATGTTGATGATTTTTCTCAGTCAATGAGAGAGGTTAATGAGAAGGTAAAGAAGGCATTGATAGAGGCTAATCAAAAGTTGAAGGCTAAGTGAGATGAAGGGAGAAGAGAATTACAATTTGAGATAGGTGATTTGGTGATGGTATACTTGAACAAGGAAAGGTTATAGAAAGGAATACCAAGCAAGCTGCAGATGAAAAGGATAGGGCCATGTAAAGTGTTGGCTAAGTATGGGTCAAATGCATACAAGGTGGAGTTACCCAAGGAGATGTCTATTTCTCCTATCTTCAATGTGAAGGACTTGGTGAAGTATAAAGGACCAGAAATGGATGAAGAACAGTACAATGTTGAGATAAACAAGGATGTGGAAGCACTCAAGGTACCAGATCAGATCATCCTACAAGTGGACAAGATTCTAGAATCAAGGGTGAAGAAGAAGACTAGGCACAAGACATACATGGAGCACCTAGTAAAGTGGAGACATCAACCAGAGTCAGAGGCTACTTGGATAGCAAAAGGTGACTTTAAGAAGCATGGAATTAGTGAGGAACTCTTGACATCACAGGTTCCTTAACCTCTTTGTTGCAGGGGGAGAATGGTGCAAGAGCACCTTAAGGTCTTTTGGAAGATCTTAGTGATTTTTGGCTTGTAGGTGGTTCTCGCCAACCACCAAGGGAATAAGGACTATGATATAAATTCCATAGGTTTTTTTTTGAGAGTGTGTTAGGGTAGGTTTGGCTTAGATTCTTGAACTTTATGAGTTCCTAGACAAATCTTGGCAATTTGAGCATTTTTGCAATGTTGCCTTGGCAATTTGGCCTAAAAGTTGAAAAATAGCATTAATGTTGTTCTAAGTCTGACCCAAGGGTCCTAGCACATGGGAGAAAGGTATATAAGGTCATCCAAACCCTAATACCTAGGTTGGAAGTTCATTTTCATGAATTGATACTTGGAGAGCATTTTTGTGTGATTGGAATTCAACAACTTTTGAGTGCATTTTTGTGTTTGAACCTTCATTGGACAGTCAAGAATGGATTGAAAGGAATAACCTAACACTTTGAGTGTTTCATTTGTGTCATTTAATTACTATACCTAGCATTATATTAGTCATTTAGACCAACTGGTTAAGGTTTTGCAAGTTTTTGGGTTTTTGGACTCACTGCCGGTTTGGGCCAGTTTTGTGAATAATGAGTCCCACTTGAATTCTCGTGGCTTTCCTCTCATGGACACTTGGAATCAAGCTAGGGACTATGTAAATAATGTACATACAGGTTTAGGAGTCTTTTTTTGCAAGGGAAGTGAAGAAACTATCAAGCACTAGGCGAGTGCAAGTGCATTCTGGCTAGTGGCTTGGAGAGGACAGCAGTAAAGAAAGCTGCTAAATGGATTGGTTTGTGCCAATCAAGAGCATGGGAGTGTGGGAACATGTATTCTAGACATGTTTGTGCAAGGAGGAGAGTTGAGGAGGTCATTGAAGCCCTCAAAGTTGGAAAAAGGAGCTAAAACCCTTGAAACCCTTGAAATTAGGGAGGTATGAGGACAGTCATATGAACGGCCACTTGGGAGACCTTACACCTAGTAAATATTGAAGCCTAGGGTACCACTAGAAATAATATCAAAAAATATTTTGGGGTTGTTAAGACCGTTTTTGAGAAAAGCCAAGAAAACGGGTTCTAGGAGGCCTAGTTGGGGCAAAAGGCTACAAGGCCTAAAATGGAGTTTTTCAAGAAAGCAATGGGAGAATGGTGAAAGAATCCAATGAGATGGATCAGTGAGGTGTCAAATCAACAAAGAGACAGTAGAATAGCCTTTCCTAGCCCTTGGAGTGGTTAGGACACTTTGGGTCAGTTTGGAGCCCAGGGAAGCCTAGTGGCGAATTGAGAGTAATGGAGAAGAATTTGAAATTGGTGGAGAGTCTTATGAGGTGAGAGGGGTTTAGGAGAGATCCCTAAATAGGGTAGAGAGGAATACCCTAGGAAGACTAGAAAATAGGTCTTGGGAAGAGCAAGAGTGCTCTTGAAAGGTAAGTCTCCCCATCACTCTCATAAAATGATAATGGAGGATCATGATTTTGATTAGTGTGGATTTCTAAAAGATCAATTGATGGAAAATGTGAAACTTACCAAGGAGGCAGATTACCCCTTCAGATTTGGTACCTTGGTCATATGTCTTGTGATGTATTTTCTAAATTGCTTGTCATAGATCGATAATGTTGTTTGGAAAGAAAATGAGCCGGTTTGCAAACAAAGTTTTGAACATTCTAATACTTTGGAAAACTATGAGCAAGAGTATGCAAATTTCTTTAAGGAATTGCTGGGGAAGTTTGGTGCAATTAGCATTTCCATTCTGGTAAAAACACTTGAAGTTGGATCTTCTTTTGGTGAAATGGAAAGGAAGAAGAAAAGAGCTAAAGAGATTGTTGTTTACACTTCTTCTACACACAAGTCTCCAAAAATTGAAGGAAAAGGTAAAGAACAAGTAATTGTGGACATAAATGAGGAATCTGATGAGTACACTCCAAGGGAAGAATTGGAATCAGTTGAACTAGATGTGGTAATGGCAGAAGGAAGCAAAGAAGAAGATATTTTATCCAAAGAAAAGATACAACAAATTGTTTAGGAGAAAGATGGGATGCAAAAAATGTTGACTTATGGTCTGAGAGACCCTCATATGAGCAGAACCTAATTGAGAGAACATTGAGTACTTATCTTGTACACAATAACATTGGTTTGGAGAGTTTGCAGAATGTATTTTCTGAAGAAATGATCGAATTCATGGGTATGTGTAGGATCATGATGGGCCAAAAAGTGGCAATATGATGGGTATGTGTAGGGTATGTGGCTGATGAATTTTTTTTTTTACCCAAAATTGATTAAAAAAAGGGTTTTTAAAGGAAATTCTCACTTTCCACCAATATAAATTATGCTTTACTTTGGATTTAATAAATAATTATTATTCATTTTCTATTTGAATTATGACTAAAGTCCTCATTGATAGGCTATTGAAAAAATCTATAGCTTTCAACGGTATCACATTTTTGAATCCAAAACATGCATCACATTCTATTCTTTGCATACTATAGGATTAAAAAAAATGAATTTCATGAAATTTTGACCAAGTTAAGGTGGTCGACATACAAGTTTTTATATTTTTAAAAGTTGTAATAAAAATCATATTTAATTATTTACGTGGAAAAAATTACAAAAAAAAATATGCATCACATCGGGACATGAGACCTCTACTTATATCTAAAATATTATAAAAAAATATTATCATTTTATTGTGGTTAGGTTGGTTAGACAGACACCTACTTCTTATTTTTTCCCAATTTAAGTACTCTGCATTGAAATTTCAAATTTTCACCAAATTGATTTAAAAAAAAAAAAACCCTAGTAGTTTAGAAACTACATTCAATTTGCTACAGATTCTCTTCTTACATATTTTTGAAATAATATTAACTTATTCAAATTTTTACGTCAAGTTGCCTAACTCTGATTTTTCTGAATTTTTCACCACTTAAGGGCCCATTTTTTCCATGATGATCCTGCACATACCCGCATTAAGGATGTTGTGGTCTCTGAGTCCCCATACAAGAAAAAGGAAGAAATAATTCTACATCTGAAGGAGCAGTTTAGGCTATCTCTTACCAAATTGAAAAGACAAATGAATGTGTTGAGGCAATGCATAAATTCAAGAAATAACATTTACAACTATTGTATTCATTCGCCTCATATCGTTGGGAGATACAAGGAAAAGATGGAGTGGATTGAAGATGAGTTAATTAAAATTGGTCAGGATTATAACATATTTTAGGATAAGGATGGTGTAGTAAAGAAAAGGGTTCAAGAGTTACAGTCTGAGCATGCAAAATTTCACTTCACCAAAAACAGCCTTGTGGAAACCTTTTGGAAAGTGATGGATTTAATCGAATGTAGATTGGAGCAGTTGATTGAGGTTCTGAGGAAAGGATAAAAATTAGAAGAGGCAATCACTATTCTAGAATCTCTCATTCAAATTATTAACAAGACATTTGAGAACAACAACTTGGTCATAATAATTGGGATTGTAGTGGAAACACGGAAGAAATTTCTTTCAGAAATGAAAGATAAGTACAAAATAATTTTCTGAACCAAGTAATAGTTGTATTTCTTCAAATTTTGAATTTTTGGAAGAAGGAATGAGTGCAATGAAAAAGATGTTTGTCAATGATGTCAAAGATAGGGAGAGAGTAGTGAAAAATGCCTTATCATTCTAAGGGGGAGCTGTATTTTGAAATTTGAAAATTTGAAATATAAAATGGGAGAGAGAGCATAATCATATTGGTTTTGACACTTAGTCATTTTTCACTAAGTATTGCCATCAATGTCAAAGGGGGAGATTGTTGGTATATGGCTTCTAGTGTTGTCATTGATGGCAACCTAAGTCATTATTCTAGTTTGCAGATCAGGATTCGTTCATACTGGAAGGCAAAGTAAAGATCAAAGTTTTATCGGCAAAGAAAATGAAGAACAAGGTATCTGGTTAGTATTTCGATCTATATGCTTCACTGGATCATCATTTTGAGTTGTGGATCTCAGGGAAGGTTGTTAAGCATCTATATTGCCCGACTACTAAGTTTTGTGGTGTTGCATCAATTGGTGTATAAGTTAGGATATTTGATAGGGTTATTTTTCTATTTATTTGCTCATGGTGACTAACTTAGTGAATGTAGCATGTCACAGATGTATAAGGAGTAATTTTTGAATTGTTTCTTGTGTTGGAATTTTTTTTTGGGGTCCTAGCTATGGTTTGGCTGACTTTGATGGGTGCACATTAAATATGATTTGTGATTTGAGCCGAAAGTTGGAGAATATTTCATATTTTGTTGAAGCTGACTTGGAACGATATAAATATTGGTAGCAGATATATATATGAGATCTCTAATTCATTTTTAAGTGTGAATAGGTGTGAAAAAGTAGAGCCTGGGTGTGTGTTGCAAATATCAAAAGGGTGTTTGAGTGATTTATGTATAGTTTCACTTGTACATTAAAGGTTTTGTGATGAGAGTTAGAGCAGAGAAACACAAAAGTGTTGAATCAGTCAGAAGGACAAAAGATCGATTATTGAGCTTCACTAGAACTGAAACTAGGCATTTGTAGATTCTATCCTCTTAGTTAAACCTTTTTTTGTAATCCAATCATTTTGTAAGGTAGTGAGCCTTCATGTAAGTGGTGACCTCTAGGCAGTGTGCTTGAATGCATGTGTATTCCCTATTTTTCTCATACTTTTAATAGAGTATAAATTTTGGATTAATCTTCACCGTGGTTTTTACCCTAATAGGGTTTCCACATAAAAATATTGGTGTTATGGTGTTTTTATTGTCTCCTTCATGTGCTTGCATCTTTATTTTTGTTTAAGTGTTGTGAATGGTTTAAGATTTGGAATAAAATAAGAAAATTGTTGAACACTAATTCACCCCCCCTCTCAGTGTTACTTGAGTCCAACAAGATCAATCTTCATGGAAAGGTAATTACTCTATTATTGCATGCTTCATTACATTCTTTCTCTATTTTGGTTTAATTACCTTAAAGGGGTTTGACTAAGGAAAACCTCCATGCCTTAACATCCAACATCTCCCTTTCTTGTCTTGTGTGTTTGTAGATTTAGACATATTGAAGGCTTATACATCATTTAATATTGCATTGAATTTTTTTTCAAGTTATCTCTTCATTGGATAAGTCAAAATACCCACAAAAAGTCACTTTCAGGTATGAATCTGACAGTTTTAGAACTAGACACTTGGAGAAGTAGAAAGTGTAGACTGAAGTCTCTTGTTTCCACCTTTGAATCTTTATAAATTCAAAAGTGGATTCATTCACCATGGGTAGAAAATGAGTCCCACTGCCAGGTCTAATTTTGGTTTTCTGCATTTTTGGATACCTTTTTGTCTAAAACGGGCTCCAGAACAGTTTCACATAACTAGGACTAATTCATTCGGAATGGTGAATAAGTCCCACTAGGCCTAAAAATTAGCATTAGTAGAATTTCAAAATTCATTTCAAATCTCCATCAAGTTTATAGGTGCACTTGTTCAGTTTCATTCATTTTTGTGGTAGTTTACTTTCATTTCTAGGTGTTTTTGCATTACATAATGTGTTTTCAAACACTTCACATTTCAGTCGTTTTGCATTCATAATCAGTAAATTTCATTACTTAGTTACATTTAAATTACTGCATTTAGTATTAATCACATTATACATTCCTTTATTTGATTGAACCTCCTAGATTTTGGGTGTGGGATCTATCTCTTTCCTTTAGGTGAAAGACCCTAATTCAACAAAAGAGAGTCATAGCATTCCATACACTTAAAATCTATGGTTCATTTTGGTGAACCTACTTTTTGAATACTTCTATTTTATGATTTGGAGTCCTTCATTGGATCTATCCTTGCATTGACTTTGGATTAGGGTTTGCATTAGTTAACTGGCATGTTGGGTTTCCAATTTTGCATTCATAAAACATGCATTTAGGTTGCATTGTTGGCATCTAAATTCATTTAAATTTTCTAAAATTCTGCATTTTTATCTTAAGTCTACATCATAGCACTCAAAAAAACATCGAGATCACTCAAAAAAATTTGAAATTTTTGAATAAAGTCCATACTGGGACTCATTCGCCACCTTAGGCAAATCAGTCCCTTTTCACCTCTGAAACTACCCTTTACAAAATTGAAAAATTTGTTTTTCAGTTTCTGTTTGGGGCCATTACCTACTTGTATTAGTTACCTGAGTTTCTGTAACATGTATTTCATTAGATCTAGCTTAAAATAACTCATTTCATGCATTTTTTAATTTTTTATTTGCAACATTTCATTTTTTCAGGTTGTTGAATAATGTAATCAACAAATTACTTGTTTCAAATCTGAAAATTTCATTTAAGCATTTCATTTTTGCAATGCACTTTCATTTCTTTTTCATCATAACATGTTTTCTTTCAAAATATGTGGCTTTGATTTTGTTCAAAATGGATTGCTTAAATACAAAATTCCCTCTTATGAGTTCATTTTTTATTACAATGATGAGGTCATTCAATAACATATTCAAACCATTGACACAATCCTTAATATTACATTACCCATTGGTGCGAATGGAGGTGTAGATAATCACAACACACATACTTGTTCTTCTCCCAATACCTCTCCTATTAGTGACAAAGGTATCTTGGTGAAGGAAGTTACAAGACTTGAGGGTCTTGATTGTCCATCTCCTTATTCCCCTTTGGAATATGTTAGACAACAAAAACATGAGATCATAGACACATTTCTAAATATCACCCTACCTAGTCTCCATAACCATGACAAACAAACTTTTCCATCTCCTAATATCCCTCCTCGATGTAAAGAGGATAGGTTGGTGTTAGAAGAAATCCCTATTAAGAATCATAAAACCCTTGATCCTCCCTTCCCTAATGCTCCTCCCATTTGGGACAATCTATTTGAAAACCATAGTGGTCCTTCTCTTGATGCTTCCCCCATTTGTGATGAAGCTACTTTACAAATATTAACCTTGGATGAACATAATATTACAAGCTCTCCTCATAGGATGGATAATATGGAACAAGAGAATGAGGCCTTAAAGACAATGGACACTCAACTGACACCTTCTCATAATCATCCCCCTCTTGATAATCCCATCATTGATCATTCCCCTATTGGCAATGAAGCTATTGTGGAAGAACCAAGCCTTAATTGTCAAGAACATGTGGTTTGATTTTCTCATAAGAAATCTCCTTCTATGGAGGATATTATGATTTGAGACAAAGATAACATTGAAAATAATAATATTATGCCCTTACATGACAATGAAAAGCCCCTATTAGACTCTCATTCGCTAAGGGATGTTAATATTATTCAACCTCAACTTATCATTTATCCACTATCACATAAACCTTCACCTCCAACTAAACCTGAGTTTAATCTTTACCCACCTCAAACTAATGTTTCACAGCAACCGAGTCATAATACCGTTGCTCATACATGGGTATGTGCAGGATCATGATGGGCCAAAAAGTGGCAATATGATGGGTATTGGGCTGATGACTATTTTTTTACCCAAAATTAATGAAATGAAAAGGGTTTTTAAAGAAGATTCTCAGTTTTCCACTGATATAAATTATGCTTTACTTTGAATTTAATAAGTAATTATTATTCATTTTCTATTCAAATTACAACTAAAGTCTTGATTGACCTATAGCTTTCAAATGGTATCACATTTTTTGAATCCAAAACATGCATCACATTCTATGCTTCACATACTATAGGATTAAGAAAAGAAAACATGAATTTCATGAAGTTTTGACCAAGTTAAGGTGGTCAGACATACGAGTTTTTATATTTTTTTAAAAGTTGTATTACAAAATTCATAATTAATTATTTACTTGGAAAACAATTACAAAAAAATATGCATCACATTGGGGCATGAGTCCTTTACTTATATCTAAAATATTATAAAAAAATATTATCATTTTATTGTTGTTAGAGTGGTCAAACAGACACCTACTTCTTATTTTTTCCCTGAAATTTAAGTACCACTACATTGAAATTTCAAATTTTCACCAAATAGATTTTTTTATATAAAAAATCCTAGTAGTTTAGAAACTAAATTCAATTTTCTACAGATTCTGTTCTTACATATTTTTTGAAATAATATAGATAACTTATTCAAATTTTTACGTCAAGTTGCCTAACTCTGATTTTTCTGAATTTTTTGCCACTTAAGGGCCTATTTTTTTCCATGATGATCCTACACATACCCACATATAACACTAGAATAATCTTCAACCACAACAACCCAAACCAACACCCTTAACTTTTCCAAATCCCATTTTTCCTAGAGATCCTTGATTAAATTCACACATTCAGGAGTACAATCTTGTTGAACAATTAAAGAATACTCCTGCTAAGATATCCTTATGGGATCTTATTCAAGAATCCCCCACTATCACAACATGATCCAAGAAACCTTGCAACAAGTTCCTATCCCTTCTAATGCAAAACCAACTGACATAGTAGCTATGATCCAAGGAATAAATGCTAACATTCTTTTTCACCAAAGTGAACCCCCCCCTTCAGAAGTGCAAAAAGAAAACGAAGCTTTCATGATCATTGCTCAATACAATCAGATAGGGATAAAGTGAACCCTTATTGACAATGGTACAACCCTTAATGTGTGTATTGTAAACCTTTTGGATAGGCTTTGCATTAATAAGTAAAAAATTCAACCAGAATTTTTATCTATTAAGGGCTTTGACAATGTCGAAAACACACTGCTTGGTGTGATCACTTTACCTATTACACTTGGAGAAGTCACATTGAACACACCGATCCAAGTTATGCCTCATGATCTTTCATACAACCTTCTTCTAGGAAGGTCATGGATTCATACTATGAATGGTGTGCCTTCCACTCTTCATAAAAAAATGAAATACATCTACAACAATAAAGTGTGCACACTCAATGCTGATCATGAGCCTTATAGTGTCTTGCAACTTGAGAAAAACAAAGAGAACCCATTAAACACTTTAACACCAACTAGACAAGTGGAACTCGCAAAACAAAAAGATTAAACAACAATATAGTGAACAAGTCATAATGCTATTAGAAGTTGATTGGGGTTCCTTGGATTTCAAACATGACTTCATGGGCGAGTACAAAATAATACACAAAGATTTAATAAGGGAAAGAAAAAATGATAATGACAACAAAAAATTCAGACGACCTTTCAACAGCATCCATCTCAACCACTTTAGACAAAGAAGAAAACTACACAACAACCTTTGACAAACACAACAACGAACAACCACTCAATCTAAAAGCAATAAAAAAGCTTTATGGAAAAGGTTATGAGATTATGAAAAAACTTGGATATAGTGGAAAAAGATATGGTGCTAACAAACAAGGCATTCGTAACCCTATAGACCCTATCAAACAACAAACCACTCATGGTCTTGGTTATTGTCCTTTGATAGAGATCGCCAAGCCTCCACTCAACATCAACAATCTCACACAAGATACTCCTAAATCATCCTTAGCAATCATCCATCCTAAACTCATTGACACTAGTGGTCTTAATTGGTCTCCTTTACAAGCCATACAACAAACAAACACACCTTTTCTTAATGTCAATGTCATCTTGCAAAAAGTTCATGATTTTCATTTGATAGATTTCCCCTCTTCTTGTAAGAGTGAGAACAAAATATCACAATCTAGAGAAACTTTTGTAAGTATGACATATAATACTAAGCAAGATGCATCTTTGACACAAACCACAAGACCACCTTCTACCATTGATCAAGAGGGTATCGTGTTGAGACTCCTTCAAGATCACTTGATCACCCTCCCTCCCAAAAATTGAAAGAAATGCTCTTGCAAGACTTCATTCTACTCCTATCATAGAGTTCATTGTCATTCCACTAATAAATGTAAGGCTTTGAGTTGTAAAATCCAAAATTTTTAGGAGTTTGGTATTCTTCCTTCTGTGGGGGCACCTAATTCCTCTAATTGATATCGATTTTCACTCTCACCTACATTTCATCAATAATTTCAGCTCACCTTTGTCTTGCACTTAGTGGGGGAAAAGGGGTTTAGTAGCCTTGTCCTCATATGTCACTTGTAGTTGCCTCCTTTTGCTAGTCATTAACCTTTCATAAATATATAAGAGCAAGCTTTGGATGTGGATGACATGCATTAAGTAGGCTTGCATGTGACATACTTCCCCTTTTTGATGACGTAGTTTATCAAAAACATATAACTTGGCATAGGGCTTTCTGAGTAAGCTCTCATGCCTTCTTCTTCTACTTTAAAGCAATTGATCATAGTATTGGTGTTCACAATTGCTTTAAAGTAGGGGCATACATCACCACTCACATTTCATTGTGTGATTTTCTTTTTCTTATGATTCCCTCTCTTGGAAGTGTTGGCCAGAGAGTTTCCCTTGCACTAAAAGATCAATGTATTAATGCCTGATACAATTGCCAAAGTTAACAGATCCACGAGAGGTGGTTAGTCCATGTCACGAATCCCAAGGGGAGCACTAACCATCTTCCAAGAAACCCCCCCTCAATGTTACCCAAGGGGATTTGAACTTGGCACCTTTGGTTCTAATACCAATTGTTGGCCCCACAGTTGTCGTTGCACCAAAAGATTGACCTATTAATGCCCAATACAATTGCCAGAGTTAATGGATCTATGGGAGGCGGTAAGTCCATGTCACAAATCCTGAGTGGAGCATTGACCATCTTCCAACAGGAAGCATTAGGTACAATGTTACCCAGGATGAGACCATTTGCACTTTTCCTCTCTTGGAAGCATTTGGAACAATGTTCCCTAAGATGAGATCTTGCAAGAACTAAGTAAAATCCATTTGAACATTCCTTACACCATATTTCACTTAACAATGTCTATGAGTGTCAAGCATATGAAGTTTTTCTTACTACATAGAGTTCAAAAATCATTTTCCTTTGTGGCACCTTGTTAAAGTTATCAGGAGGTATAAATTTTATATGGTTGAGTGGGAAGCCCATTCCGAGGCATGACTTTCCCCATAACCACCTATGTGTTTGTGAGTGCATACTAACTAGTGTATGTTTCTCACCTTTTGGGATTTCTCACCTAGTGGACCGCCATGAGTTCCATTGCCCCAAAGTGAGTATGCATTTTCTTTTTGGAAAAATAGCCTAGATATGATCCACAACTAGCTGGACAAATGATTTAAGCTTGATCCACCTCACTTTCATTTCTCTTCCTCCTACTTCTTGCCATTGCATGATTATGTATCTTGATGGCTTGACTACCTTCTTGATATTTTTCATTCTTTGTCATCTGCATCTGTACACTTGGATCTCTCTTGAATGTCTACTTTAGTGTGAGTTTGAAGCAAGTTCATCCTCTCACTAAAGTGGGGGCTAAATGTACTATAGAAAAAAGGCAACTTGCTTTATTTGGGGAATAATTGATGATAAATTTGATTCATAATTAGAGGTTTACAAATTAACTTGTAAATTAAATCTAATTACAGTAATTTCCCGATCTAATGCAAAATTGCATGATTATGTTTTTTAACCATTGAAATTATAATAAGGTGCACTTTAAAATCAATTATTGAAAAATAAACTGAATTGAACTAGAGAGAAATTGAGACAGAAGAGATAAGAATGAGACAAAGAAATAGAAGGATCACAACATGCAAATTCATAACAGAGTTCATCCAATGTGGACTACATCTTTGGGTTCACTTCTCAATGTTGGGACCACTTTATTGATATCACCAAGCAAGATTATGCTTTGTTACAATACCCAAGCTCCAAGAACCTACAATAATCTCTCCACAATCTCTCACTCTTTTACAATTTTTGGTGTATGAAAACACCTTGTAATTTTCTCTAAAAAAAAAATCTAACTCTCTACCTTTCACCAAGAGCATAGAAAAATCCCCAAAAATTACTTACAAAATACTTAGCTAAAAAAACCTTAGCTAAATAGCCAAACTCACCCCCTTTATATACAAAAACATTTGCCTATTATGGTGTTAAACATAATATTTTACAAATCATCCCAATCTACATAAAAATCTCTAAAATCATCCCCTTATTACAAATAAATCTCCCGAGTTAATTACCATCCCTTCAAAATAAAAGAACAATTTTCCCAAGAATAACCCATATTTGGCTTGTATTTTATAAGCCTTACAAATTGAACTAACCCCCTTTTAATAAACTTGAAATTATCCCGTTGATAAAAATTCATCCCCTTTTATTAGGGGTCTTCTTTAATATAGGGGTTTAAAAATGAATTTGTTTTTAATAAAGGGTTTTAAATCCCTTAAAATAGGGATTACCACTTAATAATAGGGTTGAATTTAAAATTTAAATGGTGATCCCATTTTATAGGAGGGCTTTGATTTTAATGGGAAATCCCATTTATTAAGGAGAGCCACGTTTAAAAAAAGGGGAAGTCATTTTATTTTTTTTAAAATAACATGGGATTTAAAGTGGCTATTTGAAGGGGAGCATTCTCCTTTAAAGAGGGAGGGCCCACTTCTCCTCTTTTATATATATATATATTTTGTTTTATTTATTTTTTTATTATTATTATTTTATATAAAAAAATAATATGCCACCTTTTTCCAATAATGGCCTGCCACATGGCTAGGTGAGATGACACTGAGTGTCAAGGGTTGATTGGTCGTTGTGCTATCTGGACGATGACTGGGTGCTCATGTCATCATGCAATTTTGACCCAATCTTTGACCTTCCATAACTTCGCCATACATACTCTAATTTTTGTGAAACGAGTTGCATTGGAAAGAGAAGTCTATATGGTGAAGTTATGGAAGGACAAAGATTGGGTCAAAATTGCATGATGACATCAACACCTAGTCATCATCCAATTAGCACAACGACCAATCAACCCTTGACACTCAACATCATCTCACCTCTCCATGTGGCAGGCCACTATTGGAAAAGGTGGCATATTATTGTTTTATATATAATAATAATAATAATAATAATACATAATATATATATATATAAGAGGATAGGTGGGCCCTCCCTCTTTAAAGGAGAATACTTCCCTTTAAATAGCCACTTTAAATCCCACGTTATTTAAAAAAAAAGAAAATGACTTCCCCTTTTTTTAAACATGGCTCTCCTTAATAAACGAGATTTCCCATTAAAATCAAAGCCCTCCTATAAAATGGGATCACCATTTAAATTTTAAATTCAACCCTATTATTAAGTGGTAATCCCTATTTTAAGGGATTTGAAACCCTTTATTAAAAAAAAAATCATTTTTAAACCCCTATATTAAAGAAGACCCCTAATAGAAGGGGACAAATTTTTATCAATGGGATAATTTCAAGTTTATTAAAAAGGGGTTAGTTCAATTTGTAAGGCTTATAAAATACAAGCCAAAGATGGGTTATTCTCAGGAAAATTGTTCTTTTTTTTTGAAGGAATGATAATTAACCCGAGAGATTTATTTGTAATAAGGGGATGATTTTATAGACTTTTATGTAGATTGGGATGATTTGTAAAATATTATGGTTAACACCATAACAGGAAAATGTTTTTGTATATAAAGGGGGTGAGTTTGGCTATTTAGCTAAGGGGTTTTTAGCTAAGTATTTTGTAAGTAATTTTTGGGGAGTTTTCTATGCTCTTGGTGAAAGGTGGAGAGTTAGATTTTCTTTTGAGAGAAAATTTGAAGGTGTTTGCATACACCAAAAATTGTAAAAGAGTGATATTGTGGAGAGATTATTGCAGGTTCTTGGAGCTTAGGTATTGTAACAAAGCATAATTTTGCTTGGCGATATCAATAAAGCGGTCCCAACATTGAGAAGCAGACCCAAAGATGTAGTCCACATTGGACGAACTTCGTTATCAATCTGCACGTTGTGATCCTTCTATTTATTTGTCTCATTCTTTTGTATTTTATCTCAATTTCTCTATAGTTCAATTCAGTTTATTTTTCAATAATTGATTTTAAAGTGTACCTTAGTGTAATTTCAATGATTAAAAAACATAATCACACAATTCTGCATTAGATCAGGAAATTACTGTAATTAGATTTAATTTACAAGTTAATTTTTAAACCTCTAATTGCAAATCAAGTTGGTATCAGAGTCCGTTTTGCAAGAAATTGCATAAGTGAATGTTAACCAAGTTGAAATTGAAGCAAGGAGAAGGTGCACTTACTGAGTTCAATCCTGAGATCTGAAAATGAAGGACTTTTCCACAAGGAGAGATGGTAGGTAAACAAAGTCCTATAGAGCTTGATGAGAAATCTTTCCAGAAAGCATTTCTCAAAATGAAGGCTATGGTGGAAGTTCTTTTCCAAGAGAGGCAAGAGTGACAGAGGAAAAAGGAACTCAAGAATAGAAAGAAGGAGGAAGTTGAATCCTCATTTAAAGGTGACAAAGGTAAATGAGTAGGAGGTGGTAGTGACCCTCCTGAACCTCCATCTTCTTCCTCTTCATCTTCTGCATCTTCTTCCTCTTCATATAACTCTTCTAAAAAGGAACAACTTGAGAAATTTGAAGTTAATTCACCCTTTTTGAAACTTGATGTTAAATGTGATTTGCAAATGTATAATGGAGAACTAGATGTAGAAAAACTTGATAATTGGATAAAACAAGTTGAATTTTATTGTATAATTTAGAAGTTTATTGAGGATTCTCACAAAAATCCAATTAGCTACTCTTTGCCTAGGAGGCACAACTTTAATTTGGTAGGAGAGTAGAACACAAGACGATCTAAGTTGTTATGGAAAAATTATTTCTTCTTGGTTTGAGTTTATATCTATATTAAAGAAACAGTTACATCCATTAGGGCATATGCAAAAAGTTGTAATGAATTGGAAATAATTAAAGCAAGAAAAAGGACAAAGTGTACAAGATTATACACAAGAGTTTAGGAAAAGAGCTTTAATTTTGGGCATTCCATTATATACACAAGAAAATTTGTTAAAGTATATAGGTGGATTACATGAAAAGTTGAGGCATACCATACTTATGTTTAATCCAACTAACATTGATGAAGTTAGTGTACAAGGTATCCATTTGGAAACAAGCTCAAGAAATAGCCATGACAATATGTTGATGGACTCAAGTAAGCACAAAGGAAGCAAGAAAGGGAAAGAGAAATCACAACGAACAAATCCTATAAAGAAAGAGGAAAAAAAGCCTTATTTCTCACACTGCAAGAAGGAAGGGCACGAAGATGCAAGATGTTGGAAATTCCATCTTGATCAGAAGCCAAAGTGGTTCAAGGATCGAAAGGGTAAGAAGAAAACTGCAACTATCGTGTGAGATCTCGGATCTGGTTCTGATGATGAAACCAAGATCTTAGTTGTGGGTATCAAAGGTAATATTCCTTTTGTCAATACTAGTTCCTATGCTTCTTCATCAAAATGTAATGAAGTACCTGTTGAAAGGCTATGTGCAGGATCATCATGGAAAAAATAGGCCCTTAAGTGGCAAAAAATTCAAAAAAAATAGAGTTAGGCAACTTCACATAAAAATTTGAATAAGTTATCTATATTATTTCAAAAATATGTAAGAATAGAATCTGTAGAAAATTGAATGTAGTTTCTAAACTACTAGGTTTTAAAAAAAAAATCTATTTAGTGAAATTTTGAAATTTCAATTTAGTAAATTTTAGGGAAAAAATAAGAAGCGGTATTTGTGACCACCCTAACCATAATAAAATGATAATATTTTTTTATAAGATTTTAGAAATAAGTATAGGAATCATGTTTGAATGTGATGCATTTTTTTTGTAATTTTTCAAGTAAATAATTAATTATGAATTATTTATTACAATTTTAAAAATATAAAAACTCGTATGTCGACCACTTTAACTTGGTCAAAACTTCATGAAATTCAATTTTTTTTTTTTAATCGATAGTATACGAAGCATAGAATGTGATGCATATTTTTATTCAAAAAATGTGATACCGTTTGAAAGCTATAGATGTTTTTCAATCAACCTATCAATCAGGACTTTAGTCATAATTTAAATAGTAAATGAATAATAATTATTTATTAAATTCAATATAAAGCATAATTTATATTGGTGGAAAGCTAAGAATCTCCTTTAAAAACCCTTTTCATTTCATCAATTTTGGGTAAAAAATTTATCAGCCACATACCCTACAAATACCCATCATATCACCACTTTTTGGCCCATCATGATCTTGCACATACTCGAAAGTAAGAGGAATGAATTGTTTCATATAAGGGCTATTGAAAAAAAAGCAAGATTGATGCACTCATAGATAGTGGATCACAAGTGAATTTAATCTCTGAACAAGTTGTTAAGCAATTGGGATTAAAAACAACTCCCCATCCTAGACGCTATCCATTGGGTTAGGTGAATGATAATGCTAGGCTACATGTGTAAAAGAAATGCAAACTCCGATTTGCAATCACATCCAAGTTTATATATGAGGTAGAGTTAGATGTTATTCTGCTTGAAATTTGTGGGATGGTTCTAGGTAGTCCTTACTTGTATGACATAAAGGCCATTTTCTACAGGGAACATAATAGGTATAATTTGTTTATGGAATTGAATATACTGTAAAAGCTCATCACATGAAGAATGATAGATCTATTGTAAACACAGGGCATATGAAAATGATTGTAAATGCAAGCAATGCTTTAACTCTCATGTCTGTAACAACTAGTGATACTAAGAATGAAGATGATAGGGTATCACAGATAATATAGTGTGAGGATCAATTGCAAGCAAAACCAGGCCTTCAGCCATAGGTGGTAAAAGAGGGTTTGAATATTTCATTTTCTAACAATGTTCCTATTCAGGAGATCCAGAATAATGATACTATTTCCTTCACATCAGTGTATTCAATATTGTTGCTTGTTATTCTGCTAGTTATTTCTATGTGGATGATGAATGTGATAGTGAATATTGATGAACATGCAGTTGATGGTATCATCAAAGCTATCTCATATTTCCTTGTGTTTGTGATGGGTCAGATGTTCAAAATTTCAATAGGAAGGATAGATGATACTGGGCAAGTGGAGCAACATTTCCCTAGTTCAAATTGTACATAAAATAGACTTTTGGAGGTCTAAAAGCTTATCAATGGGGAGGAATGATCCAGGTGGATCCAAAATACCTAAAAATTTCATAGTCTCATAATTCATCTAAATTGACATCATTGGAAAGAGCTCGTTGACACGATCCTGACGCAACTTGAACGGGCTCAAAAGGAGTCTAAATGTAGAAGTTATGTGTAGTCAAAGGTTTGGTCAAATAGGTGAATCGGGGGTCAAAAGGGGTGAAAATTTGATCTCCTCAAATCCAAATAAAAACATCATCATGTCGAAGGGCTCATCAATATGATTCTAATTCCTTTTGAATCACATTAAACGAAGTCCATATGAGCAAGATAGAGCCAGTCAAAGTTTTTGTCAAACTTAGTCAAAATGATGATGTCAGCATGTGACGTGGTAGGTGGTGATGTGGAAGGAGTAGTGAGTTGGCACTGACATGTTGGAAAAAAAAATGATTAAATCATATTGTTAAAGAAAAAATATATGGCTTAAAAATTAAAAGAAAAGGGGAGGATTTGGTGGGATTTTATCCCTTAAAATCCTCTTGCCTTGCCCATAAAACAAGGAGAGGAAAAAATATGTAAACTCATATTTCAACAATTAGCCCCTTTAAGCCCAAATTATAAGGGGCTTAAATAAGAACTAAAATAATTCATAAAGATTATTAAAGGAATAAATCCCGAAAGGATTAAAGGCTTGAATTATAAGCCATTCTTCTAAAAGGGGATTTTATTATCCAAAATTATAATGACTCATAATTAAAGGGGTTAGTTTTTCTTATTGTATGGCTTAGAATTATAAAAGCCAAAGGGGGATTTCTTTTTGAAGATTTTTAAATGGGATATTATTGATTTTTATTGTAAAAGGGGGAATTATGAGGATTATGGAGATTTGTAAAAATCATATGATGTAAAAACAAGAGATATGCAATATTTGCAAAATAATATGGTTAAAGCCATATTAGCAAATAAATTTGTATAAAAAGGGTCTTATTTTCTTGTAAAGGAAGTAGAATTTTCTTGGAGAAAATTGTAACAGGGAGAATTAAAGTCAAGTTCATTTTGGAAAAATAATTCTTTGGAGGAGAATATTGTAAGCACAAAGGCCTTTTTGAGTGTCTTCAAGTGTTGAGAGGAGATTGTGAGAGATTTTATGCAAGTTTTGGAGCTTGGATATTGTAACAAGGCAAAATTCAATTTCTTGGCAACATTAATAAAGCGATCCTACTTGAGAAGCAGACCCAAAGACGTAGTCCTAATTAGACGAACTCTATTATCAACCTGCGTGTTCTGATCTTCTATCTTATTCTTTTATCTTCTATCTATCATTCTCTCCATTTCTTTTCATTTTTCATTCGTAATTTTATTTCTAATTGCAACATTATAGTAGTTAGATAATCTTTTCAAGTTATGTAAATTTTAATGAACTAGTTTTACATTTTCAACAGTTAAGAAGCATAATCACACAATATTGCCTGGATTGGGAGAAATTGTAATTCGAATCAATTTACAAGTTAATTTTGTAAACTCTAATTACAAATCAAAATTAGACTTAATAAGGCCTTGATTTGGTGTTGTGAGGTGTTTTTCACATCCAGACTAGGTCTTGGACCCTTTCAAATGCATTTAATGATGTCTTGTAAAGGTGTTGTAAAAGACTTTCATGACTTTTTAGGCTTAATAAACCCATTTTCCCCTAATTCAACATTATAAAATTTATCCTCACATCAATCTAGAATGCTTGTAAAATAAACTTAACTTTATTCTAGTGTTGTAATGTGCTTTACACATTCATATTGCATGTTGTGCCTTCCTAGGTAGTGTGGACCTTATTTTAGTGTTGTAAAGTGTATTTAATCACACTTTCAAATTGCATTATGTGTCCCAAGCCCTAATTGACCTTTATATTATCACTAATAGGCCCCTATTAACATATATTGCGCATCCCAAGGAAATATTTGATGAAATAACTGACATAGGGATCATATAAACCTTATTTCCTTACTTCCTATCATCCTAGTTGTCAAATGGGCCCCACTAGAACTAATTCACTACCTGTGGTGAATGAGTCCTTGCTAGGTGGGACTGATTCACCCAAGGTGGTGAATGAGTCCCATTTGGGCCAATTTTGACCTTTGATTGAGAAAAACTGAAATTTACGATTATTATTTTTACATGTTGGCCTTGGGGATCCAATTTATAGGCTAATAAGGTGAATTTCCTATAAAATAAACTCTCTAAACCATATATCATAACCATTCTCCATTATTCATCCATCATATTAGGTATGTGTAGGACCATGATGGGCTAAAAAGTGGCAATATGATGGGTATGTGTAGGGTATGTGGCTGACGACTTTTTTTACCCTAAAATTGATGAAACAAAAAGGGTTTTAAAGGATATTCTCAGCTTTCCAACAATATAAATTATGTTTTAATTTGAATTTAATAAACATATATTATTCATTTTGTATTTGAATTACGACTAAAGTCCTGATTGATGGGCTGATGGAAAAAAATCTATAGCTTTCAAATAGTATCATATTTTTTGAATCTGAAACATGTGTCACACTCTATGCTTTGCATAATATAGGATTTAAAAAATTGAATTTCATGAAGTTTTGACCAAGTTAAGTGGTCAAACATGAGTTTTATATTTTTAAAAGTTGTAATAAAAAATTCATAATTAATTATTTACTTAGAAAAAAATTAAAAAAAATATGTATCACATTAGGACATGAGTCCTCTACTTATATCTAAAATATTATAAAAAAATATTATCATTTTATTGTGGTTAGGGTGGTTAGATAGACACCTACTTCTTATTTTTTCCCTGAAATTTAAGTCCTACTGCATTGAAATTTCAAATTTTCACCAAATAGATTTCTTTTTAAATAAACCTAGTAGTTTAGAAACTACATTCAATTTGCTATAGATTCTATTCTTACATATTTTGGAAATAATTTAAATAACTTATTCAAATTTTTACGTCAAGTTTCCTAACTCTTAGTTTTTTGAATTTTTTGCCACTTAAGGGCTTATTTTTTCCATGATGATCCTGCACATACCCATTCTTCCATCTCAAGTCAAGCAAGTTAGGGTTTCATCATTTCAAGTCATTAAGATAGCAATTTTCAAAAGTCCAAGGGTAGATTCTCCATGTTTTGCTACAGAAATTCAAGATTGAAATATTCATGGAAAGGTAATTACTCCATTATTGCATGCTTCATTACATTCTTTCTCTATTTTGGTTTAATTACCTAAAAGGGGTTTGACAAAGGCAAACCCCCATGCCCTAACATCTAACGTCTCCCTTTTTTGTCTTGTGTGTTTGTAGATTTAGACATCTTGAAGGCTTAAAAATCATTGAAGATTGCATTGCAAAGTTGTTCAAGTCATCTCTTCATTGGATAAGTCAAAATACCCACAAAAGGTCACTTTTAGGCCCAAATTTGATAGTTTCAAAACTGGACACTTGGAGAAGTAGAAAGTGCAGACTGGAAGCTCTTGTTTCCACCTTTGAATCTTTAGAAATTAAAAAGTGGACTAATTTTCCATGGGTGACAAATGAGTCCCACTACTAGGCCTAATTTTGGTTTTTTGCATTTTTGGATACCCTTTTGTTCAAAATGGGCTCCAAAACAATTTCACAAAACTGGGACTAATTTTCCCAATATGGTGAATGAGTCCCACCAGGCCTAAAAATTAGCATCAACAACATTTCAAAAGTAATTTCAAGTCTTCAACAAGTTTACAGGTGCACTTCTTCAGTTTCATTCATTTATGTGGTAGTTTACCTTCATTTCTAGGTGTTTTTGCATTATACAATGTGTTTTCAAACACTTCACATTTCATTATTTTTGCATTCATAATCATTCAATTTCATTACATAGTTGCATTTACATTACTACATTTAGTCTTAATCACATCATACATTCCTTTATTTGAGTGATACACCTAGATTTTGGGTGTGGGATCTATCTCTTTCCTTTAGGTGAAAGACCTGAATTGAGCAACAGAGAGTCATAGACTTCCATACACCTCAAATCTATGGTTCAAGGACAAACAATTCCAATCACTTATACCATCTTGTGAATGGGGAAAACAATCAACAATTGTGCTTTAGGAAAAACACATCCAACCACAACTTACAAAGCTTGAGAACCAAGTCCTCATCGCGTATGTAGCAACCATTATAGATCACTGCTACTATGATCATAAATGATATGAGATAGTTGCTGCTACCACCTGAAAACCAATTTTTTCTTTAGTCATTTTGGCACAAATAGTTTTGTCACTAATGCAATTTAGGACCTTGTTGCTAGTGACTCATTAGAGGTTGTTGATTGTCATCCAACCTCTTGTGTCCCTATCCTCCAATTGATTTGCTACTTAGAAAATTTTTCTTTGAGGCTCAATTTTACAATCATCCACTTCAATCTACTCTCTAAATATAAAAAATATCTTCAAACCATTTCTAGCTTTTGTTTTACTCATCAATAGATATCCAAAACACTTTAAATTTTGAAATTTTGTTAAGAAATGAGAAAGATATCATAGTTTTACTGTAACTAAAATAATTTAATATAAAAATTCCATTAAAAAAATACTTGACATCAAGCCATTTTTTCTTTTCTAGTAGCTTCTTTGTTTTTTTATCATAGACCTAGCATCATGAATGCTCTAATACCATATAAGAAATATGAGCAAAGATAGAGAAGCAAGAATAGTTAAAAACAAAATTGTACGAACTCTCTTATTTTTCATTCAATATAGATTACATATATATAGGATTTCATATTCTATATTATAGGAAACCTCCTATAACAACTCTCCTAAATATATGAGTTGATTGAACAACTCAAATCCCTATAAAAACTCGTATAGTTCAATAATATATTTTCCTACACATGAAATTCTAACAAACATGCTATAATATTAAGTTGTTTCTCAACTTAATATTAATGTACAAACCTTATTATTTTATCATTATTATATACATTCTATGATGCAATATTTTTCACACCCATGTGAACACTAATTCCCAACAAATACTCCCATACATATTGGTTACTCATTCATGAGAATGCATAGGTATGTCTACCTACCTATACTCATGCACACATATACTCACATGTATGAGTTATCATGGACATGCACACACATATATATATATATTCATTCTATGTATATATTTCATCAACTAACATATAGAAAAAAGAACGCATAAGAAGAAATCAATTTCAATGTAAGGAATCAATCATACAATCCTAGTTAAAATACTCAAAAAACAAGATCATAAATAGGTATGTGCAGGATCATCATGGAAAAAATAGGCCCTTAAGTGGCAAAAAATTCAGAAAAAATCAATGTTAGGCAACTTGACGTAAAAATTTGAATAAGTTATCTATATTATTTCAAAAATATGTAAGAATATAATTTGTAGAAAATTGAATGAAGTTTCTAAACTACTAGGTTTATTTAAAAATAAATAAAATCAAATTTGAAATTTCAATGTAGTAGTCCTTAAATTTCAGGGAAAAAATAAGAAGTAGGTGTCTGTCTGACCACCCTAACCATAATAAAATGATAATATTTTTTTATAAGATTTTATATATAAGTAGAGGACTCATGTCCATATTTTTTTGTAATTTAACATTATGTCAAAAATTCATGAAATTTATTTTTTCTTTTTTAAATCCTATATTATGTGAAGCATAGAATGTGACGCATGTTTTGGATTCAAAAAATGTGATACTGTTTAAAAGTTGCAGATGTTTTTCAATCAACCTATCGATCAGGACTTTAGTCGTAATTCTAATAGAAAATGAATAATAATTAATTATTAAATTCAAATTAAAGCATAGTTTATATTGGTGGAAAGCTGAGAACCTCTTCTAAAAACCCTTTTTGTTTCATCAATTTTGGGTTAAAAAAAAGTCATCAGCCACATACCCTACAAATACCCATAATATTGCCACTTTTTGGCCCATCATGATCCTACACATACCCAAACCAATAACAAAGCATTCAAAACCAAGATAGAAGGTTACTTAATAATCATCCAAACTGAGTTAACTCAACTTAGACCAGCTAGGGTGTGAGTGTATGCTCAAATAGGTTCATCTGGGTTACCAAACCAAGTTATTCTCTTGAGTGATACCCCTCCTCTCTTTTGGAGGTTCGATCATGTTCCTACATCCAACATAGTACATCATAACAGTAGTTAGCCAATATCAATACAATCATATGCATCATACACATCACTATCAAAATCATTATAAATATAAACTTTAATTAAACATTCATTCATCAAATTCCATCTAGATTCATATAAAACATAATCATGAGTATTATATTGAAGCATTTCTAACCCATCAAGGTAAAATTAAATAGGTAATACCATAATGGGGTGTAACATATTCCCCTCCTTGTGAATCATTGTACCCGATGATTATAAGTATCAATATGGACATAACATAAACACAAAACATAGCATCATAAAACATCATTATTTACAAGAGTTCTCAAAATCTAGTATGACTTGAGTAAACTTTTGCATTAGCTTAGCATAGTATTCCAAAGTAACAAAATCTTCTACATTTTGATCCCACTAGACCTTGCATTGTAGAACCTCTTTATTATGTAAGTGAAGCTAATGTGTTCCAAGCACCTTGAGAGGTTCAATCATTACCACTCTTGGGTATTGTACCTGTAAATCATTCCAATCAATAACATGGTTATCTCCTAGAATGTAATTCTTTAGGTATCACACATGGAAAACATTATGCATTCTAGCTAGAGCTAGTGGTAAATAAATTCTATATGCAACAAGGTTGACTTCCTCAAGAACCTCAAAAAAACCTACATAACGCAAAGCTAGTTTGGATGGTTTTCCAAAATTTATGGAAATCTTGTGAGGTTTAACTCTTAACAAAACCTTCTCCCCTACTGAGAATTGTCTGGGTACCCACATGGAATCTACATAACTCTTTTTCCTATCATATGCTTTTGCTAGCCTCTTCTTAATAACACTAACTTGCTCCTCCATCTCTAATAAAATTTCTAGCCCAAGGCTTATCCTATCTTTTAGAATATTCCATCTTATACGATTTTGATAGTTCCTACCATACAATGCTTCAAAGATCCATCTTGATCACATAATGATAAGAGTTTCTATATGTAAACTCAAAAAATGATAGGTAATCTTCCCACTTGTATTGATGATCCATGAAATACATCCTCAATAGATCCTCTAAAACTTGGTCCACTTTTTTAGTTTGACCATCTATTTCTAGATGATAAGCCAAACTAATGGTCAAATATGTTCCAAGTGAAGAAAAAATGGTTTTCCAAAACATAGAAGTCACACAAGTATCTCGATCTAAGATAATCTTCTTGGGAATTTCATGCAACCTAAATACTTCTTGAATGAATTTCTGAGCTATAATAGGAGCTCCATTCGTCATATTCCCTAGTATAAAGTGTGTCACCTTTTTAAGCCTGTCCAATGCTACTAGAATGACATTGTTCTTGTTCCTTGGCATTGGTAGACCTTGCACAAAATCCATGCTAATGATTTTCCACTTACTCTCAAGAACTTGATGAGGATACAAAAGGCCTATAGGGTGATGATGCTCTACGTTTACCCTCAGACATTCTATGCAACTTGCTACAAATCTTGTAGCATCCCCTTTCATTCCTTTCCAAAATTATAATTACTTCACATTAGCCAACATCTTAGTCACACCAGGATTCCTAGAATATTGTGTAGTATGAACTTCTCTCCACACTAAATTCCTCAATTCCTAAGAATTAGGTACATAAATTATTCCTTTCAACCTTAGGAAACCATCAGATTCAAAATGAAATCCTTCATACCTTGAGTCTTGTGAATTATCTACGAGAGCTTGCTTGACTTGCTAGTAGTATTCATCACCTTTAGACTCTTGCAACACTTGACCATAGAAATTGGTTTGAATTGATATCATGGAGGAGATATGCCTCCTACAACATAAGGCATCTACAACCTAATTCTCCTTCCCCTTAATATAGTTGATGTTAAAATCATAGTCAAATATCAACTCCAACCACCTTCTTTTCCCTCCATTCAGATTTAGTTGGGTAAATAAGTATTTGAGACCATGATGATCGGTCTTCATTTCAAAAGATTTTCCCAACATATAGTGTCTCCACATCTTTAATGCATAAATAATAGCCACTAACTCTAAATCATGCAAAGCATAATTTTTTTCATAAGGCTTAAGCTTCCTTGATTCATAGGCTATAAATTGTCCATCCTACATCAATACTTCACTCAGACCTTCTCCTGATACATCAGCAATAACAATAAAGTTACGATCTCAATTTGGTACCTTCAGTATTAGTGTAGTGGTCAACTTCTTCTTGAGTAGATTAAATGTTGCTTGATATTTTTCCATCCACTAAAACTTCTTCCCTTTTCATTGTAAGGAGGTAATAGGAAAAGCTATCCTAGAAAAGTTCACAACAACTTCTAATAGTAACCAGTCAAACCCATAAAACTTCTAACTTCAAGCACATTCTTAGGCACTAGCAACTCAAGTACTACTTTTATCTTAGTTGGATCAGCTGCAATCCCATCGGTTGAAATCGTATGGACTAGGTATTATACCTCTCTTTGAAAGAAAGTACATTTAGAGAGTTTCCCAAATAGTTTATTCTCTCTTAACTATTGGAGAACTAACTCTAGATGCTTGAGATGCTCCTCTTAATTCTTGGAATGGATAACAATATCATCCAAAAAGGCCAACAAAGATTCTTCCAAGCAATCTTTGAATACATTATTCACTAGGTTCAAGAATTATGTAGGTACATTCATCAATTGAAAAGGTAGGACCATGAACTCATAATGACCATACCTTGACCTAAAAGCTATTTTTTATATATCTTCATCCTTGATCCTTAGTTGATAATAACCTCAATGTAGATCAATCTTTGAAAATATTGCCACTCTTTGCATCTAATCAAATAGATCTTCAATACGTTGTAATAGATACTTATTCTTTACTATTTCTTTGTTAATAAAATAATAATCAATGCACAATACCAGTGTGTCATCCTTCTTCTTCACAAAGATTAGAGGCGCTCCCCATGGTGAAATATTGGGTCTTATCAATCACTTGGATAATAATTCTTCTAATTGTTCCTTTAACTCCATTAATTCTATTATGTTAATCCTATAAGGTACTTTCGATATAGGTTCCAACCTTGGAACTATGTCAATGGAGACATCAAACACTCTCTTGGGAGGCAATCTAAGTAATTCCTTTGGAAATGCATCCACAATTTTTTGTAAAATAGGATATTTCTCCATATCTATTTTTCTATATTCTACCACCTCACCCTCTTTAACATCCAAAATTATTATGTTATGCATCATTATTATATACATTCTATGATGCAATATTCCTAACACCTATGTGAACACTAATTCCAAACAAGTACTCCCATACATATGGGTCACTCCTTCATGAGCATGCATAGGTATGTCTACCTATGTATGCTCATGCAAACATATACTCACATGTATGAGCTGTCATGGACATGCATACACACACACACAAATATATATATTCATTTTATGTATATATTTCATCAACTAACATATACAAAAAAAAAACACATAAGAAGAACTCAATTTCAATGTAAAGACTCAATCATACAATCCTAGTCAAAATACACATAGAACAATATCATGAACTAATAAAAAAAAAATTCAAGACCAAGATAGAAGGTTACTTAATAATCACCCAAACTGACTTGACTCTACTTAGACAACCTAGGGTCCGAGTGTGTATGCTCAAAAGGGTTCATCTGGGTTACCAAATCAATTTCTTCTCCTGAGTGATACCCGCCTCTCTTTTGGAGGTTTGATCATGTTCCTACATCTATCTTAGTACATCATAGCAGTAGTTATCCAATATCAATACAATCATATGAATCATACACATCACTATCAAAATCATTATAAATATATACTTGAATTAAACATTCATTCATCAATTCCATCTAGATTAATATAAAACACAATCATAAGTATTATATTAAAGCATTTTTAACCCATCAAGCTAAAATTAAATAGGTAATAACATAATGGGGTGTAACATATTCCCATCCTAGTGAATCATCGTCCTTGATGATTATAAGTATCAACATGGGAATAACATAAACAAACAACATGGCATCATGAAACATCATTGTTTACAAGAGTTCTCAAAATCTAGTATGACTTGAGGAAAATTTTGCATCAACTTAGCATAGTATTCACAAGTAGCAAAATATTTTGCCTTCTAATCCCACTA
Organism: Sequoia sempervirens; assembly: GCA_007258455.2. Taxonomy (NCBI): domain Eukaryota; kingdom Viridiplantae; phylum Streptophyta; class Pinopsida; order Cupressales; family Cupressaceae; genus Sequoia; species Sequoia sempervirens. Next base: position 369,119,842 of record VDFB02193867.1, read on the forward strand.
GACCTTGCATTGTAGAACCTCTTTATTATGTAAGTGAGGCTTATGTGTTCCAAACACCTTGAGAGGTTTGATCATTACCACTCTTGCGTGTTGTACCTCTAAAGCATCAATCAATAACATGGTTATCTCTTGGTATGTACTTTAGGTATGACACATGAAAAAAATTATGCATTCTAGCTAGAGCTAGTGGTAAAGCAATTCTATACGCAACAAGGTTGACTTCCTCAAGAACCTCAAAAACACCTACATAACACAAAGCTAGTTTGGATGGTTTTCCAAACTTTATGGAGCTCTTGTGAGGTTTAACTCTTAACAAAACCTTCTCCCCTACTGAGAATTTTCTAGGTACCCACTTGGCATCTACATAACTCTTTTTCCTATCATATGCTTTTGCTAGCCTCTACTTAATAACACCAACTTGCTCCTCCATCTCTGATAAAATTTCTAGCACAAGGCTTATCCTATATTCTAGATTATTCCATCTTATAGGAGTTTGATAGTTCCTACCATGCAATGCTTCAAACGAAGCCATCTTGATCACAAAATGATAAGAGTTGTTTTATGCAAACTCAACAAACGATAGGTAATAAAGTCCCACTTGGATTGATGATCCATGAAATACATCCTCAATAGATCCTCTAAAACTTGGTCCACTCTTTTAGTTTGACCATCTTTTTTTTGATGATATGCCAAACTAATGGTCAACTATGTTCCAAGTGAAGAAAACATAGTTTTCCAAAACCTAGAAGTCACACGAGCATCCCTATCTGAGATAATCTTCTCAAGAATTTCATGCAACCTAAATACCTCTTGAATGAATTTCCAAGCTATAATAGGAGATTCGTTTGTCAGATTCCCTAGTATAAAGTGTTGCACATTTGTAAGCCTATCCACTACTACTAGAATGGCATTGTTCTTATTCCTTGACATTGGTAGACCATGCATAATATCTGTGCTAATGATTTTCCACTTACTCTCAGGAACTTCATAAGGATACAAAAGACCTATAGGATGACGATGCTCTACCTTCACCCTTTGATATTCTAAGCAACTTCATACAAATCTTGTAGCATACCCTTTCATTCCTTTCCAAAAGTATAATTACTTCAGGGTATGTGCAGGATCATGATGGGCCAAAAAGTGGCAATATGATGGGTATGTGGCTGATGACTTTTTTTTTACCAAAAATTGATGAAACAAAAATGATTTTTAAAGGAGATTCTCAGCTTTCCACCAATATAAATTATGCTTTACTTTGAATCTAATAAGTAACTATTATTCATTTTCTATTCGAATTATGACTAAAGTCCTGATTGATAGGCTGATTGAAAAACATCTATAGCTTTCAAACGGTATCACATTTTTTGAATAAAAAAATGTGTCACATTCTATGCTTCACATATTATAGGATTAAAAAAAGAAAAATTAAATTTCATGAATTTTTTACCAAGTTAAGGTGGCCAGACATACGAGTTTTTATATTTTTTAAAGTTTGTAATAAAAAATTCATAATTAATTATTTACTTGAAAAAAAATTACAAAAAAATATGCATCACATTAGGACATGAGTCCTCTACTTATATCTAAAATATTATAAAAAAAAGTATTATAATTTTATTGTGGATAGGGTGGTCAAACATACACCTACTTATTTTTTCCCTAAAATTTAAGTCTACTACATTGAAATTTTAAATTTTCATAAAATAGATTTTGTTTTTTAAAACAAAATTAGTATTTTAGAAACTACATTCAATTTTCTATAGATTCTATTCTTACATATTTTTGAAATAATATAGATAACTTATTCAAATTTTTATGTCAAGTTGGCTAACTATAATTTTTTTGAATTATTTGCCACTTAAGGGCCTATTTTTTCTATCATGATCCTCTACATACCCTTCACATCAACCGACATCCTAGTCACACCAGGATTCCTAGAATATTGTGTGGTATGAACTTCTCTGCACACTAAATTCCTTAATTCCTAAGAATTAGGTACATAGATTCTTCCTTTAAACCTTTGCAAACCATCAGATTCAAAATGAAATCCTTCATACCTTGAGTCTTGCGGAGTATCTGTGAGTGCTTGCTTGACTTGCTCATAGTATTCATCACCTTTGGACTCTTGCAACACTTGACCCTTGAAATTGGTTTGAATCAATATCATGGAGGAGATATTCCTCTTACAACTTAGGGCATCTGCAACTCGATTCTCCTTCCCCTTAATATAGTTGATGTTAAAATCATAGTCAAATATCAACTCCAACCACCTTCTTTTCTTTGCATTCATATTTAGTTGGGTAAATAAGTACTTTAGACTGTGATGATCAGTCTTCATTTCAAAAGGTTTTCCCAACATGTAGTGTCTCCACATTTGCAATGCATGAACAATAGCCACTAACTCTAAATCATGCAAAGCATAATTTTTTTCATAAGGCTTAAGATTCCTTGATTCATAGGCTATGACTTGCCCATCCTACATCAATACTCCACCCAAACCTTCTCTTGATGCATCAATGATAAAAATAAAGTTAAGATCTCAATCTGGTACCTTCAGTATCGATGTAGTGGTCAACTTCTCCTTGAGTAGATTAAATGTTGCTTGAAATTTTTCCATCCAATAATACTTCTTCCCTTTTTTATGTAAGGAGGTAATAGAAAAAGCTATCCTAGAAAATTTCACAATAAACTTCTAATAGTAACCATCCAAACCCATAAAACTTCTAACTTCAAGAACATTCTTAGGCACTAGCAACTCAAGTACTACTTTTATCTTAGTTGGATCAACTATAATCCCATCAGTTGAAATCACATGAACTAGGTATTATACTAAGCTATTTGAAAGAATGTACATTTAGAGAGTTTCCCAAATAGCTTATGCTATCTTAACTATTGGAGGATAGACTCTAGATGCTTGAGATGCACCTCTTCATTCTTGGAATGGATAAGAATATCATCCTAAAAGACCAACACAAATTTGTCGAAGCAATCTTTGAATACATTATTCGCTAGGTTCAAGAATACTGTAGGTGCATTCATCAATTTAAAAGGTAGGGCCATGAACTCATAATGACCATATCATTTCCTAAAAGCTATTATTACATATCTTCATCCTTGATCCATAGTTGATGATAACCCAAACATAGATCAATCTTTGAAAGTAATGCCACTCCTTGCATCTAATCAAAGAGATCATTAATATGTTGCAATAGATACTTATTCTTTATTGTTTCTTTGTTAAGAAAATGATAATGAATACATAATCCCAATGTGTCATCCTTATTCTTCACAAAGATTGTAGGGACTCCCCATGGTGAAATATTGGGTCTTATCAATCCCTTTGACAACAATTCTTCTAATTGTGCCTTTAACTCCATTAATTCTATTGTGCTCATCCTATAAGGTACTTTTGATATAGGTTTTGAACCTGGAACTATGTCAATGTAGACCTCAAACACTCTCTTGGGATGCAATCCAAGTAATTCCTCTAGAAATACATCTGCAAATTTTCATAAAATAGGGTATTTCTCCATATCTATTTTCTAGATTCTACCACCTCACCTTCTTTAACATCTTGGGGCTTAGGTCCATAATATACGATGTCATCTTGAGAAATTAACTCATTACATTCCTCAAGTTTCTCCATCTTGATGGTAAAATTTTGACAACCTTTCTTCTTTTCCCTATGCATTTGTAAGGAAAATATCTTCCACAACATAACTTCTCTCAATGTTCCTTGCAAGAACACCCAGTTACCTAGATTGTCTAAACATTCTACTATTTTAGCATGCAAATCTACTTATTCCATGTATTTCCTTAGCCATTTCATTCCTAAAATGACATCATAAGATCCTAGGGGTACTACATATAGATTCAATTTCGAAGAGAAACTCGGAAGCTCAACCTTTGCTTCAAAATATACATTGCTCCACATTAGCTATTATCTAGTTAGCATATTCAACCATCCAATACTTTTCCATATAGCCAGCCTTTCTAGATATACTACTAGCTATTCTAGGTGAAACAAAAAATTTAGTGGAACCAATATCAATAAGAATGGAAATAGGTGTTCCAAATAAAGTACTTGATATTTCCATTAGAGTCATCTAGTACTCATCTTGTCGGTTCTCCAATGTAGCATGAATCCTTTACTAGAATGCTTCTTGTTGAGAAGGTAGTGGATTTCCTTGTGACTGTGTCCCTTATGGTTTCCTGGGACACTGGTTAACAAAGTGATCTCTACCACAAGTATAACACAATCTGAAATGCCTAATCCTTTTTGTAGCTCTTCTAGAACTACTCTCATTCCTTTCAGCATTGTTGTTTCCCCTTCGGTCCCTTTTTGAATTATTTCTCTTATTATGGGATCCTTTGTCCTCTTTCCTTTGGTATTCTTACCCTTCACTAGGATTTCTTGAAGCTTGATTGGATTGTGACCAATTGAACTTCTTGTGATTCTTCTCACATTAGTTCAACATAGACTTAAACCTTTGTTCCTTCTCAATCACTTTCTCATACACCAAGTCCATTGTAGCAGAACTGTGTATGTCTACCTCACCACCTATCTGAGCATTTAGGCCCATGATATACTTCCTACTATGAAATCGCTTGTCCTTTTGGTACATAGGTACATACCTTAGGAGACGAGATAATTTTTCTCAATACTTGTTAATTAAGGAAACTCCTTACCTTAGATTTTGGAAGTCGATAAGCTTTTAATCAAAGAACGGTTGATTCAACTATCGTTTCTGGAAAATCTCCACAAGTTCACTCCATGTGAGCATTAGGGAACTAAGCCCAAGCTCCATCTTCTTATTCATCCACTAATTAGAAACTTCACTAGATAATTAGAAATCTCCCCAAACAACTTTAATGACCTTGAAGTAATTTTTGATCTTAAAGTACTTCTCCATCTAGGTGAGCCATGCCTCAATGACATCCCCACTAGTACTTCCTTCAAACTTTGAAGGAGTAATCTTTCCCATGTCCCAAGATAACTCACTAGCAAGTCATTTCTGCTTCCTTCCTTCTGACCTAGATTGAGATTCATCATCTCCATGTTCACTAGACTGAGTACACTCATGGGAATTTTCTCCTTCTTCATCATTATTAGGAATTTCCTTTTCATTATTAGGAACCTTCTATTCCACCCTTTATTTTCCCCTTACCTCAGATTGCTCAAGGTTTCCTATTCTTGCTCTAGTTTCATCCATCATAGCTAAAAGACAGTCCAACTTAGCCCCAAAATTTTTGGTCCTTGGCCAACTTCTTTGCCTTCCCCAAAGTTAGTTCTAGTCCTTACCATTTTCAACAAGAAAGTTTATACCTAGAGGTTTCATTTTCAATTAGATTCTAGGAATGTTTACATATCACTTAAATCATTTCCAAAGAACAAACATTCATAAAAGAAATTTCACAAAGAGTGTATACGCAAATTTTGTCCAAAACATGATTTTCTTTTATTTCAATAGGATTTCAATATCCTAGAATTTACATGGAATGACTATTCAAATAGTCAAGAGGAAAGTATCCATCAGATTCACTCTGAGACACATAACTACATGGAGTATACCCATCATTTCCAAATATATACCCTTTACTTCACTATATTCATTTGCATTTAAAATGTGTTAACATAAATGTTAACTTATGCGCATTCCATATTACATATCTAGCGTTTTATATTGTGCGCTAAGATAGATGCCATGCACTATCAAGATATATCATAAACAATATATATATATATATATTATTAATATATATAATCCACATATTATATATATGTATATATATGTATATATTTATATATAATCACATTCTCTTGATTATTAAAATAAATCTATTGCCAATAGATATAAGCATGTATTAAATAATCACATATGTATACATATATTAGTATAAATGTATATATGTTTCTAAAAACATACTACATACATACATACATACATACATACATACATATATATATATTTTGATTATCAAATTCAAACTCATATATGCATGCACTCATCGAATGATGTGTATACATGTCCTTTTTATCCAATCGATACTCCAATACATATGGGTTACCTATTCATGAGCATGCATCATTACGTCTACCTACGTATACTCATGCACACATATACTCAAATGAATGAGTTATCATGGACATGCACATATACACATATATATTCTATACATATATACTTTGTCGACCAACATATACCAAAAAAAACACATAAGAAATTTCTTCCAATGAAAAGACTCAATCATACAATCCTAGTCAAAATACTAAAAAAAAAGATCGTAAACCAATAACAAAACATTCACTTGACCAAGAAAAAAGGTTACTTACTAATCACCTAAACTAATTTGACTCAACTTAGACCAACTAGGGTGGGAGTGTGTGTATTCTCAATTAGGTTCATCAGGGTTACTAGATCAAGTTCTTCTCTTGAGTGATACACCCCCTCTATTTTAGAGGTTTGATCCTATTCTTGCATCCAACTTAGTACACCATAACAGTAGTTAGCCGATATCAATACAATCATGTGCATCATATACATCATTGTAAGAATCATTGTAAATATAAACTTGACTTAAACATTCATTCATCAAATTGCATCCAGATTCATATAAAACACAATCATATATATATATATATATATATATATATATATATATATATATATATATATATATATATATATATATATATATAAAAGCATTTTTAACCCATCAAGGTAAAAGTAAATAGGTAATAATGCAATGGGGTGTAACATTTAGGGTTTAAGGTTTAGGATGCCTTGAAGGTTGTTTTCAAATTTCTTGCTAGTGCCTTGTTTTTGCAATGCACCAAAGGAAACTTGATATTAGGATCATGAAATTTCTTGGTGTTCTCACGCTTGCAAAGCTTTGCAAAAATAGTGCTATCTTGATAATTTGAATGCATCTCTATATGGCGTCTTGATACTCCTTGTACATTTTATGATAGCTAGTTCTACTTTGGTAATGAAGCGAGATACCATAATTCTTGATTATTGTTGGATTTTTTTTTTCAAAAATCTTATTAATAGCAAGCATTTATCTATTAATATTCTTCACCTTCCATAGCTTCCTCAAAATATACCAGAACTTGGATTTAGCATGAACATCATAATTTGTAGCCCATGATTTCATCCTATAGATAATATTTTCATCAATTGGAGTTGAAAAAACCCACCCAACAACTTGATATTGATGAAACATGTACTTCACCATTGTTTCCTTTATGGCAATAGGTATGAATAGAGGAGAGACACACAAAATTCAATCAGATTAAAGGGAAGTAAAAATTACACCTCCTTGTCGAATATGTATGAATTGACAATTTTAATGCGGGTAACACACTCAAATTTCTTTGACGATTTCTTGCACTCCCTTATTTCCATTTTTCATATGCAAATAAGAAATCAACACAATAGTATAAAAACCTAGCAATAGAAACCCTACCACAACTATCTATCGGCGAAACAAGAAAATGGGCGAATGGCTTAGGTTGATTGGAAAGCCCACGCAGCAAAAAGTTTGAGAAAAATATGGCAGAGCCCCCATTTGAGTGTACACTTTCCTCAAATGTTTAAATCATATTCATCCACTCCCATATCTACTATCACACCTTATGGCATGGACATAGATATTATTTGGGGGCGTCAATAGTGTAGGTTTGATGTTGCGTGGCTTATCATGAGCAGATTCGACTGGTAAGGAACTTAACACGCCTCTTTCTATTGTTGCAGTCTGCACTTGTATTTTGATTGGGGATAGCACGACGTTCAAATGAGATAATTGGCATCTATCGCTCACAGTCTAATCGCCACGCCTGAGTGTAATGGTTGTAAACTCCGCTACTCCAGATTCAAATTCCATGGCAGCGTCTCCAAATGAGCCAGGATAACTGGCGAAATCTTGCGAAAAAAACAATGTGAAAAGAGGTCTTGTGCCTCTTGCATTGCCCAATCCTGACAATGTGGGAGACGATGAAGATGCAACTCTCGATTCACTACTTTTTATGCCATATTTCTACTCGTCCTTCGGACTGCAATGCACAGGCACTAAGAGTGAACCTGCTCTGATACTATATGAAGGGTAAACTCTCAATTGATCCATAATCATTAAGAATGGTTACAATTTATAGGAGAGGATGCGGATGTATGGGATGTACAACTGTTGATATAACCACCTTTGCCTTAACTAACTAAACAATGTGATACTACTCAATTGTTACGCTAATAACTCCTAGAATTCCACATATGCTTGAATGTGATTATTAGAATCTTAAGGATCTTCTCAAGAGAAACTTAGCTATTTCTTCCTTGCACCTATAGTCAAATCACTATAGGAAGCTAAATCCGATGGCCCAAAATGCTTTCGCGAAACCAATACTATAGTGTGAATTAGAGAAATAGAGGCACCATGTATCTTACTCTAGTAGAGTCACTAACATCCATTTTAAGGGATATTCCTTAAAATATTCGAAATCAAATGCTTCACCTGAAGCATCAACTTTTTTTTGGATGTTGCTCTTCCTCTTGTATGTTACTCTGGAGGGGAGTCTTCTCCCTCTTCAAAATTTCTCTATTTCTGTTTCTGATTCTCCTTCGATAGTGGTTCACAGAAAGAAGAAGCACTCTTCTAAGAAAGTTACGGTTTCATTTAACTTGTTTTTTGAGGTTTTACCTAGTTCAAGCGCTGCTTCTTGAACAGTTTCTCATTGTCTTCTGATTGGTCCTGTGTTGGTTGTTGTTTCTCTTGGTTTGATTGTGTTGGACCATTTTGTTTTGCTGAGTTGTATGACTCTGTTTTTTCCATTTTGTAAGGGTCAGGGCCCTTCCCTTCTTATCTAATAAAAAAAAAGGTGATGCTTATTAGAGTTTCTGAAAACTATTAATCTATAATAATTATTAACTTAAATATATAGGTTGCTAAGGTTTCTATGGTTATTTCTTTGACTCATTTAATACGAAACAATGTGAACTTAAAAAAATGAGAGAAATCACTATAAGATGGGTGATTTTCTATTGTATTTGGGAGGGACAACTCTCTCATTTGATAGGATTTTTGGGGTTTTTGAGTAATTTTAATCTAAAAATATCAAAAAAGAAAAATAATAGAAAAGGGATGAAAAGGGAAAAATATAGAATACCTAAATGAGATAAATATAGAAAACCATATAAATTACTCATGAATAAAAAAATAATAACACATTTGAATTTAATTCTCACATAGATCATAAGCATGTAAATAAATATTTAAACAATTTACATTTCCCACAAAATACAAGAAATAGATTGAAAAAAATATGCACTAGAATAAAAGTAATATGAAATCTAACAATAGAAATTATTTACAAGATTTTGTAGTCCATGAAGAGATTCAACAAAAGGATTATTCATTGTAACTAATTCGAGATCACCCCTTTAATATGTTGTGGGACTTGTAAAGTCTACTTGCAATTTTATAAAATTGTGAAATTACTTTGAAGTTTCGCATTGCCAATACTTATTTATTTTATCATGTTTTAGAATTTTTGAAAACCTTCACAAATTTTTTAAAATTGCATGAATTGTAAACTTAGACATTTTTTGACAACTTAAAACAACTGAGTTCTTTCTTGAATTATCTACAAATAAGTCTATTTAAAATTTTATAATTTTAAATTAAAAACTTGAAATTTGACTCAATCATATTTTACAACAAATAAATTTTATAAATAATTCAAAGCACTTGTAGAACCTTCAAGAAGTCCATTTTCATTGGCATACGTCAACTTGGAGGACTAAAACTTATAAAATTGACATGATTAGGATTTGAAGATGGCATGTGTACATCTTTGCTTGTATTTTATATTTATTAGGTTCACTTTATTGTGCTTATGCTTATAATTTTCTTTATCATGGTTTTATTTGCTTTTGGTACAATTATTCTTGCGCTATCACATGTGTAGCTTTTATCTAATCTCCCTCCTTAATTTGCTCACCCCACTGTGAAACACGAAAAATTAAGGGGCATAATATTAATGATCATTTCAATTTTATGTATATTCATATGTGGACATTGGATCATTGTTCTAGCTACTCTAATTCTAATTATGCTTTTCTTTATTTTTTTTACTTTTCTATGCTTGTTTATGTAGATTCAAGTCCATATTGAAGTTGGAGCAAAATATAAAGGTGAAAAGTGTACACCTTAACACTTTTTTTCTTGTTTTACATCATTTTGGGTACATAGATTTATAATATTAAATGGGTCCTTCTAAAAGGAATTAATGTGCACAAACATTTGTGTTCTTAGAAAGATTCTAAATGGTCTTGATTTATGTGTTTAGCGTGAGCATTTAAAGGATATCTATCCTATCAATCATTTACATCCATCATTTGTCGAGGATAAGCATCTAGGATTTGTCCATCACTAGGAAATTAATTCCACATATATCTAACACAAAGGATCACTCACCAACCATTATTTAGCCTTTTGCATCAACAAATGGTGAAATCTTAGCTCTTTAGTAGGCATTTTAATATTTGTCGAGCATTCTATTTTCATCAATTTCTCATGTATTAATCATCTACCATCATTGTAGCTACATCAACATTATTTACATTGTTACTTGATGTCTTCCAATTTTTATCAAAAATATTCAATTGGATTCAAGGCTTGTCTAAGATCATTGCCTAACAAGCTCCTAAAAACATTAATCAATACCACTAGGGTTTCAAAGTGTAGGTGCAAGAGAGATGAATCCTCATTTGTAAGTGCTGAAGATTACAAAGTAAAATTTATATGATTCAATGATATTTTTTGTAATCAAAAGTTATTTCTACGAATTAAAAGTCAAATTTGTGAATCTAAAATTGACTTAACATAAATTCTTACAATAACCCATTCATATTTTATTGTTTTATTTTCAACATTAAGGTACACCTATGATCAAAATTAAAAATCGTCAAATCAACTAAATCGTTTCACTCTTTTGAATTTCCAAAGTTTCAAATTCTATTACATCTCTAAATTAAATCAATTGGATTGTACTACTTGTTGTAGACACCGAAATCTGGTCTAGGCCTGCGACTTCAATATTCTTCATAATTCTTATTCTTCATGGTCATGATTAAATAATCTTAATTATTTAATTAATTCATCTTAACATTAATTCTTCTATTGATTAAATAATCTTAATTATTTAATTAATTCATCTTCTTTTATTTCTTCTATTAATTAAATAATCTTAATTATTTAATTAATTCACACTTTTCTTTATTCTATCTAACTAATTAAATAAACGCTTTTTATTTAATTATCTTACTAATTAACCTAATTCGTCTTGTCAAATTAAATAAATTCTTATTTAATATACTCTTTATCATATCTCAACTATAATTAAATAAATTCATGATTTATTTAATTATTCATTTAAATCCCTTCATCATTAATTAATTAAATATTATTTATTTAATTATCCTTCGAATATTGAGTTTTGAATTAAATGAATTATTTAATTCATTAATTCTATTTTAACGCATTCCTCTATATTTTAGATAATTATGTCAGTTATCTAAGTATTCACTTTTACTCGACTAGACATCTATTTTAATCGTTCAGTTAACTATTGATTTAATGTCTGAGTGGCGTCTTCGAGTAATCTCTTCGTCAAATCATGCAATCCTCTAGTTCTAACTCATTTGCGTGCACATGCATATTAATTAAATATTATTATTTAATTAATTAAGTGTTGTGCGTGCATTCAAATAGAGAGTCATTATAATCAATCTTCATCTTTGTCATGCAAAGATATTTCTTATGTTTTTGAATGCCGAACTGAAGATTAAATCATTTATTTAATCTTTAATTCTATTTCTAATTCGAGTCACTCATGTCATCACTATCAGTTGACAGAATGCATGAATAATCAGTCAATCTCAACCGTCCGTTAATCTTTCAATCTTGGCCTGTCGTTCGAATAATCAATTTTCTATAAATTGATTTGTCATTCTTCATTCCAATCTCTCTCACGAATTTTGTAACTTTTGAGAGCACTCAATCTTGAATCTTTGATATTTTGCTAATCACTATCTTAGGCTATACTTGCATGAACTTGAAAATCTGAGGACAATTATACTACACAAGCAAAATGGAGAAGGGCAATCGAGATGAATCATGGAAATACATTTGAAAAATTGGTGAGATTGTTCTAGTTTTAATTATGCTTTTACTTTCCCATGTTCTTTGTTGCTTAATGAATGAATTTGCATTTTAGATTTTAGTATTGTATGCATGTGTGCTTCTAATGATCTTCTTTGTTTCTATTGTGCAAAAGCTTTCATTTGGCGTTACATTTGGTGAACTCGACGTGAAGACACCATCTTCGCGGATCCGTAGATATTTTATTTTTGTTTTTTGCAGGTTTTCATATGGAACGACGCATGTGAAGTTTTATGCACCGCAATTGACATTCTGAACCGCATCTGACAGAACAACAACACAATTGAAGTTTCTGAACTGCAACTGACTTTTTGAGCCGCAACTAAAAAATAAATGACGCATCTGACTGGTAACGAAATGACGCAATTGACTGGTAAAATTTTATTTTCATTTTCTGCAATCTAAAATTTTCAATTGATTTTCGTGTTACTGATATTTGGTTTTCAGCGTGTGGCCTTTTCGGAGTTAACAAGCTTTTTGCAGGATGATTGACAAAGACAATATTGAAAATTACTAATTAGTTTTTCTACAGGACGTTTGTCAAAGACCCTAGTTAAATTTAAAACCAATTGCTTGGTAGCATAGAAAATCTTTCATTTGGATTAAAATTAACAAGTGTCTACTGTGTTTGGTGTGAAAGCACAAGTTTGGTCACCCTTACAACTTGGTATATCGAAGTATCCTCTCCCCTTGCGCATCCGTGCGATCCTGGGTGTAAGAGAAATGGTTACCAACTCTAGAACTTGGGCCTATTCTGGTGGGAAAAAGTACTCACCCCAGGACGACTCAGACCGGTAGCACCCTGAACCCGAGGGACTTCCAGCCAGTATACAAAAGTGGGTTCTTGGGGAAACCCCAAGAATCACGAGTGTGGTTCTGACGAGATGGATCAGAAAGGGGACTTGCACTATATGGATCACACCCCACGAACGAAATGCCCGAATTAAATACCTTTTGTTGTAGAGACCAACCTATTTGTGGCCGTTGCTTGGTATTAGTGCAGGGTACAGTATCATGCCCGAAGATACTCACTACTAATCCCCTTGAGTAGAGATAGCAGTTCTTGGGAGGTCATTGCCCAAAGAATTTAGAATTGGTGTGCTCGAAAGACGTTAATGAGCCGTGGAGGGGAGCCAATGCCACCAAATTCCTAAGCTATCTGCTCTTGAGAAGGAAAGGTGTTCATCACCAATCTGAGGTATTTAGGTGAGCTATACCAAGTATACAAACCCTAGGCCTTTGGCCTATTAGGATGTGCTTGTCTATTGTCACTTAAAATGTTCTTTGAGTCTGAAATTGAAACTGAAAACCTTTGTCTTATGATTGTCTTTGATTGTCAGAATTTGATCACAAAAAATGGAGTCAGTTTAAATTTCATGTCACTGAAAATTCATAGAGAGTCGCAACTGTTCACCAGAAACATGCATTTGATTTTTAGAGTCACATCTGTTTGGTTTTAAGTTGCATCTGTCAGATATGCTCGCATCTAATTTATAAAGGACGCATCTGTTAGTTTTGAGTCACATATGCAATTTCTGATTCACATCTGTCAGATTCGCTTGCATTTGATTTATAAAGGTCGCATATGTTAGTTTTGAGTCACATATGTAATTTATGAGTCGCATCTGTTATTTTGGCTCGCATCTATTTTAGGAACACCGCATGTGTTATATGCCGAGTCGCATTTGTCAGTTTGAGTCGCATCTGTCAGTTTGGACCGCAACTGTTAAATTTGAAATGCATCTATCTGTTTACCAGAAAACAAAAAATTCACAGTCACGGTCCAGTCATCACGTTTGCACCAGTTTCAGTTGTCTTCACACAAACAGTCTTTGAAACAGAAACCTAAAATGATTTGCTCAATTTTGCATCCTTTAGGTTCATTCGGTCCTTACTATAGTGTGTCTTCTGTTAGAGTTTAGTTTCATCTTAGGGTACATATCATTTTACACTAGACTTCTAGAAAGGTCACTTTTACAAACTTTAGGAGTAGTCCACCACCTATACTCTAGAAAAGTCATAGTGTCAACAAATTTTGTCATTGAACCTAGTCCTATCATCTTATACTTTGTCCTACAGAGAGTCTTCCTAGCTCATCAGTCTAGTTAGGAAACTCAACTTGTCTTTGATCCTCGTCCTATATTGGTTCCTTGGCTTAACTAAATTGACACCTTGGTTTGACTTTAGGCAGTTGGTCCCTTCATCTTGGGATTATAGAATTGATCATTTTAGGGTCTTGCTTAGACTTTGCATCTTTAGATATTGTCATTTTAGACTAGCGCCATCCTAGAACATTCCTTATTTTGCACCACCATGTCTACAATTTACCTTGATATGCGTGCTAGTCAAGTTGAATACCAGTTACTTCGTAATGGTCAATACCAACAAGCCATAAACTTCAAAAGACAATATGTCCAATCCAAATGCCAACCAACATCAACCCATGGTCAACTACCTACATACTCTTCCTACCAACAATCCATAAGTCCTAGTCCTCCATCCATCTACCCTCATTATCAAGAGTCCCTTAGCATAATCCATGCCATGAATCCACAACAAATGTGCACTTATCATCCTTGTCCTAACCTTGACAAGGGAAATTAACCTTCCACTAATCCCTTCCAAGCCTCCATGTCCTATCATAGTCCTTCATCCACTAATCCCTTTCAATCCTCCATGTCCTATCCTAGTTCTTCATCCACTAATCCCTTCCATGCCACTCCATCTCACTCTACATTTAGTCATGACAATACATCTATTCATGGTCTCCAAATTCACATCCCATCTACTAAACTTGAGGATACATGTCAAATGGAAATTCTAAAGCATGACTTCTTGGCTTCACCTTCATGTCAAGATCAAAGTAGTCTATCCCATGACCCTATCTTTAAGTCCATCCAAGAAGTCCTTCTAGATAATCATGGCATCCAAAATACACCTATCCTTGATCAAGATTCCATTCCGAACCATATTATTCAAGAGAAACCTATCTTTGATCAAGACACTACTATTGAGCAAGAAGTCCAAAATGATCCACTCGACCTTTATATCACTCATGATCAAACACTTGAAGATGACCCTATCCAAGTACAAAACACATCCATTTCCCAAAATGAGACACTTTCCTCCTTTGGACACATAGATGATATTCCTCTAGAACAAGAGTCTCCTACTCTAGACATATTTACAAATGATCAAACTATAGCTGAGTTCATGGGACTGTATGACAATGACCATAAAGACGGTTTCAACATCAACTTGGAAGCACCAATAGAATCCTCTGAATCTGATATGTCACAAAATCACACCAAAGATATCCAACATGTCAATGAAGATAAGAGATCCTATCAACTAGGATCATCCACTTTTATCAAATCAGGCTTTTTTGTAGAGGAGAAGATTCCAAGTAACATTTTCCACATGCAGAGTGATGGGTTAGCATCTTGCTTTCAAAATGAAAAATACCCCATCACAAACAAAATCTATCAGAGCATGCAGTATCAAGGAAAAGGACTAGGCATACAAGAGCAAGGAATTCTAGAACCAATACAGTTTCAAGAAAATCCTAGACATCAAGGTCTTGGTTATCCTTCAATCAACAAATCTAATGATGTTAATGGTACCTCCTTGATATTGGGGGCAACTTTATCTGATACAAACATCAAAATGGAGGCCATGAGTAGTTCTTATCATAAGGTTGTTGCCAACACTCCTTCCGTCCATACCATAAATTGTCATTCCAACATGAATAAACCTTCCATTTGGAACCAACAAAAACAAAAGTCTTACAAATTCAAATTTCAAAATCAAATATCAAAGGCCATTGAATCAATCAAAAATCCACATGGACAAATAAAGTTAAAATGGATCCCAAAGAAAAATGGATCAAGCAAAGAAAATAGTTCAAAAGTAAAATTCAATCAAAATGTGGAGCTACAAGAAAAGAGGACTCCCACATATAATAAATGTCCACCTCCTTCAAAATGTTCATCATACAAAGCATATAAAAGTCATGGTTCCAAATATTATCCCAATATGAAATCTAGTCTCCATCATCCATCACCCCAAGTTTGGAAAATGAAAATTCCTACATCTCAATTACCAAACATGTCTCCCATCATCCGTCATAATCCTACATCCCGCCTAAAGTCTAAAAATCCTACATCACAAATCCATCACATTTTGGTAACAACTTTGTTTTGTAAGGACTCCCATGGCACTCTATTGCAATGTGCATATTTTGATAAGGCCAACTCTAATGTCAACAAGGATCACAATGACATCAATCAATTGTATGCAAGTGCTATGATCCTAACAAGGAAACTACTTCATCAAGGTTATTATTGGCATATCATGGCACCAGTCTCTATATCAGCACCATCAATGGATTTGGCACAATCAGTGATTATCTAAAGCATCAAGGCCATCTAGAAGCAAATAAATAAATAAATAAATAAAAATCACTTTGATGAAAATCTGACAAACAGGCATCTTGGTGACACCAAAAAGAAAAAAAAAAGTCAAGAGAAAAATTTCATCCAATAGTGAAAATCATTCTTATGGCGCTTTGGATAAGTACCATGATGAAAACCTGGCAAACAGGCGTCATGTGTAAGAAATTATCTATGTGGACTATCACACTTGGGGGCAAGTTGTCTCATCTCCCATACCCTTCGTATGAAATTTACATCTATCCATCTTAGCCCTACCACTCACATCCATTTTCCCACCTACTTTAATCTTGATAAGGGCTGGGGTACAAACATAAATCATGCTTTGGAAAAACTCTTGACATGTCTATCCTTTGGTCATACACTATCCATGAAATATCATGTCATAGCCTTCATAGCATTTTTCCAAATGAGTTATCCTTATATGAAATACCTATCACATGCCTTGGTTTTTCCCTTGTCAATGGTCTAAGGATCTTCCATCATCCCATCCAATCTTGAAAAGTCATTCCAAATGCAACGAGCCCAATCCATATAATCTTTCTATGCATTCTAGTGCATCATTCAAAACATTCATTGGCTTTGTTTCTAGCATGGCTGCAAACCTTGATCCTTTAGTCACATTATCGTCATCCTCATGTTGTTTTGAGATGTGTCCTTCCCACGTCAAACAACATCGTCACCATCCTCATCACCTATCAATTGGTTTTCAGCTTGACTAGGGGCAAGATCATGGTTGTCCTTGGATTCTTGTGCATGCTTGCTTGGTTGATTGTAGGAATCGCTACCCTATACATACTACCTATCCCTGTACATATCCCTTATCTTTCGTGTCCATCGCTTGTATATATCATTCCTAATAAGTGGTAGTCTTTCCCATAACTTGGAACGATTGACATCGAGCGCATTTCATATCCCTCATTTTATCCTATTCATAGTCAATTGGTCTTATACTCGATTGGGGGCAAACACTTGACATGTGTCATATTGGTTCTTACATTGGTTGTGTTGAAGACGTAAAACCATGGAAAAATCCAAAAAACATCACAAAATGACTTGAGAAAACACAAAAACATCAAAAAACTTCAAAAAGACAAAAAAATCAAAACATTTCAAAAATCCAAAAATAGAGTCAGAGTTAGTCACACTTGTCAGTCTTTGTCATTTTTTGAACTACGTTGCCTCTGCGATTGGACGTAGACAAGGCCATCTGCCGATGTGCCCCCGAGGCATTAGGTCAGTTTGTATAAAGTCATGAGTCAATCCATATGTCTATATGACAAGGTCATTGGTTGTGTCAAACTACGAGGTCTCTACGTGTATAACGTAGGCAAGGCCATCAATCGATGAGCCCTCAAGGCCGCACTAGGTCAGTCCATTAGGGTTCATCGTATTCACTTTCACACACGTCTTTTATTTGTAGTTAGTCTTGTCGGTCAAGTCAAGTCGAACTACGAGGTCTCTGCGTGTATAACGTAGGCAAGGCCATCAATCGATGAGCCCCGAGGCCACACTAGGTTAGTCCTTTAGGGTTTGTCATCACACACAGTCAATTGTCCACGCATCGTCTCAAGTCATGCCTCAATCTGGTGAACAAGTCAGCAATGTCTCTAAGTCAAATCAAACAACTGGCCAAACAAAACAATTCAAAACAGATCAACCAACAGTCTGCTATAGGATGTGTCCTTCTTGGAAACATACATTATCAAAACAATCAACCTATGTCTTATATAGGATGAGTCCTTCCTGCATAATTGATAAGGTCAAACATAGCCTTATACAGGTTATCACATCAACGACATCTGACTCAACGTCTTATATGATACATGTCTTTCTGAAACTAGGCTTTGTCATGCCTTATACAGATAGTCATAACATCAAAACCAGACTCACAATCTTATCCGGTATGTGTATCTCCTGCAATCAGGCTTTATCAATCAACAAATCAAACAAACAAATCATGTTTTGGCAACTATTTTATTGGCTGATTCACTTTATGGCTTGTTTATCTTATCATTTATCTTGTATTGATGACTGGGATTCACGTTACTAGCTTTCTCAAGGATGTCCCATGAAGGATTTAGAGAAGCAACGATGTATCAGAATTCTATTTTCTTTGACTGATGTTTGTCGACTATCTTTTAAATTTGCTTTGTTGTCATGTTACTAATTTCCTCAAGGATGTCCCATGAAGGATTTAGAGGAACAATGACGTATCATGACCCATCTTTTACTTTGTTTGCTGTCTGTGGTTTGTCCTAACAAAAAGACTAGGGCAACTTGTGTCCTTAGTATGAGTTAATGACAATCCTTGTCTGCGACTGTCTATTATTAGCAAATGGATGACCTTGCACACCTTGATTTATGTCATATCATGGTGTTTGTCTCCATTTGTATTAGTCTCGCCCAATGATGATAAAGTGCAATACCTTTTGTGATACAGCAAAATATCGAAGATTGCTAATACTAACATTTATCTCCTGTCTTTTGTTCTTTCTCGATCTTTCTTTCTGCACTAACATTTTTTCTTTTCTACATCTTCACCACTCTTATCTATTTTCCTCTATCCTTTTTTCTTTCATCTTCTAGTTCTCTCATAAATTTTGAGAGCACACTCATGTTCTTTGAACCCGCCTGTCCTCCCAAGGGGGCATACCTTCACCTGTTTTACATTGGGGCATGACTGGGCCATATTTCTTATTGATTTTCTTTGACACAATGCCTAAGTGACATTGTATCAAAGAGGGGCAAATGTAGACACCGAAATCTGGTCTACGCCTGTGACTTCAATAGTCTTCATAATTCCTATTCTTCATGGTCATGATTAAATAATCTTAATAATTTAATTAATTCATCTTCTTTTATTTCTTCTATTAATTAAATAATCTTAATTATTTAATTAATTCACACTTTTCTTTATTCTATCTGACTAATTAAATAAAAGCTTTTTATTTAATTATCTTACTAATTAACCTTATTCGTCTTGTCAAATTAAATAAATTCTTATTTAATTTACTCTTTATCATATTTCAACTATAATTAAATAAATTCATGATTTATTTAATTATTCATTTAAATCCCTTCATCATTAATTAAATAAATATTATTTATTTAATTATCCTTCAAATATTGAGTTTTGAATTAAATGAATTATTTAATTCATTAATTCTATTTTAATGCATTCCTCTATATTTTAGATAATTATGTCAGTTATCTAAGTTTTCACTTTTACTCGACTAGACATCTATTTTAATCGTTCAGTTAACTATTGATTTAATGTCTGAGTGGCGTCTTCGAGTAATCTCTTCGTCAAATAATGCAATCCTCCAGTTCTAACTCATTTGCGTGCACATGCATATTAATTAAATATTATTATTTAATTAATTAAGTGTTGTGCATGCATTCAAACAGAGTCGTTATAATCAATCTTCATCTTTGTCATGCAAAGATATTTCTTATGTTTTTGAATGCCGAACTGAAGATTAAATCATTTATTTAATCTTTAATTCTATTTCTGATTTGAGTCACTTGTGTCATCACTGTCAGTTGACAGAATGCATGAGTAATCAGTCAATCTCAATCGTCCGTTAATCTTTCAATCTTGGCCTATCGTTCGAATAATCAATTTTCTATAAATTGATTTCTCATTCTTCATTCCAATCTCTCTCGCGAATTTTGTAACTTTTGAGAGCACTCAATCTTGAATCTTCGATATTTTGCTAATCACTATCTTAGGCTATACTTGCACGAACTTGAAAATCTGAGGGAAATTATACTACAAAAGCAAAATGGAGAAGGGCAATCGAGATGAATCATGGAAATACATTTGAAAAATTGGTGAGATTGTTCTAGTTTTAATTATGTTTTGATGTTGGTTGGCATTTGGATTGGACATATTGTCTTTTGAAGTCTATGGCTTGTTGGTATTGACCATTACGAAGTAACTGGTATTCAACTTGACTAGCACGCATATCAAGGTAAATTGCATACATGGTGGTGAGGTTATGATGAAAGATGGAGTATGACTAAGGTATGTGATTTGAAGGCTAAGGTATGACAATGCAAAGAGTGACTTAAGTCTAAGGTATGCACCTAAGCTATGTTTTTTGGGATTTTCTGAATGCAAAATAAGGAATGTTCTAGGATGACGCTAGTCTAAAATGACAATATCTAAAGATGAAAAGTCTAAGCAAGACCCTAAAATGATCAATTCTATAAACCCAAGATGAAGGGACCAACTGCCTAAAGTCAAACCAAGGTGTCAATTTAGTTAAGCCAAGGAATCAATATAGGATGAGGATCAAAGACAAGTTGAGTTTCCTAACTAGACTGATGAGCTAGGAAGACTCTCTGTAGGACAAAGTATAAGATGATAGGACTGGGTTCAATGACAAATTTTGTTGACACTATGACTTTTCTAGAGTATAGGTGGTGGACTACTCCTAAAGTTTGTAAAAGTGACCTTTCTAGAAGTCTAGTGCAAAATGATATGTACCCTAAGATGAAACTAAACTCTAACAGAAGACACGCTATAGTAAGGACTGAATAAACCTAAAGGATGCAAAATTGAGAAAATCATTTCAGGTTTCTATTTCAAAGACTGTTTGTGTGAAGACAACTGAAACTGGTGCAGACGTGATGACTGGACCATGACTGTGAATTTTATGTTTTCTGGTAAACAGACATATGCGTTTCAAATTTAACAGTTGCAGTCCAAACTGACAGATGCGACTCAGAATTACTAGATGCGACTCAAACTGACAAATGCGACTCAGCATATAATGCATGCGGTGTTTCTAAAACAGATGCGAGCCAAAATAATAGATGTGACTCAAAAATTACATATGCGACTCAAAACTAACATATGCGACCTTTATAAATCAGATGCAAGTGAATCTAACAGATGCAAATCAAAAATTGTATATGCGACTCAAAACTAACAGATGCATCCTTTATAAATAAGATGCGAGCATATCTGATAGATGCGACTCAGAAATTACAGATGCGACTCAAAACTGAACAGATGCGACTCTAAAAATTAGATGCATGTTTCTGGTGAACAGTTGCGACTCTCTGTGAATTTTTAGTGACATGAAATTTAAACTAACTCTGTTTTTTGTGATCAAATTCTGACAATCAAAGACAATCATAAGACAAAATGTTTTTAGTTTCAATTTCGGACTCAAAGAACGTTTTAAGTGACAACAGACAAGCACATCCTAATAGGCCAAAGGCCTAGGGTTTGTATACTTGGTATAGCTCACCTAAATACCCCGGATTGGTGATGAACACCTTTCCTTCTCGAGAGCGGATAGCTTAGGAATTTGGTGGCATTGGCTCCCCTCCATGGCTCATTAACGTCTTTCGAGCACACCAATTCTGAATTCTTTGGGCAATGACCTCCCAAGAACTGCTATCTCTACTCAAGGGGATCAGTAGTGAGTATCTATTTAATTATCCTTCGAATATTGAGTTTCGAATTAAATGAATTATTTAATTCATTAATTCTATTTTAACGCATTCCTCTATATTTTAGATAATTATGTCAGTTATCTAAGTATTCACTTTTACTTGACTAGACATCTATTTTAATCATTCAGTTAACTATTGATTTAATGTTTGAGTGGCGTCTTCGAGTAATCTCTTCGTCAAATCATGCAATCCTCCAGTTCTAACTCATTTGTGTGCACATGCATATTAATTAAATATTATTATTTAATTAATTAAGTGTTGTGCGTGCATTCAAACAGAGAGTCATTATAATCAATCTTCATCTTTGTCATGCAAAGATATTTCTTATGTTTTCGAATGCCGAATTGAAGATTAAATCATTTATTTAATCTTTAATTCTATTTCTAATTCGAGTCACTCATGTCATCACTGTCAGTTGACAGAATGCATGAGTAATCAGTCAATCTCAACCATCCGTTAATCTTTTAATCTTGACCTGTCGTTCGAATAATAAATTTTCTATAAATTGATTTGTCATTCTTCATTCCAATCTCTCTCGCGAATTTTGTAACTTTTGAGAGCACTCAATCTTGAATCTTCGATATTTTGCTAATCACTATCTTAGGCTATACTTGCACGAACTTGAAAATCTGAGGGAAATCATACTACACAAGCAAAATGGAGAAGGGAAATCGAGATGAATCATGGAAATACATT
This sequence comes from Sequoia sempervirens, assembly GCA_007258455.2. Classification (NCBI taxonomy): domain Eukaryota; kingdom Viridiplantae; phylum Streptophyta; class Pinopsida; order Cupressales; family Cupressaceae; genus Sequoia; species Sequoia sempervirens. The sequence continues at coordinate 369,142,680 of VDFB02193867.1, forward strand.
TGAAAAATTGGTGAGATTGTTCTAGTTTTAATTATGTTTTTACTTTCCCATGTTCTTTGTTGCTTAACGAATGAATTTGCATTTTAGATTTTAGTATTGTATGCATGTGTGCTTCTAATGATCTTCTTTTTTTCTATTGTGCAAAAGATTTTATTTGGCGTTACACTTGTTATATATAAAACCTAATTTGAATTAAAAAAAAATAGAATTGTTTCATTTCTTTGGACATCTCTCACAAACGTGGATTGGCAGATGATGTGACGCCTTTTGAATCATTTAACAAGATATCTTTGGTACGCTTCCCTCGCATGGATCAAGCAGGGTTAAACTCCCTTACATACAAATTAGTTATAGTATTTTGGAGCTTCCGGACTCTAGTAGCTGCTTGATTATCCAAAGGTCGAATACCAGCCGATCAGAGGAGGCCTTTTTTCAGCAGCAACTCAACATATTTATCCAAAGTATATTTATTACATATTTTCCTCACCCGCCAAGAAAAATTCACGTTGATCTTTAGTTACGTTGACAAAGTGAACCATGATATCAGTTCATACGTCCAATTTATTTTATTATTATTTTTCTGTGGAGGGGGAATGGCGGAAAAGGACGGTTCAAGATCACACCTCATTCATATTTATCTTAGTTTTGTTTAAATATTCCACAAATACCAAAATAATGTCAAACATAATTCTCCATTACAATGGACAATCTCCCACATATGCCAGAGCGAGCGCCTGAAATCAACTCTCTTCTCCAATGCGATTGCGCCATTACCGCTGGTATGCTACTTTTCTATATCTATTGCTTATAATTTCAATTTCAATATGAATCCACCAACCTACTTATAAAGGTGAAGTTTATCCAGTGATTCATGCGTGGAGGCTTTTACATTTGTTAGAGACATTTTGGAATGTTCGAGGTCGACCGCGAAGGATTGGAATTCTTCCTCGAACAACCAGAGATGTGAGACAAGAGGCGACAACTTCTCTGATGAATTGTTTGAAATTCACGTGTATGATATTGGTATTGGACGTTACCATGCAAGATGCGCTTCTTGGTGCAGCCCTTTTTTCCAATGAACGGATAAGCAAGTGTCAGATTTGGTGGATTCCTTCAACTCTTTCTGCGCTCCTTGCTCTACTTTATCTACTAAAACGTGTCAACTCGATTGGCTGGAAAACCCTATTGTTAACTATGTTGGTTTTCATATTTGTTTCTGTGGTTGTGATGGGGTCGTTTAAATTTACACTCTGCTAAGAGTCTCCCCATTGTATGTTATTTTGGTCCGACTGGATATGCAAGTTTCATGATAATGTTTGGTCCTGTATATCTCATTTGTTAAGGGTGGGATTCGCTAGGTTATTTTGGTTTTGGGCTGAAAGTTAAGCTTTCTTGAAAGAATCTACTGTAAATCGTCCACAATGTTTTGCCAGCAATTTATATAATTTTTAGAATAACATTTAAACTGGAAGGTTTAAGATTACTATTTATTGTGTATATGTTTTTTAAAGTGTTAAAAGCTTTATAACTTATTGTTTCTTAACTTTTCCTTATGTTCACCTCTGTACAGTGTTCGCCATAAACTCAGCTATCGATCGCCTCACAACATCTATTTTATTTTATATAAGTGTGGAGGTGAAACGTAAAATATTATGTTGTAAACATGTGATCAAGAATATTGTGCGGTATTGTCTGTCCCCTACCCGACCCAGCCCTAAAATTGGCAGCAGATTTTCGATGATGGTTATTTCTTTGAAGTGTTTTTTAAATATTAAAATATATATATATATATATATATATATATATATATATATATATATATATATATTTATAGGTATGTGCTGTCAAGTGGACATCTCCTGAGAATAAATGCATGCCCTATCCACTAGGGGTACCCCAACACAAATAAAATTGTACTTTCCTCCTAACCTAATAGAACATGCAACAACCCAAAAATGGGTGTGACCACAAATTATACCTCCAAAATTCCTTCTTTCTTTGAGGATCTTAGGGACATTGGATGTTTTTGTTTTAAAGATGGAGATTTCTTTTTCTTCACCTTTGTCCAAGCTTGTTGGTCATCTGAGGAAGGATGTTGGCCCAAGCACGAATATGCTAGCAAGGAAGAACCAAGGTTGCAATCCGCAGCAGTAGCAGCCGAAAGAGAAGAAGAAACAATATTGGAGACCTCCAAAGATGGAGAGGTAATGCAAGCATCATCTTACTTTGGTTCTGGCACAGAGACCAGAACATGGCAGGCATCCACAGCCAAGTGGGAGGGGACTAGAGTAGGAGAAGATTTCTGAGGTGAGGAAGTGAAAGTACTAGCATTCTTTACAATAGGAGAAACAACATAATGTTTGGACTTAGCCCCAACCCATCATGAGGGTTTTTTGTTTGGGACAACACTAACATTCTCCCCAAAACGTCTTTTACTGGACTGTGCAGTAACATGTTCTATCGTAAAGAAAATTCTACATCTGAATGCTATCTTTTCATAATCTATTGGTTGGTGCCAATGTCTATTTCCAACTTTGAGAAAGATTTATGCTGGGAGGCCTATTGAAACATCCATTTCTACACAAAGGCAAGAAAAAGTTGAATTTTCATAGTTAATTGTTTCTTCGGAGAGACCATGGTATTTCCCCAAGCTGTTGCCAATCACTTTCAGACAGCCAATTTCCCAAAACTATAGTGGGAGGTAAGGTAGATGGACCCATAAAAATGCAGATGAAAATGACTCTATGCATAGATCAAATGAGGGGGACCAAGGTTTCATGTATAGAATATCCCCTTGGAAGAACCAAGGTCTAGTTTTCTACACCATTTCTTTATCCATAGACTCAATTTCTAGGATGAAAAACCTTTTTGCACATGGGTAAATGTTGATTTCACCTTCTCGATAGTCATTCCAATTTGCCTTAATCCATGAATGGAGGTCACATAATTTAGGCCAAACCTTAGTAAATCTACATATCAGGGCATGCTCTTGCAAGTAGTCTTCTCTGTCATAGACAAGGCCGTCTAGACTGATCTCAAGGGTAGATGATTGAAAAACAGAAAATGGAGGACGCATAGAGCCCCCGCCGTGCAGCCAAAGAGGGTCGAATTCTCTCTTGGTAGGGGAAAAACCAGTAGACGGCGAGCTCAGAGAGAGCCCTGACCCATGGAGACCCTTACACGGTGAGGAAGGGCAGGCAATAAGGGCATCAGTGAAGCTTTTCCTCCTGTAGCCACCACCATCAAGGCACGAACCATGCAAACCAACCATTGCATGCTTACCAAGACCCACATTGCCATTTTTCAGACCTAGATTAATAGACAATGGAGACCTAGGGTTTTGCTCGGGAATGCCTTCCCCACCACACACCTGATTGTGCATGGATTGAGGAATGGTCAAAATTTAGGAGGAGCTAGAAACGACAAGCACCTTCACCATGGTCATTCACAGAGTAAAGTGTATCGAAAGTCAAAGTAGATGCATGAGTTTTCAGAGCAGATACCATAAAAAATTCTTTTATCAAAATTTAAACATTAATTTTTTTAAAATATTAAAATATATTTCTTATAAAAAGTTTATATAAATTAAATTTATAATAAAATAATTTAATAAAAATTTGATGGTATGTTTGATTATATATATATATACCCTTTTAACAATATTGATTGATATATTTATATATAGCCATAAAACCATACTCACTCTTTTTTTACATAATGTTCCTCCTCTTTATTTATAATACATTCATTCATATAGCTGGTTGCATTATTTTTGGGAGAGGCAGATGCCCACCATGTAATATGGGAGATGATCCCTTATTTTTATGTTGTCTTTGAGGAATAATTATACTACTCTACAAGAGAAGAACCTTGGATTCATATTCCTTTGTGTCTTTTTAAGAACAATCAACAAAGAAACCAAGCACCAATGGTCCTACCATGATGAATTTCATGTCCAAGGATTTTGATCTCATAGAGGAGAAAGTGAATCCTAATGGTCCTCCATGTGACCATTTCGCCCACTCTAAGAAGATAAAAATTGAGGAAGCTTATTGGCATGACAAAGTTTTAAGTTTAATACAACACAAAGGTAACCCTTAAGCCACCTACTACACCACCTTCTACTTCAAAGGTGTGCACAATGTGTACCTTAGAATGTATCTACCTATGGTGCAACTACTTAGGCTCATCTCCACATCTAAAATTTTAATGTGGACCCCCATCCCTTTGATTAAAAAATCAAAAGTAAGTCACCCAAGCTTTAGCATACAACCTAAACATGGCTTTACAAAGTAGTTCAATATTGTTAGCCTAATGAAGAAGACACCTACAAAAATATCCATGTGGGAATCTTTATCACTTAAAAAATAGGTTTTTTCTCAATGACAAGTGATAAGATGACATAAGAAAAAGTAATAAATGGATTTATAAGATATGAAAAAGAGTCCCTTGCATTTTTCATGTAGGAGAAAATGAGTTAAATAAATAATAAACCAAAGATCTAGGTTTTGACCATGTCATGACTGAAGGTGACTCGAACTTGATTGTGGATTGTCTAAATAATTTGTTTGAGCCCCCTTGGAATATTAGTAGCTTTATTCTAGATTCTAAATGGGTGCTCTCTTATATGGTGGGTGTTTTATTTTCCCATTTCTATAGGGAAGGAAATAACCTTGCTGATCATGCAATCTCCAACTTGGGGCTCTCATTTCCCCATTGGCGATTTTAGAAATTTGAGAATTTTTCAACTCATATCAAAGACTAGATATCTAAGGATCAGATGGGTGGGAATCCTTTCAACCTTCAATGATATTGTTGTCCACCTTGCTTTATTGTGTCTCACTGGTGCTATCGTCGGGGTGTTGGTCTCTTGTTCCTTTTTATTTAAAATTTGATTCATAACATCTATTGGATGACGTGTTGTATAAGACAAAGGCACCTTATTTAAAATTTAAATTTGAATCTCAAAGTTTATATGGTGATGTGGGGCAAAAGATCAAACCCTATTTGGAAAGCTAAAGGTACTTGTGATGATGGCACAATGGTGTTCCATGTTATTTGGGTGTCAGAGGCTTAGCTGGTTACGTGACATGCTTATCTAGATCTTGTGGAGGGGATGAGGCATAGTTACTAGAGTGGGAAGAATGAATTTGATGGGGGATGGATAATGTTAGCCTTAATGGATTTCATTTCCCCATACTCTTTTGTGACTTGGTGATTCAACTCCACGTGGTTTGGGTGCTGAAGGTATGTTTGTATACTTGGCATGCTTTTTCCAACTTAGATGGTGTGGGCTAATTACTGGGGAAAAAAGGAAGGCGTTGATATGGGATGGATGATGTGAGCCGCAATGGGTTTCATTACTCCATACACCTTTGTGACTTGGTGCTATCATTTCAAGGATTTGATGTTGATGGGTGATCCAATTGGAATGTATCCCATGCCTTGGGATATTGCTATCTTTCATGTTTTGATAAGTCCTTTATGGACTTATTCTCTAACTTATATCTTCCTTGACATAGTTTACCTTTTAAAAATTTTGCTTTTTGCAGAAAGGATAAATGATGTGATGGTAGATCCTCTCTCCCTTGAACACATGGATTCAAGGAATTTTCACATGATGAAATATCACCACAATGTCTCTTCTTCATTATTCCCTCAGGCGTTTCCTATGCAACAATCTTTTAGACATTCTTTCAATCAAAGTTTGGGCTTCTATTAGCTCTTTCTCTCCATCATTATTATTTATAGAGTCTATTCTCACATGGATTATAGGTTCATGAATTGGTCTACTAAAATTGGGTGGTTTTTTATCCCCCCTTTAACCTACTCCATGGCTCCCAATAGACCTTTCTAGAAGCCACATGATGTTAGCACCCTGCTGGCGGAGGAGTTGTCCGCTATTTTTCTCCCAAATTGGGGCACCAACTATTTTACTACTTTCTTTATTGTGTCTTCTCCCATAAACTCTATAGTTGAGAAAGGTAATTTGACTGTTGGGAAAGAAAACTATTATTTCCTCCACCACTATCACTATAATTCGATGGTGGGTCCCAAAAAAGGTCCAAGCCATTATCTTGTGTGCCTTTATGAAAGCATCAAGCTATGAATTCTATTCGAGGAGCTAGTATGACGCCAATATTTATGGCAATGGGTGGCTACAATGATGACATTACTACTAAGTCTTATAATTATTGGAGAGAGGTCAAAGTTCAAATTGGTATTATATTAGGGTTGGAAGTGTCTCCCAGGTTGATTGTGGTTGTGACGGATCTACAATATAGTGGCATAAGGGTGTCTTAAATTAGTAATCAAAATTACTAGATATTTATGGATAGCTTCCTTGAAGGTGATGAGAAACTGGTGAGAAACCAAAATGGCTATGATATTGAGCACCTCCCAACTCCATTTGGGGTTGTTAGTGTTCACATAATAAATTATTTCACTTTGGAAGGGTGCTACACCACTGTCCATGGGTACCATTTCCCCTTTCTTTTTCATATTCATAGGAATGAAAGAATTAATATTCCTTTCTTTCTTTTTTCATCTTTAAAGCAATGTAAAGCTAAGGGTGCCTCACCCCCTCTCCACCAGGGTTTGATCCAATGCCTTTATAATTATGCTGCTACTATTACCCCCTATTGGAACCTCCTAGAGGTATCCCTATTGGTTTTGTTGCTCATATTTCTCATGTTGAACCTCTCCTCAATCCCTCTTTGGCTACTTCCTCTAGTGTGGGTCCCTCCTATATGAGGCCTCCCACCAAAAAGCCCCTTGTTGGCCCTTTATTTTTAAACAATCTTCAATTAAAGGCCTTCTTACCAAGGGTAACCCTTCTACTCAAAATTAGAAAGGAAAAGAAGCTGGTGTTTACCTCACGGGTAACTATGGCACCAAAAGGAAAGCTTGTGAAATTCTTGAGCCTAAAACCACCAAGAAAGTCACCATTGAGGGTGATCCCACAATACTAGTTTACAATTATGTTGAGGAAGGAAAATTGCAAAAATTCTCCCATGAAAAAAAAAGATTTTTAGGGCTTCGCATGAACTAGGGTGTTCATATGGACCCAAAATTGGTTCGCTCGAACCACCCTTTGAGCGAGCCCTCTTTAATGATGGGACCCACCTTTTGACACATTTTTTAAAATGAAGGCAAAGGAAAATTCAAAAAAAGGGGGGTTCATATGGAACCCCCTTTGAGCGAACCCCCCTTAACTCAAAAGGGCCAGGGTATTCCCTTGAAGGAGGGGTCCATACGAACCCCCCTTTCTCCCCCTTCTCCTCCTCTTATACCAAATCTCTACAATTTTTTCCCTTTCGAAGCTCGAGTTGAGGATGAAAATGGAGGAGACTTCACAGACCCAATTGGATGTTGACAGTCCTTAGAATGAGCTATCCATTGAATATAATTTTGATTAGTTTTGGTTCTATTATGTATTATTTTTAGTTTGATTAAACATAGGTTTTTGACGAAAATCAAGCTCTCTATTTTGCACATGTGGGAAAATAGAAGAGTATAAAAAAAAACTAAAAAATCATTGCACTAGACATTGATGTCCTTGATCCAACAATTATTTTTGAATTTTGATACATACAAAAAAGTTATGTTTTAGCTAGTATATCATTTCTAAATTGTAACTAGTTTGACTTTGAAATTTAATTAAGAAAACAACATTCAATGAAATGCTATGAAACCAATTCCATGCTCTATATATCATAGTTATGAATCTAAATCCAAAAAAAATAGAATTTTATCCTTTATAGAAAAAAAGTATGTGTTAACCAGTAACGTCACTCTTTAAAAATGGCGTTTACTATTATTTTTTTTTTGAAGGAGATGGAAAAAGAAGTGAAAATTTGATTCCAAAATTTTAAAAAATATATATTTAGAGTCTATAGACAAAATATCACAAATCACTAGTTTACATCATCTTCAAATTTCTCACAGTTTAGCTACTATAGGTGCCCAAAAGTGAATATTTAGTTAAAAATCAGCTCAATGTCCAGTTTGGCAAAAAAATGTAAACCAATATTGTGGGATCACCCTTGAAATAAGAGACAATGAGGAGACAGGAAATTTGAAGGATTCTAGCAATGAGAGGGGTAAGAGGTGATCAACTAGGATTGTTGTCCAGTCTACCAAAGGGAAGAACCTTTGTTTTGAAGAGCTTAGGGATGACCTTGAAGAGGAAACATTGCCTCCTATTAACCTGAGTAAGAAAGAGTTGATGGTTATGTTAGGAGAACTCTCAGAAGATTCTGCAAGTAGAAAACAAGATGAAGAAATGGCGGGGGATGACCAACTGGTGGTTGAAGATTTAGAAGATGAGGAGGAGGAAGGGCTTTTGAATATTGAGCGTGAAATTGAGATGGTTAGGGAGGCTGTGAAGCAGATAAATGTTCAGTCTATGAAGGATAAGAGTGGTGTTATGTAGGATGATGTTGGACCCCTGGAACCCTATGCTTCATGAATTCATGAGCTTCAGTAGAAAGTGGAGAAGATGGATAGGGACTTCAATAGGTTAATGGAAATTACTTTTGGCATAATGCATACTTAAGGGCATCTTTGGGATGATGAGTGGAGTGAAAAAGGCTAGGAAAGTCCTTTGTAAGTAACAAGCCTCTCAAGATGTGGAGGAGCAACTGGATGTTGGTGTGATTGGATCAATGGATCAGTATAGTGAGGCTATGGAACAACTCAAGAATGAATATAACCTTATATGATTTTTGAAGGAGTGATTGGGTTTGGTGGTTGGTGTTTTTTTGTTTTTTTCCTGTTACTCTTTATGGGCCTTCATTCCCTTCATAAAGATAGTTTTGATTTTTTCTTTAAGTTTGTTGTTTTGTGTTGGTATATGGTTTATGCTATTTTGTATTGTTAGGTGTTAGAATTTCTACAAGGTGCTGGTTGGTTCTAGTGATCCTTGTTGTTTTGTTTGGTTGTCTTGGTCGCCTCTAGGCCTTGTTCTACTCTCTAGTTGGGTTCAAGGGCCCTTTTCCCTACTTTTGTTACCAAAAAAATGCATTGTTAAGGCCTTTAGATTGACATTGCATGCTTTTCCTAGTGTCACAATGTTACAAGATAAGTATGTGGTTAACCTCCATACATTATTTACTATTTATCTTTCATGAGATTTCATGGCAAATATTTAAGGCTATGTACCACTAGACTAGACAATAGACATATTTTCACAAAAATGTGATATGTACAATGACCCATATTGACATTGAATCCTTTGCTAGATACCACATAGAGCCATATTTAGCATCGAATGATAATTCTCCTAAAATTATAGATCTTTTGAAGATATTAATAAGTTGTGGATGTAAGTAATTGATCTAAAAAATGGGTTTTAAGTGTGCAAGACCATTGGTGTTAGGATTTACTAGTAGGAATGAGGAATTAAATTACCAATTATAATGAAAATTTGAACAATAGAGAAGAGAAATAGAAATACATAGAAGTAAGACAACAATTTTTTTAACATGGTTCACCCTTTGGGCTACATCCACAAACAACGATAGTCCAATTTTATTTAAACTTCTAGTGATAAAAAATTACATAAACCTACAAAAAAATTATTGCAACATGCAATATGAAATGTACTCCAAATTCCTCACATGTTGTGCTATGTGTGATTCAATAAAAAACCATGACTATCTTTCCACACATTGTTCTTTTCATATTCCATGTTTTTTACTGCAAGATTCAAACACAAAGTTGTGACTCCTCAATTCTAGTTCATGTGACCATTTAAATTCCAATCCATAACATATCAAATTATTAATAGTTTTAGGCAGTTTCAAATTGGTTTATTAATCGAATTAGATTCAGAATTTATAGCAAACTCTTTATTAAAAATATAATGAAATTTTACTTCAAGGGTGTTTTCCCTAGCAGGCCATGCTAGGAAATTGCTCCTATACCCCAACCACCATCAAGCCCCCACTCAGGTTGGTCCCCTTAAACCCTACATAAAGGTCTTTGCACCTTGCATTCCCCCAAGAATTAATTTTGGGGGAAATCACATTGAGAAAAGTGGCCAAAATATTAACACCAAAGTTTGATCGGGATCCATATGCTAATGATTAGGGTTGTGGATGATGAAAATGTGAATAATATAAAATAAGAGCAATACAATGAAAGTACAAAATTCACACTCAAAAATCACTCAATAAGGCTTAATACCTATGCATAAAAAAAAAATAAAAAAAAAAATACCACAACAAAGATCTTGATTTGATCCATTAGTTTTTGATAGTATCTTGAATGATTGATAAGTGGGTTCCTCTTCAAAATAGAATGACAACATGATAGCACAATGATAGCTTGAGAGATAGGATAATGATATTTTCTCAAAGATAATAGATAGACAATGATATAGATAGTAGCTCAAGTTAGTGTTGATATAAATAATGATAGCTTTTGAGATAGTGTTCTAGCTTATGTTCTAAGGGATAATGTTTGAATGAAGGGTTTTATTTATATGCTTCACTTGATATTTAATCGATGGGGATTAATTAGAAAGAATCAATGGATAAAGAAAGGGTAAGAGCTAAAAATAGTTGAAATAATTAATTTTTATTTTTTAATTCATAAAGTATAGTTGAAGAAATAAATAAAGTAGAACAATCAAAATATAAAATATTTTCCTTTTCCTTAACATAACAAAGAAGAATGAAAGGTACGATGGAGATTTATCCCTCTACTAGAGGGTTTTTTATAGTTGGTTTTTGTTCTTTTGAAGACAGATAGGCAGTTTTAGAGCATGGTTTATGGGAATGGGATTCTCACCCCCTATCCATGAGGCCTTGGGTCCATTCCTTGAACCCTCTGAAGGAACCTATTGATGCCTTGCCTATTTGGGTGAGATTGTCATATTTTCCCTTACAATTTTGGTGCCCCTCAACTTATGAAGGCATCAATAATTCTATTGGTAGGTTTTTAAAAGTGGATAATTCCTCCAAGAATTTTACTCATACCTCCTTTTCCTATATTTTGGTGGAGGTAGATTTGTCTTAGGCTTTACCTGGTGAGGTGGTGTGAATGGTTTTGGTCTCATCTTGTGGATTATGAATGTATCCCTTTTTACTGTAGACATTGTTTTGTTGCTAGACACTTGGCTTGTGACTACCCTAATGGATCTTGTCCTACTTCTTCATCCATTTGATGGAAGAATGCCCTCTGAGAACATCTAACTATATACCTTGATACAAAATATTCTTCTAATAGTGAGGTTTCTAGGCCTCCCTCTCCTTCTATTCAAATGAATAATCTTATTGTTGATGGTGTTGCTTCTCTTATGGCTTTTTCTATGTTGGCTTATGAAAAGGTTGTTCCTATTGTTGTGTGTGATTCTTCTACACTATTTCAAGACAACATTATTCCAATTGTTGTGTGTGTTTCCTCCCCTAAGGCCCATGTCTTAACTTTTAATCTTGTAGCTTCAGGCTCGGTTTTGGTTGCCTCTAGTAAGGTTATTGTTATCCCTCTTGTTAGTTAATTTGAAGGGGATATTGAGATTATGGATGCACAGGGTCCCTAAAGCTGCAATCTTCAATGGAGGACCTTTTCTAGGAAAGATAATCAACCACAAAGAAAGTGTTGCAACTAGGCATGCACAATGGCGATTCTATTATGATCTAAAATATTAGATGATTACAAATGTACAAAATGCCTAATTATATAGGAAAAATTAAAAACCTAAGATGCATGAGATGTTGCCAATTGTTATGATCTAACATGTGACAACATGTGAACCCTATCTAGGAAATTATTAAATGTTGAGATAAGTTATAGAAGGACAACTCATCTTCTAGAAGGAATCTTATCCCTACAAACATGGAAGGGGACATTACCCCATTATTAAATGATTTGTTAAAATGCAACCTAGGACTAAATTATGCAAGAGCTAAGTTAACTTATGCTAGTGTAATAATTAATTAATTACACTAACACCCACCCATAAGTTCAACTTAGGGAGGAAAATGCAATGATTATGCAAAGATGATGATGATGATGGGTCCCGGCTACGAGGCCATGTTAGGTACCCATGTACATGATGAAGATGCAAAAAAATCTCCCACAACTGGAGAAAAGGGGAAAACCTAGTGGGAACAAAACCCCTCTCCAAAAAGGAGATGAAAATGCAAAAATGTGAGATAGGATGGGAAGGATGGAGGACTCCCAAATACCCCTGAAGTACACCATCCGTCACATGGATAAAATACAATCAATATCCCCCCCCATAGGAGGGAAAGAGAGAGAATATATAGCCCCCCCAGAAGATGTGATCACCTACAAAAATGGTAAGTGTCTGAAGACAAAACATGATCCAGTGTTGACAAACAACTTGTCTCCCTTTCAGAAGAAATCGAACCAGGTGCAAGTGTAGGGATGTTTCCCATTCTAGATAGGAATTGAAGGAAGGATGAATATGGATGATGATGGTGTCTTTGAACTCTTCTCAAATGTCCCCTTGCTTGAAGATGAAGATGCCATAATCAATGAAGAGGTTGACAAACCAGGACGATGTGGAAACTGATGTTGAACAATATAAAAAGACAAAAATGCAATGAATATGATGGAGACTTGATAGCCCTCCCTGAATGAAGTGTCCTAAAAACCATTGAAAGAATCTAGAAGCTGATCCAACAGTAGATGCTGAAGAAACCTCAAATCCTGAGTGGAATGATAGGGAAGAAGTCTCATACATGAAATATCTGAAGAGAAACCAAGTGCCTCCAAGATAGTCTTAGGATCCCCAATCAAGGTCAAGACAAAAGGATGAGGAGACTCAAGAGAACTCTCTAAAGTGGAATTTGAATAGAGGAGTGATATCCCCTCAAGAATGTTCTCCAAACCTATAGAAGTAGCCAAGTCAGTGATACCTGAAATGAAGCCATCTTATGATGTCAAGTCTAGAAAACTGAATACATGTCCTGATGAATGATGATGGAAGCGTCAATCAATGAATCTAGACAAGGAAACACTAAATGTAAAGGGATACCAATAGTCATTGACGGAGAAGCACCTGAAGCAACCTTGTCAACCTCTTCAGAGATTCAAGGCAATCAACCTCCTGCACAACAATAGTATCATGGGGTACCTGATCTGAGGAATGACATCCTGAATCATGACCATCGAGGAATGGTGGAGTGTCTAAATCTCCATATATCTCCCAAAGCATAGTCCAAAGGATGTGAGGAAAATCACAATGATCAATAGTACTTAGAACATCACAATCGACTTGCATAGCAATGATCTCCAAGATAGTGTATTTGTTGCAACTCCAAGAAAATTCATGAATACCTTCACTTGGATGAGGAACTATACCAAAAAGATGTGGCAATAAATCAAGTGATTGGAGATGGTGGATGATCCCATCCATCCATTGTTGATGGTTTCCCTTATGCAACATAGTCAGAGAGGAAGTATATGCAAACCCCATAAAACACAAAGAAAAATGACCTTCAACAAAAAATAGAAGCTTCCAAGGATGATGTACAATGAAAGTGATGCTACCTGAATAAAAAAATATTTTCCCAAGCTTTAGGATATCCAAGTTATTGAACAAATGCACCAAACTAAAAAAATTAATGCAAGAGTACCTGGAGCTAAAACTGATCATGTTTTCTGCACTGATGAACAAATCTCTAAAACATCTTCCTGATGCCACTAGAATCACTGAAATCCAATGAACGGTTGCAAAGATATGAGCCTCTAAGTCCATATAATGGTTTTGTCTTCAGTTGGATGTAGAATTTTCTACTAGAAAAAAATTGCATAATGGATGTCACCATTGGAAAGTGCTCGGAATTACCTTTTCGATGGTATCTTGTTTGCCGATTTTCGATACCGAGGGTGAAAGTTATGATAAAATGAAAAAATGCCTAGATTAGGCACTTGGCTGGCTAATCAGGTGCAAAATTTTAGCTTGGTGCATTTGTTGAATAACCTGGACATCCTGAAGCTTGGGAAATTCTTTTTTGATTTGGGTAACATCACTTCATTTGTACATCATCCTTGGAAGTTTCTATTTGTTGTTGAAGATCAATGTCTTTGTGTTTTTGGAGAAAGTTCATTATGGGGCTTGCATATACTCCTTTGGTTATGTTGCACAAGGGAAACTATTCACAATGGTGAGATGGGATCAGCCACCATCTCCAATCACTTGATTTGTTGCCACATTTTTTTGGTATAGTTCCTCATCCAAGTGAAGGTATTCATGAATTTTCTTGGAGTTGCAATAGATACACTATCTTGGAGATCATTTCTCTGCAAGTTGATTGTGATGTTCTGAGTACTATTGATCATTGTGATTGTCCTCATATCCTTTGGGATAAGCTTTGGGAGATATATGAAGATTCAGATTCTCCATGATTCCCTGATGGTCATGATTCAGAATATGATTCCCTGATGGTCATGATTCAGAATGTCATTCTTCAGATTAGGCATCCCATGCTGATATTGTTGTACATGAAGTTGATTGCCTTGAATCTTCTGAAGAGGCTGACAAGGCTCCTTCAGATGCTTCTTCTCCATTAGAGAATATTGGCATGCCTTCACATTCAGTGATTCCTTGTCTAGATTCATTGATTGAGGCTTCCATAATTATCATCATTCATTAGGGCACCTTCAGTTTTCTAGACTTGGCATCATAGCATGGCTTTGTTTCAGGTATCATTGACTTGGCTACTTCTATAGGTTTGGAGGACATTCTTAAGGGGATATCACTCCTCTATTCATATCCCACTTTGGAAATTTCTCTTGAATTTCCATATCCCTTTGTCTCGACCTTGATTGGAGATCTTGAGACTATCTTGGAGGCACTTGATTTCTCTTCGAAAATTTCATGTATGATACTTCTTTGTTTTCATTCCATTCAGGATTTGAGGTTTCTTCAACATCTACCATTGGATTTGCTTCAAAATTATTTCAGTGGTTTTGAGGACACTTCATTCAGGTGGGGCTATCAAGTCTCCATCATATTCATTCCATCCAGCATTCTTTGGTTATTGTTCAACATCAGTTTCTGCATCATCCTATTTTGTCACCCTCTTCATTGATTGTGGCATCTTCATCTTCAAGAAAGGAGACATTTGAGCAGAGTACAGAGACACCATCATCATCAACATACATCCTTCCTTCCTTCAATTCCTAACTAGAATGGGAAGCATCACTACACTTGTACTTGGTTTTGTTTCTTCCGAAAGGGAGACAAGTTTGTTGACATTTGATCCTATTTTGTCTTTAGACACTTACCATTTTTTTAGGTGATCACATCTTCTGGGGGGGCTATATAGTCTCTCTCTTTCCCTCCCTATGGGGGGGCTAATGTATTGTATCCAAGTGATGGATGGTGTACTTGGGGGGTATTTGGGAGTCCTCCATCCTTCCTATCCTATCTCACATTTTTGCTTTTTCATCTCCTTTTTGGAGAGGGGTTTTGTTCCCGGGTTTTCCCCTTTTCTCCGGTTGTGGGAGATTTTCTGCATCTTTATCATGTACATGGGTACCTAACATGGCTTCATAGCCAGGACCCATCATCAATCATCTATGCATAATCATTGCATTTTCCACCCTAAGTTGAACTTATGGGGGGTGTTAGTGTAATTAATTAATTATTACACTAGCATAAGTTAACTTAGGTCATATATCAAGGTATGTGTAGGATCATCATGGAAAAAATAGGCCCTTAAGTGGCAAAGAATTCAAAAAAATTAGAGTTAGGCAACTTGACGTAAAACTTTGAATAAGTTATCTATATTATTTCAAAAATATGTAAGAATAGAATCTATAGAAAATTGAATGTAGTTTCTAAACTACTAGGTTTATTTAAAAAATCTATTTGGTGAAAATTTGAAATTTCAATGCAGTAGTACTTAAATTGTAGGGAAAAAATAAGAAGTAGGTGTCTGTCTGACCACCCTAACCACAACAAAATGATAATACTATTTTATAATATTTTAGGTATAAGTAGAGGACTCATGTCCCGATGTGATGCATATTTTTTTGTAATTTTTTTCCAAGTAAATAATTAATTATGAATTTTTTATTACAAATTTTAAGAAATATAAAAAATCATATGTCTAACCACCTTAACTTGGTCAAAACTTCATGAAATTCAATTTTTCTTTTTTTAATCCTATAGTATGCAAAGCATAGAATGTGACACATGTTTCAAATTCAAAAAATGTGATATTGTTTGGAAGTTATAGATGTTTTTCAATCAACCTATCAATCAAGACTTTAGTCGTAATTCAAATAGAAAATTAATAATAATTATTTATTAAATTCAAAGTAAAGAATAATTTATATTGTTGGAAAGCTTAGAATCTCCTTTAAAAGCCCTTTCTGTTTCATCAATTTTGGGTAAAAAAAAAAGTTGTCAGCCACATACCCTACACATACCCATCATATTGCCACTTTTTGGCCCATCATGGTCCTGCACATACCCATCATTTAGTCCTAGGTTTCATTTTAATAAATCATTTAATAATGGGGTAATGTCCCCTTCCATGTTTGTAGGGATAAGATTCCTTCTAGAATATGAGTTGTCCATCTAGAACTTATCTCAACATTTAATAATTTACTAGTTAGTTAGAATTCATGTTGTCACATTTTGTTAGATCATGAAACATGGCAACATCATCTTGCATCTTGTATGTCTCTCATGCCTATATAATTAGGGCGTTTTGTTCATTTGTATCATATCATCAATATAGAATCTCTATTATGCATGCCTAGTTGCAACACTTTCTATGTAGTTGATTATCTTTCCTGGCAAAGGTCCTCCATTGAAGACTTCATGCTTTGGGGACTATGCATCCATAATCTCAATAGGGGATTCTTCCCATCCTATTCAATCTATTTCTAATCTAGTTTTTGATTCTTCTTGGATAGTTTTACAATGTAAGAAGAAATGTACTTCTAAAAAGGTCTTTGTTGAAATTCCCATGGGGGAAAAGTTGTTGGGTTCAAGCTTTGGTGCTTGAGTTGTTACTCTCTAGTTGTCTATCTCTATTATGTCTTTCGCTAGTGGCTATGTTCTTGCTACTAGTCTATTTGTTGTTGTTATTCTTGTCTTGATTGTTCTGATCGGCTATTGTGTTTCACCAATTTATTTTGTTGGGCTTTTCTACCCAGATGTTTTTTTTTTATGAGGTCATGGCCCTTCCTTGCTTATCTAATAAAAAATGTAATAAAGTAGAATATTTATAATAATAAATATTCAAAAAACATAACTTTGGTACCTTAATTTAAAATATAAACATAGTTTTGGTACCATAATTTAAAACATATATCAAAGTAACTAGATTAAAATTAGTTAAAACAACATAGAAAAGTTTATCCAAAAAAAAGGTCTTCCCAGGATACTTGGATTGGCCCCTTTGTTAATGGTAATCTAATCAAATTTTTTATACTATTAAATGGGATTGATCATGGTTTCCAATTTCCCTTCCTATAGTTTAGTTTACTTTTATGAAGCTACCTTTTAGAAGACTTGAAGAAAAGACAAAAAAAATTCTATTGAGCATTCCTACCTCTCAAGAAGGGGAACAACTTAATCATGCCTAATTTTATGATGGTAATATACTATTTGGAAAGGGTTCTCAAGTTTCTAGGAGGTTTATTTTTTTCTTAAATAGTTCACATAGGCTAGAAAAGTGAGATCAACATGTAAATAAGTAATTTATTTATTTCTCTAACCTTCATTCTTAAAAATGTTGATAATTCTTCAATTTTGAGGTATAAATTAATCCATTATAAAAAAATTAGTTGAATAAGAATTCATATTTGTGTATTTAGATCTAAATCTATTCATTACGATAAGCTCATAAGAAAAATGAATGCCAACATTTGTAGTTGGTTTAAAGCTTGGATCACTCACCTTATGTAAGGAAGCTAAGGTAGTAGAAAAACTTCCTACACTAATGTTGAGAGGAGAATAATGAATTTTTTTTTATAGATCTTTAATAGCTACAAAAACTTAAACAAAAATAAACAAAAATATCATGCATACCACAACACAATTATTTATGTGGGGAAAACCCTTTCAAGAGAAAAACCCCACACTCCAAAAGCTGCCCAATATATTATTCAAAAATCACAAAGATTACAATATACTTGCAAAGCAAGCTTCTCATAGGAGTATCACCAACCAGAGATCCAGAGGCAACATGACCACTATCAGAATATCAAAATAGATCACAACACCTAGCCATAATACAATGCCCTCATAAAATAGGGTTGCCTTCTAGGGCAAGTCAAGCGAACAAAATATCAACTGTTAGATATGAAACCTAATGATGAATGTTCTAGATTCATAATAATAAAATATATATAAAAATGTGGGTTTCAAGGGAACTGCCCCTGAGCCCCTATTAGGGAATGTTCCCCCTGGACCTCTAGCCAAGGCGAGATGAGCTCCCTAAGACCCCTGTAGGGGGGTACCCCTGCAACCCCCTTGTGATGACATATCAATAGTACCTTATGTATTTGCAAGGTTGAGACATATTTTCCCAACAAATATCCCATTTTTCAAACACCTTGCAAGAGTAATGGAGGGTGTAAAAACATCATCTCTTAATTGCTAGGGGCAGAGAGGCCCATAGTATCTGAAAACCATCTAAAATTATTTGTGTTCATACTCTTAGTTAAAGAATCAACAATATTCATCAAAGTCTCTACCTTAACCAACTTCACCTTGCCATCTTTGACCATATCTCTAACAAAATGATACTATACATCAATGTACTTTGTCCTAGCATGAAATGTTAGGTTCTTGGCTAGACATATCACACTTTGACTATCACAATAAATTATAACCGCACCTTATTTTATTCCAATATTTGAACACATCCTCTTAAGCCAAATAACTTCTTTACAAGAATGAGTAGTTTCCATAGACTCTAGTTCAGTATTGGACAAAGCAACCATAACTTGTCACTTATTCATCCAAATAATTGCACCACTGAATAAAGTAAACACATAAGCACTAGTAGATCATCTTCTATCAACATCACCTACCCAGTTTGAATCCAAATCTTGGACAATGTTTGGTCTTATACAAACCATAGCATACATCAAACTTCCAACTACACTCTAGTAAGGCACTCTGCTCATGTCTTTCATCTCTGATGGGGATGTAGGACAATCTGAAATAGATAACTTTTTTCCAATTGAAATAGGACTGCACAAAGGCCTGTAATCTACATATCAAGCCTCTATAAAATTGAATTGACATACTTACTTTTTCCAAGCCATAGATTTATATTCACTCTATTTCTTTTAATTTCCATCCCAAGAATGGGTTTAGCTAAAAAAAAATCTTTCATTTCAAATTTAGCATCAAGTTGATATTTTAGTTCTAAAATCATACCTTTCCCTCTACTGATAAATAACATATCATCAACATATAATGTAATAAATAGGAAAAAATCACTATTAGTTTTATAATAAACACAATGATCTGATTTAGAATGCTCAAATCCCAAACTCAACACATATGTATCAAATTTGTAGTACTACATCTTAGGACTCTATTTTAGGCCATACAAAGATTTCTTCAATTTTCAAACCAATTTACTTTTACCTTTCACCACGTAGTGTTCTAGTTATGTCATATAAATATCCTCCTCCAAGTCACCATGAAGGAAAACGGTTTTCACATCCATTAGCTCAACCTCTAAATCATAATTAACTACAATAGAAAGCAAAATTTAATGGATGGCATTTTTGCAACAAGAGAAAATATCTCACCATAATCAACACCCTCAACTTGAAAGTAACCTTTTGCAACAAACCTTTCTTTGTATTTCTCAATATTTCCATTTGATCCAATCTTTTTCTTGAACACCCACAAGCAACCAACAAGTTTCTTCCTTCAGGAAATGGTACAAGATCCCATGTATTATTCTTCTTCAAATCTTCCTTTTCTTCATCCATATCAATCTTTGAGGATTCTGCATCATTCATACCTAATGCCTCTTGTAATGATTTGGGTTCATCCATGTTAGTATCCAAAGAAAAAATACATCTCCAATCATCAGGTGAATACCATTCAGGTTGTTGTTTATGCCTTGTAGACCTATGAACAAGCTGAGTTGGATGTTCTTCCTCCTCTTTTGAAGATTTAGTTCTAGATGAGATCTCATCAACTTCTTGTTTATCCATAAGCCTTGTTTCAACTTTCTCAGGTGTAGAAGGAAATTGAATCACATCTTCCTATTTACTTTGTTCTAGCTACAATGTTATAGAGGAAGGCTTAGTTTCTCTAAAAATAACACTTCTACTATGTATTACCTTATGTGCAATGCGATCCCAAAGCTTGTATCCTTTCACACCATAACTGTATTTGATGAAGATATATTTCACATCCTTGTTCTCCAACTTTGTTTTCTTCTCCTTTGGCACATGTGCATATGCCTCACAACCAAAAACTCTAAGATGTATCAATGAAGGCTTGTGACCCTACCATGCCTCTATATGAATCTTATCAACAAGAGCTGATGTAGGAGACCTATTAATTAGGTAACAAGTAGTAGAAATAACTTCAACCCAAAACCTTTGTTCTAGACCAACACCACTCAATATACTCCTAGCCTTCTCCATTAGTATCCTGTTCATTCTTTTTGCAACTCCATTCTATTGTGGAGAATGAAGAGTTTTATTTTATCTATATGAATGCCACAATGTTATAGAATCTGTCAAAATCATTAGAGCAAAATTCACTGCCATTATCAGTCCTCGAACATTTTATTTTCTTTCCAGTCTACAACTCAACCATTGGTTTAAATTCTTTAAATCGACTAAAACTTTATATTTACTCTTTAGAGAATATACCCATGTCCTTTTATTGTAATCATCAATAAATGAAACATAATATGTGGATTTACCAATTGAAGGAACATCTATAGGACCAAACACACCATAATGAATAAAATCCAATACACCACAAGATTTATGAGAAATCGAGTAAAAATAAACATGGTTTTTTTTTCCATAAATGTAATGCTCACATAAATCAAATTCAAGATTATAATTGCATAATTCTCCAACAAGTTTTTTTTTTTTAAAGTTCTTTAGACCCTTTTCTCCAATGTGGCTAAGTCTTTGGAGCCATAACATAGTTTTCTCTACAAGTAACTTTGATTTAGAACATTAAGCACCCTTGGGTACCCAAAAGCCATGACCATCTACTGAAGATGAAACACTAACTTCTTCCACAAACTTTCTTTTCAGAAAAGTACTATTGCACTCAATAGTGCATGCATCAAGCTTATACAATGTGCCATATTTGACACCTCTAGCAATCACCATAGAACCTATGACCATCTTGCATCTTGCATCAAAAAATACTACTTAAACACCTGCATCTATTAGTTTTCTCATAGATAAACAAATTTTGTGCTAAACTAGGAATATGCACACACCATTAATTCTTTTTATTCTACCATTAGGAAATCTGATTTTAACTTTACCGTGACCAAAAATGTCTAAATTATGAGAATCATCACCCAAGTACACCTTACCTCCATCAAATTCTTCATATTTAGAAAACCAATCTCTATTAAAGGTCATATGGAAAGATGCACCTGAGTTAATTAACCATGCATCATTAATTGCACAAGTTGCCAAAGCTACAATGAATGCATCACCATCTTCCTTCTCAGACTTAGAATTAGAATCAAAAATTTTCTTTTTTCTTCTTCTTTTCTTCTTTGTAGTCCTTACAAACACGTCCAGGCTTACCACAGTTCCAAATAATAAATTTGGACTTTCGAGGAGACTTAGATCTCCTCTTGGACTTGGATTTGTCACGATTAGACTCATTCTTCTTTCCTTTTTACTTAGGTCTTTCATGAATATCTAGGCCCTCCTTGGCACTGATGGGTAGCTTCCTGCTCATCTCTTCAGAAATTAGAGAACCCAACACATCTTTAGTCTTCAATATAACAAAAATACTCCCAATAGTCATAACAAGAGAATCCCACGAATCAGGAAAAGAACAAAGCAGGATCTGACATTTCTCTTCCTCATCCATTTTGACAACAACCAATTACAATTGAGCCACCAACATATTGAATGCTTCCAGGTGGTCTGTAATTCATCCACCCTCTTCCATTATCAAGGAATATAATTTCTTCCTCAATAAAATCTTGTTCACTAAATATTTGGCTTGATACATCTCATCAAGCTTCTTCCATAGTTTCTATGTAGAGGTCTCTTCATGGACATTGATTGAAACATAGTCTGCCAAGCATAATCTCATTTGACCCTTGGCTTTAAGGTCCATAACATCATGTTGATCAGCTTGAGTAGGATCTATAGGCCTTGAAAAATTCTCATCAAAAGCATCCCATAGATCTCAATCTATCAACATATACTCCATCTTTAGCTTCCACATTTCAAAATTATTTCTAAAAAAATTATCCACCTCTATTCTCCCTGATGAACTAGCCATCTGAAAATTGATGCAACAAAATCACAAAGTTTCTTTTGCACAAGCTCCCACTCAAATTTGGATTAGTTCAAAAAACCCAACAACCCACAACTAAAACCAAAGGTGATCAAGCTCTAATACCACTTGTAAGGAAGTTAAGGTAGTGGAACAACTTTCTACACTAATCTTGAGAAGACAATAATGTAAATTTTTTATAGATCTTTAATAGCTACAAAAACTTAAACATAAATAAACACAAATATCACACATACCACAACACAATGATTTACATGGGGAAAAACCTTTCAGGAAAAAAGCTCCACTCTAAAATCTACCCAATATATTATTAAGAAATCACAAAGATTGTAATATACTTGTAGAGAATGCTTCTCATAGGAGTATCACTAACTAGAGATCGATAGGCAACATGATCACTATCAAACTCTTAGAATACATCACAACACCCAACCATAATACAACACTCTCATAAAATAGCATTTCCTTCTATGGAAAGTCAACCCAACAAAGTATCGACCATTAGATATGAAACATAATGATGAGTGGTCCAAATTCACAACAATAAAATATACATAAAATGTGCCTTTCAGGGGTGTTGCCCCTAAACCCCCCACCAGGGCATGCTACCCCTGAGCCCCTAGTCGAGGGGGATGAGCCCCCTCAGACCCTCATAGGGGGTACCCCCTGCAACCCCCTATGCTGATGTATCAACATTGCTTCATGTATTTGCAAGCTGTTGGGACATATTTTCCCAACACCTTACCTAGGTGCTCCTAATATAATCTATTTTTGGCTACATGTCTAATCTACCATCTTAGTAATATCCTCTTCCTTGTGGGATTAATTCAAAAATTGAATGAATATTTGTATAAATTTCATTGTAAAGTGAGAAAATAGGACAATGAGAATAATTTTTACCTAGTTTAATGGGAGAAAATTATAAAATCCAAGAGGCTTCCTTGGTCTTTATTAAAGATCACCAAAAACCCCTAGTTCCCAATTACTTTTATAGAATAATATGCAAATTCAGTGGGAGGAAGAAAAAAATAATTCTAAAGACTTTTGAAACTTTTCATACTCATTTGAAAGAATGAATAATAAAGGCTAGTCTAGTTTAAGGAATTTTATATATAAATAACTTAGTAAATGAATATGGTATGTATGGGTAATAAAGATTAATATAGAGTGAAATTAATTTATAATAATGAATAATAAAGTCTAAAGACTAGTCTAGTTATAAGAATTTTATATAAATAACTTAGTAAATGTGTATGGTATGTATGGGCAATAAAAAGCAAAAAAAAATAAATATAAGATCTTTTCACATAATGTAATTCATGTTGATATATTGGTATGTTATGAAAATATGAATATATTGAATGATTATAATTGTGTTATATGGAATTTGTGACGGGTATATTTTATTTTTTATTTATAGTATTATGTTTGCTTTTGATGTAGTAGAAGATTTATTCAGATAATGTTTGTCAGTTTTTCTCAAATTTATTCAAA
This sequence comes from Sequoia sempervirens, assembly GCA_007258455.2. Classification (NCBI taxonomy): domain Eukaryota; kingdom Viridiplantae; phylum Streptophyta; class Pinopsida; order Cupressales; family Cupressaceae; genus Sequoia; species Sequoia sempervirens. The sequence continues at coordinate 369,166,657 of VDFB02193867.1, forward strand.
TTATTTGATTTATTTGAGTGATTGAGAAATAAAGGTTCATCGCATTATATATTGCATGGTACGATTCATTCCTATAAATCTAAATATATATATATATTTTAATTTCCCAATCTATAGATCTCCAAAGATTACTATCGACCATTAATATGTTTGAAATAATAAAATAAATCATTTTAATAAGTATCAAATAAGGAAAGAGAAAGGTGACATGACAAATTACATAATTATTTAAATTACATTTAAAAAAATTGCTTGATAACATCAAAAGAATTAGTGATAACTTTAAGAAACACCCCTCAAAAAAAGATATAAAATCCTGGTGAATCTTTCATTTTTTTAGGAAAAAATATTAATTTCTATTAGCAAATCTTTCTTTTTTTTGAAAAAAATATTAATTTTATTTGTGATTTTTCTACATCACTAAAATTTTGTAGAAAATTTTGGTGAATTTTGAAAAATAATAGGAAAATGCATTAATTATGATGGTGAATATATCTAATCTAAAAATAATTCTCATGGAAAAGTAGGGGCCCAAGGGTGGAAATTATTGATGAGTTGAAGGGGTAGACTATAATATTTACTTTCCACCATTATTTTAAAATATAATATAATGGCCCTCATCATTATTCTGCAAGGTAAAATGTACCCATGATCTATAATTCTTATGGGGATCAAAATTGATTTTAGATCATTGATCTAATGACCCTCATTGTACTTTGTAAGGTAAATTTTACCCACAATCTATAATGCTCATAAGACCCTAAATTGTGGGCCCAATGAGCATTACAGATCATGGGTACATTTTCACGTGTGGAATACAACAAGGGCCATTAGATTATATTATAAGTCAGTGGTGCAAACTAAAGATTAAAAATATGGTCCTAAAGCAACTAATAATTATGATATACTATTAGTGAAATTATAGATTTCTAAGTTATAATTTATAAAATTTAGGTGAATATGATCTAATCATGTATCGAATATTATGGAAAATTTTTGAGTTAATTTTTTCATTAAAATAAATTATTTGGCTATTTAAATAAGACTATAATAATTTTTTTTTTTAAATGTGGCAATTCAAGTAATGTTTAGCTCAAACTATTAGCCAATTTTGGATTCCCAAATTTCAACTATTAGCCAATTGGCAAATATTAGCCACTAAAAATATCAGTGAAAAAATTTATCATCTTCTACCATATATTTTCTACTAATTCAATTGTTCCCATTTTTTTTTATAAATAAATAAGGATGTACCATTTCAAAATATTTTCAATCTTGAAATCTATTTTTGATTGTTTGATATTTACTAATCAATAGATAATAAAATTTAAATATATAAAATCACAATTTCATAGTACATGTGTACAAAACCTTTGAAATAAATCTTGTTAGATACTTTACAATAATTATTTTATGTATTTAAGAGCTATTTTATTTAACTAAGACATCAACATTAGTAGACAAGTTTAAACCCATAGCCCTCTACAATACATTGTAAAAAAATATGGTGAAAGCAACAATTGATGAATAGACAATTTTTTTCTAGAGATAATTTGGGAGGAGCAATCAGGGTTCATTCCTGGGAAGTCAATTTTGGAAGGGGTCATTATTGCATAGGAATCCATTCATTCGATTAAAAAACAAAAATGTAGAGTATGCTATTTAAACAAGATATCAAAAAAGCATATGACTAGGTGGATTGGAGGTTTATGTTTAGGGTGTTGCTGGCCTTTGGATTTGAAGAAAACTAGGTAAATTGGGCATTCAATTTTATTTCTAGCCCTATATTTTTTATCATTGTGAATGGAACCATGAAGGGTTTCTTCAAGGCATTGAGATGGATTAGGCAGGGAGATCTTGTCTCACCTTTTTTCCATTATCATGGCAGAGGCACTAGGAAGGGAATTTAGTGTCGCAACAAGTGCAAATAAGTTAGAGGGAATTCAAATAACAAACAATGTGCATGATGTAAACCATCAACACTTTACAATGAAACTTTTTTGGGTAGAAAAATGTTGTGAAGCCCATAAGCTGAAGGAAATTTACTCATAGGTTTTTGGTCAGGAGGTAAGTGAAGTCAAATCGAAAGTCTATTTTTTCATAATCCCTCACACAAAGAGCAAGAGATTCTTAGAGTTATAAGATTAAGGATTTAGGTCAATTACCATGCACATACCCCCCCTTGCCTCTAGAAAGGGGAGTGGGTAGTGGGAAGTTATGGGACCCCCCAGTAAATAAGGTAAATAGACGGATGCCATCATGGAAGGGGCGATGGCTATTATGGGTTGGTAGGTTGGTCATGCTAAAGGATATTGTTTATGCACTTTGAATTTATTTAATATCATGTCTTGCATAGCCCAATGGGACATATCAACCTTTAAAACAAAGCATGAGGAGCTTCTTCTAGAAAGGAAATGCAAAAAAGAAAAAATTCATGCTAATCTCATTAGATAGGATATACAAAGTGAAGGAGGCTAAGGTAACTGGATTAAGGGATATTTTGAGAGAGAAAATAATTGGGGGACAAAATGATATGGAAGATGTATACAAAGAGCAAGTCAAAATGGGTTCAAATTCTTCAGAATAAATACTTGGGGAATGACAATGAGTGCAACATCTTCACCACTAATACACCTCATAGAGGTTCAAGAATTTGGAATTTCATGATGGAGTGTAGACCGCTAATAAAAAATTTCTTATCTTGGCACATTCATGAAGACAACACAACTCGATTTTGAGAGGACTCGTGGAGAGGCACCCTATAATAGATAGTTTGATTGGTATGCAACATACAAAAGGTATACTTACTCAGCTTTAGGGAAGGAGTGTGATAGATTACTTGGAGATCAACCATGTTGAGGGGATCAACAGATGGAAATGTAATTACTTCAATAGGCTCAATCTTCTAGTTATTAAAACCACATAGTTCTACAATCAATTCTTAAGGAAAAAATAATAACTATTCGAGAAGGGAAAGGTAGGCTAGGTTGGACTATCACTAGTTTAGGGAAATACAACATTAAGGATTGTTTCTCTATATTGGGAAGTAGGATGGGAGGACCTCACTCCCATGAAATTTATGTTGGTACAACATATTTTAAGAGGGAAAGTGGAATTGCTAAAAAAAAAAAAGAATTCTTGAGAAGGGATAGAAATCTAAAAGAACCAAAAGAAGAAATGCTCAAACACACTTACCAAATACGACAGAACACAATCCAAGCTATGAAATCAAACATAAAATGTTACCACAAACCAATCTAAACAATTGAATTCAAAACATGAACACAAACCTTACATCCCATTTGAAGGAGAAGATGATTGATGGGTGTTGGATTACTCAACACTTAGCTTCCATTTTTCTTATAAAATCTCAATTAATGAATGACCTAGATGATGGATGAAACAATGATATGATGAACTCTCTCAAAACTCAAATTTACATGGCTTAGCTACTCAAATTCTAGGTGAGAATTATGAAGGAATGAGAGTGATTTTATAGATTTTCAAAAATTGAATTGGGTTGAGATTGAATCTCAATGCCCACAAAGAAGGGTCAAGATTTCATTTTAACACCCACAAAGGAGAGTGAATCTAGCAATATGGAGGAGTGAGATTAGTTGAAACTTAAAAAAATTCCTCATTTTTAGGAAATTTGTTGAGATATTATAGCAAGGGTAGAAATATCAAATGAGAGGGCTAGAAATGCTTGAGACAAGAATGAGTCAAAGATATTTTTGAAAAGGAATATTCCTTTGGAATATGCTTTGTGGAGGGAAATTAGAATAATTAAATAATTAGAAATTATTTAACTATGGAGGATGAGAATATAATCTTTAAAAAAGAAAGAATATTCCATTAAATGGAATGAAAGATCAAAGGTGGGAAAATTAAATAATGAAAATTATTTAATCATAAGACATTAGAAGAAAATTTAAACTAAATTAAATAATTAAAAATTATTCAACTAGGGGGATGAAATAATAAAATAATGAATTAATTAAATAATTCAAGATTATTTAATTAATAGAGGAAATTAATGTTAAATGATGGAAATGATATTAAATGATGTTAAAAAGAGATTAATAATGCAACTAAAATGAAATGATGATAACTGAATTGATGATAATGGAAGTGATCAGAATGATGGAAAAATGCAATTTCAAGATGCGTGTTATGCGTTAGACATTTTTACATGTCTACACAAATGCCTTTAGAAAGTTGGGGCCTTTCTTGGACCGTAATCCAGGGAATGATTTTGACTGTAGACAGGTTTAGAATAATGGGATATTACAGCTTGTCATAATGTGTAATGTTCAAATAAAATGAGGAAGAAGCAAATCACCCATTGTTTGGTTGCCCCTTTGCTAAGGAGTGATGGAAGTGGCTATGTGTGAAATTGGGTTGGGTAGGTGCCCTTCCGAGTAATATTTTTTCCCTCTTCAAATCTTGGACCTTATTAAAAAGGAAAGTGATGTATTTGAGTATATGGCTAATTAACCCATCCATTTTGCTTTGGGAGATATGGAAAGAGCAGAATAAGAGAATATTCCATGGCAAGAAAATTACTACTTTATCCTTTCAAAATAACTTAGAGATAGTCATTGTTGAGGTTGTGAATAGTAGAGTTTCAAGAATGAATCCTAAAAAATAGAATTCATGGAATGGGATGTGAAGTTGATACTTGGGTTTTTTGGTCTCAAGATCCTAGAATTTGGTAGTCAAGGGGTTGAAGGACAACAAGAACCTTGTACCAAGGTAGTTTGGAGGCCTCCCGCTAGTCATGGGTCAAAATAAATTTTGATGGAGCATCAAGAAGGAACCAAGAAGGTCGGAGGATGGATGCATAATTCATAGTTAGAAAGGGGCTAAAGTAGGGGAAATTTTGACCCATTTCTCTATTGGGACTAATAATGCAATAGAACTACAGGTGGTGATTTAGAGGCTTCAGTTCTGATAGGAACTTAGGTTCATAAGCATTGAGGTGGAAGGAAATTCATCTTTATTGATAAGTGCTCTTAGGATGGGCAAGGTTTTGAATTGGAAGTTGTAAGGGCTAGTGGAGAGAGCTATTGATTTGTTGGGGAAATTTGAGTGCTTTGTGGTGAGACACACATATAGAGATGCCAATTTTGAACCAAATAAATTAACGAATCATGGTGTAGATGGGGTTATCAAGAAATAATAGTATTCCTTTTCTCAAATGGATTAATGGTTGCTACATGTGGATTCATGTGGAGTATAAAAGTGTTGGGAGAGTTGTACGAGGAATTATTGGGGGAGTGCAGTCTAAGTTACTCGCATCGAATCTTGTGTTCCTCAGAGGCTCGGTTAAATTTGGGTAGAAATCAAGATTTTGCATTAGTAGCTAGTGCAAAATCACTTAGACTCAAGATGTGAATTCTTGATGCACATGGTGCTTGCTCACTCATTTTGCACGAAGCTTATGCCTTGTTGTAGTGTGGCACACTAGGTTGAAAAGTGGAACTTGCTTGCTCATTTTGGTGCTAAGCTTAAGCCTTGTTGCAAATTGGGTGTTGAGATAATAGTTGGAGCCAACCCACTTGTTTTGGCACCAAGCTAGAGCCTTGCTATGAAAAGTCATGGTGGGCCCACTTAATGTGCATTGTCCCCCAATTCTTAGGAATGTGTGGTGACTACCCACATTGTCAAGAAATATGCTCAAATTTTGTTGTGAGAGAGTAGGTTGGGATGACAAGTGGAATGACCAAAGTCAAGATGTATACACATGGTGCCTTGGTGCTACCCTATGTATTATTTCCAAGCCTTTGTTGCGAGGAGGTGCAGTGGCGTGACAAGTGGAAATTTGACTATGAATTATATACTTCCCTTTAGAGATAGTTTTCTAGCAAATGTTGCTAGGCCTACCATTTTTGGAGGGTTCTCTATGCTCTAGCCTAGTTAAATGTTGAAACAATGTTGCAATTTCAACACTTGATTTGATGTACAAAATAGATTAATTAGGATGTAATTTCACTCAAGCTAAATTAAGTGTCTTAACATGTGTGGGCCAGCTTGGGGTGTTATGCTGAGGAATTTATTGAATTAGGCTCTTGTCCATGTAAGAAGACTAGGGGAGGATTTTATAGTCCAAAAGTGTTACACAGATAGATTATAATATTGAAAAGCTTTTAATTTCCTAGCTTCGGTATGAGTGAGCTAATCTTTAAAAGGTGAAATCAGTGGCCAAACAGTCAATATGTTAGGAGAATTTGTGGATAGAGCAATGGGCACTCCTATAAGGTTGGTCAACTATCACCAAAAAATGGTCTTTTGGGGGAAGTATCAAAGCTTAAACTAAGGAGGCTATTACTAGAGAGTGACTTCCTATCACTTGGTGCAATGAAGCTGATACTAGGGCCTACATTCTTGATGTTATATGAAAGATACTAAGTGGACATGGACATAACTTCCCAATTTGTTGCAGGATTGCTAGATCTCCAAGAACCAAAGAACAAAGTTGTGGGGGTCGTTGAGGAGGTAGTAGGTGTTTCTTAGTTGGGTGTTAGAATTCCAAGGCCACAGGACCCAGGTCTTCTCAATACTCTAGATGCATTGGTTAGGTTATACCCTTTTTCTCTAGATGCAAGGGCATTGGAAGGGGTAAGGTTTTTGAAGAAGTGGTTGCACATGGAACCAGTTTAGGATTTCACCTAGTTTGGTGATTTGATTATCTATCAACAAGAGAATGGTGTTGAGTAACCTCAAGCATTCAATTTTGGCTTGATCATTTTGTGTTAGCCTTTGGATTGGTGAGACAATTTTGTAAGATGGTTTTTGTAGGATAGCCTGGGAAGTTTCCATTTTGTTAATTGCCCCCCTTTTAGACTTTTGGGCTTGAGAGCATTGGTCAAGCTCTCGTATGTACATAGAATATGTAATATTTTTTAATATTATTAAAATTACTCTCTTACATGGTAAAAAAATGAAGACGTCAACATTAAAATAGATAAGTAAGACATATGACTATTATTTTTACATAAAGGTAAATGTATTTTACTTAAGAGCTATTTTATTTTACATTTTTCAAAATCTTTCATTCATTAATTAAAAATTTAATTTGTCAATTGTGGATGATTTTCTAAAAATAATTTATTTCATTGATTGTAGGGAGTTTTTGGGAACATATTCACACCTTGTTACTATTGTAGTTATATCTCATTCCATAATAAATTTAAGGGTTAGTTAATCTCTAATTGGCCACATTTAATCTCAATAAAAAATAATAATTTAAAAACAAGATCAATACAATAACTTGTCTTATAAAGAGATTTCTCCAAGAAAATCAACAATTTATATTTTAATAATAAGAAATTAGCAAAAAAATATCTTTTAATATTAGTTTGGATTCATCAAATAAATAATCTTATTTTAGTATTCGCTAATTATTTATGAGAGAAATATTTTTATTACATAAGAACATAGTGATGTGAATATAGTGATATACATAAGAACAAATATATAGGTATTTTTCATTTTACATAACATGCCTTCAATCTTATTCAAACATCATTGAATTGAGACAATAAAACCTGACTACAATTAATAAATGATACAGAATTTTCCTATTGATAATAAGGACTACTAATGCTTTTAAGAACCATTCAATTTGAATATATATAATTGAACACAGTTATTCAATATATGAGCACACAGTTCAAAATCAAGTTATAGAATCAAGGTCACAAATTACTAGATCAAGGAGATGGTCATCATTTCAACTCTAGATAGAGCACAACTAATTTTATCTAGCCCATAAACCATTATTGTTTGATATTTTTATTTTAGGGATGTCTAGGGGAAAGGTTCCAATTAATGTGCATGTTCTAATAACTGTTCATTGATGCATGCTAATTAAAATTTCACTAAAAAAATTGAAATGTGCCAATACTTGTCCACTTGTATACCAAATAGTTTTTAAAAAGTACTTAATTGGAGTCCAGTTGTGAAACTTTAATGGTACCAATAGTGCATGATTATTAGGGCATTTGTGCATATGTATTAGATCAATTATGCAAATTGTGGGGTGGTTAAAGAAAATGGTTATTGGGACAATAGAGAATATGTACATTGGAGGTCACCTTGAAATGACCACTTTTTGACCTTTGTGTACACAACAAATCCTCCTATGTTCATCGTAACTACCAAGAAGGTGAAACAATAACTATAAGCTCTTAAGTTGCATATAAATAAACCCAATTTTTTTTTCAAAAATCTGACATACCATTTAGAAATTTAGAATGTCTGAAATTAGCTATAAGACAGTTGATACCCTTCCACTAAAGAAATAAAATTTATTTTAATTTTAAGATGTTAAAACAAAAATAAAATAAAATAAAAATGGAAACCTCTGTAGAACCACAAATGCGATGGCAATCCAACGTCCTCTTCTGAAACCATTTAGGGGAGAGGGGCCAATAGTTGCGTGGGCTAACTTTGTCAACATGTAGCCATTGACTGGAATATCGTAGAACCTTCATTTTTTTTTGAAATGTAGATTGGCCTCTTGTCTATCTATAACTAAGGTTTGGAGGTTTGATTCATCATGCAACTCACCACATTAGCACATCTATTGAGAAGTGTCTAAAATTTGGCTTTTAAAAGATTCAACCAAAACTTAATCATCAGAACCCCAGTAGTCGAACAAAAAAAAACTACGTTTTGCTTGTAAAACATCATATTTTTATTTAAAATAGATTAATATGCAACCTAAATGGACCAAATACTTATTGGTAACCATAAATCTTTGATATCTCTAGCTTTTATATTCAACACATATGGACCAATAGTTGAACACAAAAAAACTATTTGTTGTTATAAAAATAACACACAATTATTTAAAATAGAACTTATATCAAACAAAAATGGACCAATAGTTGAACACTAAAATGTTTTGAAAATCCTTCATATTTAATGGAAAAATACATGGTATTTATTGTATTCACCTTTTATATTTGTGATAGGACAAACTTTTAATATAAAATACTCCAATGCTTGTACATTGCTACCCTAGTAGTCGTACACATAAGAACAAAACTTTTTCACTATGATAACAATACTTGTTTAAATGAGTGTCTTATTTTATTAATGAGCATTTTAATTTTTAAATGACACACTTATAGTGGATAGTTGTGATATTTTATTTGAGACAAAGAAATACTTATTTCACTTCTTCATGAATGTATTTATGTTTTTTTAATATAACATTGAGAGGTTCTCATGTGTTCAAGTATGGGTCATCTTTTCATCAACATTTGGTTATTTTTTTATTTACATTTGGACTATTTATTTACAATATATAGTATAAATATGTGGTAAAATTGGATATTATAATCACAATTGAGTGCACGACTATTGGGCCCTGCACGACAATTGGCCCCTTTCCCCTAATCAAAACTTCTACATATGCATTCATCCAATACAATTTTTTTATACCAAATCTTGCTCTCTTAAACTCATTGATCTTTAAAGATAAATTGTACACAATAAACAGCAATACCACGTTCTTAGTTTGATTTTATGCTGCAGTTAATGAGTTTACATGGTCAAAAAATGTTGGCAAAGGCAATGAAAGGTGTATTTTTAAGGGTTATGAAAATTCAAGAAAATGATTTTTTAAAATATATTTTTAATTTTAATAAGATACCATCTAAACTGGCTTTAGGTCATTGCCCATGATTAAATCCACTTATTATAACCTTGTCTCATTTCCCAAAATGTAGTTATAATCTTTATTCTTAATGCTATTTGAAAATTACAAATGTTGCCGAAACCTAGATATATTACCGGCAAAATAAAACAACGAAGTCTAACAGACAAAAACCTTAATCTATAGATTGCCTGAATACCGACATAAGCGAAAGCAGAAGAACGTAACAGATGAGATGTACAAGTGATTCTTTCAGCAGAGCGTAAGTCTAAACGCCCCCATAACAACAGCAGAAACAAGTATGAAAACTAAAGCAATGAAAAAGAGGTATTTTTTTCCAATGGAGTAGAGATGATTTAGCAAGTAAAGAAGAGCAAAGAGAGTGAGAGACGAAAATAGTGCAGAGAGTATTGACGGAACCCACCAAGTCGAACAGGCGCTTCTTTTTTCATTGCCAGAAAGAAAAGCGCTGAGAAGCGCTGATTGCATCACAGCATCTAACCCCAATATCAGACATGCGACTTTCCAACAACTTCTCACAGAAGCCGCCTCTTGTGTCGCATATCTGTCCGTTAGAGGAAGAATTCTAATCCTCCGTCCATGACCCCTAACCAACCAAAATCTCCCATGTAAACATAAAAGCTCCCGCGCTCGAATCCTACGGAGGCTACGCATCTGATTAGCTGCACCTATAACTCATATTATTAGATATATTAAAATTGTAACTCTAAGCATAAGCAATAGATATGGAAAACTGGCATACCGATGGTGACGGTGATGGTGGCGCTGTCTTGGAAAATGATGTTGGTTGCAGTTTCTGGGGCAGGCGCTTGGTGTAAGAGGGGATTATGGTTGTTGTCCATTGTATTCTCAAAGCGGAGATTATTGCTGTTCTCCATCGTAAACTCCAAACCACAAATAACTCGGTTGAAGGCAGAAGAAATCTAGAACAGGGAACGATGGCTGTCTTCCGTTGTATTCTAAGTCTCCTCCTCTTCAAAGAGACTATTTATCCTATTCGACTGGTCCTTATTTCACGTCTGAGAGCTTTCAACGAAGGTGCAACCAACACCTTTTTCTGACGGGCTCAAGAATCTTACTTTCCGCTTCAAAACGCAAATACACTTAAGGTCGCCGACACAAGAAGTCCTGTGGAAAAGTTTATTCGATTTTAAAACCCGACTTTTGTCACAGAAGAATGCCATTTTCAAAAGTCCGTTCAATATAAGCTGCGGGAAGAATTATTCGCTTGTGGTGCACCAATCAATTTGTGATTTTAAAACCCGATTTTCATCACAGGAAAATGTGATTTTCAAAAGTCTGTTCAATGTGTAAGCTGTGGGAAAAACTGTTCGCTTGCGGTGCATCACTCAATTTATGAGAATGTCATTTTCAAAAGTCCGTTCAATGTGTAAGCTGCGGAAAAAATTGTTCGCTTGTGGTGCATCACTCAATTTGTGACAGGAAAATATCAATTTCAAAAGTCCGTTGAATGCGGAAAAATTTGTTTGCTTGTGATGCATCACTTAATTTGTGATTTTAAAACCCACTTCCTAATTTTTTTTGTCACATGCCATTTTCAAAAGTAAATCCAATGTGTAATTTGTGTTAAATTTTGTTAAATTGTGGTGCTTCACTCAATTAGTGATCTTAAAGTATTCCGACTTTTGTTATAAGAATGTGATTCTGAAAAGCCGTTCAATATGCCGTTCAATATGTAAGCCGTAGAAAAATTTGTTCGCTTGTGGTGCTCCGCTCAATTTGTGATTTTAAAACCCAATTTCGGCTTTTATAACCCGCAGAAGAAGTCATTTTCGAAAGGCCGTCCAATTTGTGAGCTGCGCAAGAGCTTTTGGTCGAAAGTTCGAGGCACTTGAAGAGTGTTGTCTCTGAAGCAGATACGGAACAGAAACGCCTTCTTTGCGTTGAAGACTTTTTTTTAGGTGAGATGTCATTTAGTTTATTGTAGTATTAAAGATTATCACATATTAAACGAATTTTTTATTTATTAGTTATGATTAATAATTTAGAAGTCGGTATTGGTATGGTGTGATGGTTTATAGGTGGCATTGTTGTTCTTGCTATCAAGGTTCAAATCCCATTGGGGTGGTATTGTTGAATGGTTGTATCCGGTTCATAGCTCCAGTCAAAAGCATTTACCCCTTGAATAAATAATGTTTAATAATTTAGAAATAAAAATATGTATAAGATTTTTCTAATGATTGTTAATTTCTTATAGAATATTATAAATTTTATTCAAAATAAATATTTTTCAATTAATTAACTTTAATAAATTTTATTTAACAATTTAGTTTTTAAATGATTTTTATAATATATAATTTATTAAGAATTTTATTTTTTTTGTCAACAATGAAAATAATTATATATTCTTTTATATTGAATATGTATATAAAATCACATTATTTCAAATTTTATTTTTTTAATCTTTTAATAAAAATGAAAAATATAAATAAAAATAAGATTATGTTCAAACTCTTTATCTAGCTTGTGCAAACTTAATGCTCTTGCTTTGATATGTTTTAGAGTTTACAATATTTAAAGACGTGTAAGAAATTGTTTCGATGGGCTATTTAGATCCTCTAGATTATAATACTTTGATAATACAAGAAATAAACAAAAAATAAAATGTAAAAAATGTCTCAATGATGTTTTTAATCCAAAGTGCTTTAGATGCAAATATATTTCTTTGAAATATTGAAGAAAAATACCAAGCTAGGGACATTTCACAATTATGTTTTTAGGGTACTTCTAAAAATAAAGTGATTTATTTACAAAATCTATAATTTTTTTAAACATCAAATGAAAGATAACTATTAAAGATTTTTTGTATCTCTATGCTTGAGTGCAAAAAAAATCTAAATAGTTATGCATGTATGCAAAGATCAAGTAATTTATTAAAATGTACTAAGATCTTTGTCAATAAAATAGAAATTGATTGTTATTTTAATAAAGAAAAAAAAAGATCCCAAATTAAAGATAAATTTGAAAGTAGATTGAACAAAATAGTAAAAAAATTAACACAAAATTTTACAACAAAGGTTAAAGATTAAAAACATGAAGAAACATAACTAATGAAAACCTTGGAATATTTTATAATATTGATAAGAAGCATATAAATATCATTATTGTAAGATATATGGTCATTTTGAATAGGATTGAAGGATTAAGCAAAGATATGTAAAAATAGGAACAAATTTCAATCATGATGAAGGAAAGGATTTTACATCTAATCAAATAATCTTGTAGTCATTATGTCTTACCACATGGATTTTTTTTAATAATTATAGCTCCATAATTTGGCTATTTTAGATTCTTTATGCATGTCTAATTTACTTATATTTGATAATTTTTCTACATTCTAATTTTGTTTTTTTCATTTTAAAATTTAATTTTTTAAATTGCATGCATACTAAATTATTGTATAAAATTTGTGTCATGCTATCCTTAATTTTTTAATGGCTATGCTTGCCCAATTTCAACATGTTTAAAAGTTATATATCAACCAAAAAAAAAAGATGAGTTACTATAAAAGATATATTAATTAAAAAATTCAACCACTAAATTACTAAAGGAAAAATTAATTTAATTTCTAATATAAAAAAATCACTTAGGATATTATGCTTATTGATGGTGGATTCATATGGTTCCTACAAAAAATTTAGGAGGTGATTTTTTAAGTTTATTCTTAAACTAAGAAAATTACACATCTTGGCTCAAGTTTGACCTACCAAAATCTAGTAATTATTCTAATCCAAGTTCATGGGATGAATTTAGTTCCCACTAGTTGTTGATTTTTTAAGAGAAAATGAAACCAAATTTCACGTTTCGGATGATTGACTTTGGGTGTAATTTTTAACATAGTTTGAGATTCAATATTCAATCCTTCTACCAATACCGAGGAGGCTAAAGTCTCAAATTGTGAAGAGTAACATATATAATCAACTCTTTTATGTAAATTTAATAGAAGGTAAATTAACATTTTAATCTGGAGCACAAGCCATGAGTTTCAATTTGGAGAAGAGATTACATCTTAGAAACTAAAAAATTTAAGTTGTAAAAGAGTGTGACAGACTTGATTCTAGGATTTTAGGCCAAAGACAAGTTGGAACCAATGACCATAGGAAACCACCATAAATTATGGTTATAGAAAGGTAATCTATATTTCAAACCATCATCAAAAATCTTGAGAAAGAGATTGACCATTTATTATCCTTCTAGATGTTTTAAGCCACAAGGGAACACTTGTTTTTTATAAAGAGATTTGTAATGAAAACAATACATGAGATTTAAATTCCTTGACAGTACTTCTTACCTAATATTGATCTAGAGGCAATGCAATGCCACAAAATAGTTTTGTAGGCTATAGAGCCCCAAATCACCAATATTAAGACAATGAGGGAGAGTTATAATTTGAGCACCTTTAGTTATATGAAATTCAATAGTATTGAGCTTGTTCTCTAAGTTAGTAGCCAAATTATAGAGTTGGGGTGTGACTATGGATAAATTTTTAGATTAATTGCAAATATCCCAATAAACTCAACCCTAATCAACAATAGAGCACAAAGGAAACCAGAAACATAAAAACATGAAACAAAATCACCTGGTCTTCAAACCTCCATTGATTGACCTCTATTAGCCTTCTCCATCTTGCTGCAAATTGTATGATTACCCTCAGATTGAAATGCAACTATAACTTATGCTTAAGACAAGCAAGACATTGAAGTATTATATGCTCAAGTACTCAAAGCTCTCAAGCATGCTATATGTGTATCGATTGCTGAAAATAAATCTCTGTCTAAAATGACTTAATAGAGAGCCTTTTAAAGAATGCCAAGTCGAGAATGGATGGATAGGATTAGAAGTTGGTAAATCCTTAAGATCAAAGGCTATAATTCAATGTGATGAGGAGCATTACGGTTAGGGAAACATTAGGTCAAAGTTAGTGAAAGCTTTGAAATGAAGGGTTGAGATTTAATTGAAAGTAATTAAATCAATGGTGGAGAAAAAGAGGTAGTTGGAAAATCAAATAATAATAGAAATTATTTATTTATGGAGGAAGGTTGACTTTTGGAATCAAATAATGGTTTAATTCATAAATGGGAATAAGATAAAAGACATAAATAATTATTTTAATTACTTACTTGTGGGATGAAAAGTGGGTTAAATGAATAAGTTTTATTTAATTGAAGGATAAATGGTAATGCTATTAAATAATTAGTGGTAATTATTTAATTGTAGGTGAAAATGAAAAACAAGTAATTAAATATATCAAAAATTTATTTAATTATTGGAGGGAATAATGATTAATTAGTGATGTATTTAAATAAATAAATGTAATTTATTTATTTAAATAATCGTATAGGAATAATTAATGCTTGAATTATGTAAGCGAGAAGTGTGGTCATTATAGAAAAATATGGTTTGCGGGTCTAAGCTATTTTTAATGTATCTACATTTTTTCCCTCTTTGACATAATGTAGTTAATCACATTGTGTCAAAGAAAACAAGTCAACAATATACCCCAGTGTGAATGTGAGGAGAGGAAGGATGAGGAGGAGGTAGTGGTATGCCCCCTCGAGAGGACAAGTGGGTTCAAAGAACACGAGTGTTCTCTCGAAATGGATGAGAAGACTAGACAATGAAGGAATAGAAGAAATGTTAGCATGAAAGACATGGATGGTGAGATGAGAAAGGAATACTTCAATATTTTTCCAAATAACATAATAGGCATTGCATAATCATCATTGGGTGCTAAAATGTGACAAATGGACAACAAAAACCATGATATGACATAGACCAAGGTGTGCAAGGTCATCCTCTTACGAAAAATAGACAGTCACAGATAGGGAGTGCCCTAACTCATACTAAGGGCTAAGTTGCCCCAGTCTTTTTGTCAAGACACACCACAGAAAATAATCAAGGAAAAACAAGTCATGAGATTTCCTCGCACCTCTAAATCCTTCATGGGAAATCCTTGAGGTAGCTAGTAACATGATCAAGATACAAAACAATAAAAATATAAGACAAAACAGACCAACAAATTCAACATCCATTCAATATGTTTACCAATATTTGTTTGACGAAGGTGGATTGCTTAACAGTTCACTAGTTTTGATGGTTTGATAGTTTTACAGTTTTAATGGTTTGACGATGCCTGTCTTCAGGAAGGACACATCCTAAAAAGGCCAATAACTATGTGATGGAGCCTTTCGTCAGGAGAGACACATCCTAAAAAGGAAAATGACATTTTGACAGGGCCCAATTCCAAGGACTATAAAGTGACTAGGTCGACATTGTTTTGGCAATTTGACTGATTTTTGACTTGATGACTGATTGAACTATGTTGTCTATTGGTTAATTATTTGAATGTTGACATTCAAATGAATGTCTTGTGTCTTCATTTGAGTATTTTTGAATCATTTGACTAATGTGAGGAACCCTAAAGGACTGACCTAGGTGGCCTCGAGGGCTCATTGATAGATGGCCTTACCTATGTCGTGCACTCAAAGACCTCGTATTTTGACATGACTCTTGAATTTGTTGAAATGACAAAGGGTTGAATCATGATTTTATTTAACAACACCTAAAGGACTGACCTAATTCCTTGGGGGCACATCGACATATGGCTTTTCCTACATCCAATCATAAAGGCAACGTAGTTCGACAATAACAAATACTGATTTGACTAACTCTAACTCCATTTTTGGGATTTTGAAAGTTAGTTGGATGTTTTTGTATTTTTTCATGTTTTTTTTTTTTGTCTTTTTTGAATATTTGATTTTATTATCTTTTTAAATTATTTGATTGCCAATGACCAATGTAGAATCCAATGAAACTAGGTGTTGTTAGTGTAATTAATATTTAATTACACTTGCATAACTTTACTTAGGTTATTTTAATTCCTAAGTTAATTATTCTCATCCTTATCTTGTTGAGCTATCTTGTTGCTCAAGATAAGATTAGGGTTATGCATACTTTGCTTTTATAAAGAAAATCATCTCATGTAATTATGAATTCCTGAATATTATTATTTGCACATATTTTTGCAATAGTTTTACTTTTTCTATTTTTCTCTTCTATGGAAGGCTTTTCTAGTTTGCATGTCTAATCTTGGTTTCTAACATGGTATCAGAGCTATTGATTTTGCAGCCCCTTCTCAGATTTTTTGGAGAAATACATTGCAGAGCATGTTCGGGGTTCCTCAATGGTTTCATTCCCTAAGTATATTTATTGTGCGTCTTGGATCAGTTTGGGGATTTCCATTGGATTTAGAGCACTTGAAAAATTCAGGATTAGATTTTATTTTGTAGATTTCGGTCATCGTTTGCAAGATCTATGAGGGTTTCAAGCTCGGTGATTTTTCTAAGAGATCTAGGGGTCGCCTAATTTTCAGAGCATTTTGGGCTCAAACGGACCTTGCCATTAAGTTTGTAGTGCCCAAAAACCCCTATTTTCATATAAAGTTTGTCCATTTTGGACAAAGTCATCTGGAGAGGAAAAAAAATTTGCAGGTAGGCCATACGGCCTCCCCACCATGCTTCATGAGGCACGTTTTTTGAAAAAATTCAAAAAAAAAACCGGTGTGTTTTTTTGTGCTTCCAGTTCAAATGGGATGCTCCACCCCCTCACTGCTTGGTGGCCACCCATGCACCTCCTGCCACCAGCAAAAAACTCCACTCCACCATCGGTCTGCACTCGTCAGCCCCTAAGGGCTCCATTTTTGCTTAGTGGCAGTCATATTTGGGGACCGGGAACCATTCCCTAGCCCCTTGTTAGGATTCAGCCCTCGATGCTAGGTCCTTGCTTAGCCGCGATCACATGGGGACTGGGAGCCAATCCCTAGCCCCTGTCGGCCACCTCAGCGCCTTGTTGGTCACATTAGTGACCAGGGGCCATGCCCAGACCCTACTGCCAGCCCCCTGGTCCACCCAGGTGACCAGGGGCTTTATTTTTTAGCTCCCGAGGACTGCAAAAGGCCATATTGGACATTTTTGGAGTAGTTTCATGGAAATGGGCATAACCTAGGCATACGACGTCATTTTTTTGCAAAAGAGATATCATCGGAAAGTTGGTTCTGAGCTCTACGCAATGGTGTAGGTGTGGTTTTTTCTTTTTTCTTTTTATATTCCTTTTTCAGCATCAGAAGTCGCATGTTATTATTTTCACTCCAGGAGATATATCTTTTGACTTGCTTATCCATTTTTCACCATTCTTGCGGTGTTGGAAAGTTGGTTCAGTCCTCTACACAGATCTGAGGTCTATTTTTATTTTCTATTTATGCATGTTAGCATTCTCTCCTTTTATAATCATTAGGTTATTGTAATAAATGAACTGAGATAAAGTTCCATTAGGGGGGTTTCTTGTATAATAATTTGATTAGAGTGTGCATGCACTTTGATCTCCATCTTGATTTGATGATAGCTCGCATGGGTTATATCTGATTTCTTAGTTTCTTTTGGCCCATCTTGTCTAGCTTGACACATATCAGATTCACATCGGTTCACACTTTAGATTGGGAGTTCATGTTTCTTGATCCGCATTAGTTCAGATCCTTCTCAGTTTGAGGGCCATGTTTTTATGGTTAATGTTCCAGAGTCTTTATGGTACTTGTTCCTATGGAAGAGTTTTATTCATAGTTTGGCATTGGCTTTGAGATACATAGTTTCTAGATTCTGTCATCATTTCATCTACTATTGCTTCACAAATTCCAGGGTTGTTCCAGTTTGTGAGTTTTCCTATGTTCCATGGCATCAGGCCTACTGTCACATTATTATGATTCTGCCTGAGTCCTTCAGCAACTCTCATTTGGTTTCTTGTAGATAGAAGTATCTTTCCTTGCTTGTCAGATTGCGGTTCTAGTGTTACTCCATAGTGTTCTTCTAGTCCTTCTTTGCAGCAATCATCTCATTGTAGGGGGTTTTGTCCCACTGGGTTTTCCTTCTCTACCTCATTATTGCATTTGTACATGGGTACCTGATTAGGCCTTTGTTGTTGGGACCCATTCACTCTTTCTTGCATTCATCTTAGTTTTTAGGTGCATGCTTTTTTTAGTCTCCTTAAGTTGCACTTATGGGGGGTTTTAGTGTAATTAATATTTAATTACACTTGCATAACTTTACTTAGGTATATTTTAATTCCTAGGCTAATTATTCTCATCCTTATCTTGTTGAGCTATCTTGTTGCTCAAGATAAGTTTAGGGTTATGCATACTTTTCTTCTATAAAGCAAATCATCTCATGTAATTATGAATTCCTGAATATTATTATTTGCACATCTTTTTGCAATAGCTTTGCTTTTTCTATTTTTCTCTTCTGTGGAAGGCTTTTCTGGTTTGCATGTTTGATCTTGGTTTCTAATAAGTGTTATGAAATGTGCCCCCAACTAGGTCTAGGACTAACCATCAGGGATGGGATAGGACAGGGGTTTATTATGGTTAGAAGATGGAGGAGAAAGGATGCAAGACATCAACCATTTGAAAGACATGATAAAGATGACCAGGCCATATGATGGATGATGCAAAGATGATGGAGAGTAAAGGCATTATGAAGAATGAGGGTGGAAGACCCGGTAGATTGATAGTAGATGACAGAGTGGAGACTGACTACCCATGGTACTTATCAAAACTGCCATTGAAGTGGTTTTCTCTATTGGACAGATTATTTCTCTTTACTATTTTTATGATTTTTTTTGTCACCAAGATGCCTATTTTCTAGGTTTCCATCAAGGTAACGATTTTTTGTATTTTTATGGTTTTATCATGGCTCTCTAAAGCTATGTATAGAATTTACATAGGTGCAAGCTATTGATAGGATCTAACAAAGGTTCCCCTTCAAGTTTTGACAACTGATAGGTGTTGAAACCAAAAGATCTTGTTATGACATATGGACCCAGCTAATTGGACTCAATTTTTTTGAGTTTCTCATGCTCTGCTTGATTTTTTAGATTCTCCATCAACACTAAGTCACTAATGTCGAAGTGTCTAATCAAAACCCTTTTATTGTAACTATAGCAAAGGCAATTTTGATATGCTTGTAGATGAGTCAAGGCCCTCTATCTATGTTCATCAAGAAATTATAACTCATGCAACTAGGATATGCAATATTCCTCACCATCAATAATGTTGGATAGGAGAACTAAGGGGGGGCGAATTAGTTGTCACAAATTATAACCATAAATTCAATTACCAAAACTAACACATAAACTGATTAAGTGATTGACCATCAAATGCAGATGCACAAACACAATAACACTAGATTTACATGGAAAACCTAATGAGGTAAAAACCATGGTGAGGATTAACTCACACTATAGGGAATATCAAAACCAATTACAAAAAGGTTCACTGCCTTAGATAAGGCTCACTGCTTGAAATAAGGACTCACTGTCCATAGGGCTACAACCCAGAGGGCCCACTGCTACAAAGGTACAAAGAAGACAAAGAAGACTTGTTATAGAGAGACAACAATCCCAATGCAACACAGATTCCACCATAATCACTGATCAACTTGCATGAATGATAAAGTTTTCCTTCTGCTCACTGCATCTAGAAACTCAATGTTAAGCTTCACACTGAACAACCAAACACCTAACTCACACACTTTAATAAGAATGACATTAAGGTCTTGTTTTCTCTTTCACTTATCTTCCTTCTTTTCTTATATACAGTTTTCATCACTAGCACATTTTGTATTTATACTATCTCAAACCTTGAAAAGATACAAAGTTGGAAATCCAACTTCAAATTCAAATTAGATTGGCACCAAACATCCTAGGGTGGAATTAGAATGAGGGTGATCCAAAAACATGCTTCACCGGGACCCACAATAGATCCAACACACTTCATCAACTTTGAAAATAGTGTTTGACACATAGTTGACCAAACCAGTGTAAAACACATAGATCAATTAAGCTCGATATTTCCAAATGTTGAAACCATCTTCAATAGAACTAGGGCAATAAAATTATAGAACCACAAGCCATAAGACTTCAACAAATACAGATCCAAACCAACAACAATTCTCCTAGACATTAATCAGAAAAAAAAACATAGTTCACAAGCATCAAAACAACATCCTCAACAATTGAATACCTGCAACCTTCTTTTAATACAATTTTCTTGATATCCTCAACATACAAAATCAATAGAAACTATTAGATAACTAGTTGACTAGTTGACATCAATGACAACACTTCATTCCTCTTTCCATTCTTGCAACAATCTCTCCCTTTGTCATTGATGGCAACATTGTTGCAAGTATGAGCTTGTTTGGTGGTGTTGTCATTAATGTTTTCATTGATGTCAACACTATTCAGTATGTTGTAGATTGTACATGTATGGTTGAGATACTATCAAGATGTGGAGATAACTTTATGGTGTTGTAGATATGTTAGTTTGATGAGTTTCTAAGTTCTTTTGAGAAAATTAATGAAGAAAAGAAATCAAAGTATTGGAAGTGTTTAGATTATGCTCCGGTACATGCTCCACATTTCTCCTATGTTGATCCTATGTATGTGCAATTCTATATGTGTGTTGATGGTGATCTGATGATGACATAGTCTGAGTTTCAGTTTCTAATGAGATGGTACGTGAATGTTGTGTCCACTAGTATGTGTGCTCTACTGGCAGAGTTAGTGTTCTATGGATGGGGAGAAATATGTTTGCTTCATATTTCTCCACTATTTTGTGGGTATGTGTAGGATCATCATGGAAAAAACAGGCCCTTAAGTGGCAAAAAATTTAGAAAAATCAGAGTTAAGCAACTTGACGTAAAAATTTCAATAAGTTATCTATATTATTTCAAAAAATGTAAGAATAGAATCTATAGCAAATTGAAATTAGTTTCTAAACTATTAGGTTTTTTTTTTTTTAATATATCTATTTGGTCAAAATAAGAAATTTCAATGCAGTAGTACTTAAATTTCAAGGAAAAAATAAGAAGTAGGTGTCTGTCTGACCATCCTAACCACAATAAAATGATAAGATATTTTTATAATATTTTAGACATAATTAGAGGACTCATGTCCGGATGTGATGCATATTTTTTTGTAATTTTTTTCCAAGTAAATAATTAATTATGAATTTTTTATTACAACTTTTAAAAATTATAAAAACTCGTATGTCTGACCACCTTAACTTGGTCAAAACTTCATGAAATTCAATTTTATTTTTTTAATCCTATAGTATGTGAAGCATAGAATGTGATGCATGTTTTGGATTCCAAAAATGTGATATCATTTGAAAGTTATAGATTTTTTCAATCAGCCTATCAATTAGGACTTTAGCTGTAATTCAAATAGAAAATGAACAATAATTATTTATTAAACTCAAAGTAAAGCATAATTTATATTGGTGGAAATATGAGAATATCCTTTAAAAACCCTTTTCATTTCATCAATTTTTGGTAAAAAAAAGGTCACCAACCACATACTTTACAAATACCCATCAGATCGCCACTTTTTGGCCTATAATGATCCTGCACATACCCTTGTTTCAGACCATGCAGAGTTGGTAGATGTCTTTTGAAGGTCCTTCCTATGCTCTGGTGAAGAGGTTTGGAGTTTGGTGATTTAGAAATCATGTTTTAATATTTTGTGTGTGTCTGCACAACCCAAATTGACTGGTGAAAGGATTTCAGTGTTTGAAGCCTATTGTTTTTGCTACAGATGTATCTAGAAGATTCTGAGATGTATTAGCATGCATAATGAAGCATGTTGTTTCATCTATGTATCATCTTCTTGTTGGGAAGCATACGCATCATTAATAATTTGTGTTTCCATTAGGTTTGGCTAATTTAGTGTTTAAACTTCATTCAAAGAATAAAATTTAATTGAGGAAACATGTAGAAGATTCAAGAATATTATTTTTATGTTTTTATTGGTCCACTCGTATTCCTTTCCATCATAGAAATTTAGAGTTTCTAACCTAATTGGAATTTATGAAATGATATATTGTAGCCGACCTTGGTAAATGTTTTTAAGGTTGAGAATGGTATAAACGCAAGGCAAGTCTCAAAGAATTGGATGACAGTGTGATGAAAAGTGACAAAAGTGTGCCACAAACTCATAAGAGTAGAAGTGTGTGTGAGTGAGTTGTGATATAAGCTTTTCAGTGTGTTGAAGGCAATGAATTGAAGGTTTCCATAATCTTGCGAATGTGCTTTAATTTTTTTGGTCAATCTTTTTTTCTCTTTTGTATCTATAGGAAGTGAGCCTCCCTATTGGATAGTGAGTCCTTTGTAGGCAGTGAGCCTTTGTACTTGGACAGTGAGTCCTCTTTTGGGCAGTGAGCCCTTGGTAGTGAGCCTTTTTATTTAGTTTATAATCTTTATATTGTGAGTTAACGCTCACCGTGGTTTTTCTATTATTTTAAGTTTTAATTTGTGTGACAACTGATTCACCCCCTCTCTCAGTTGTCCTATGCCTATTTAAAAGTTGGTATCAAAGCTTGTGGTTCCTTGTTGTAGAGCTTAATTGCTTAAGGAAGATTTGATAGCACACAAATTGTTGATCCCTATGTTTGATGGAACTAACTACAAAGATTGGAAGGGATGGATGAGAGGATATATTATCTCTCTTGGTTTCAAGACCTAGAATGTTGTTGAGAATAAGTATACACTTCTATCTAATGGTGTTAATACTACATATGAGATCTTTGCTTATGAATAAAATGGGAGGGCGTAGTATGTGATTTGTAGTGATTTATCTAAAAATGAGAAAATCAAGGTTAATTCTTTGGATACTGCATATGAAGTTTGGAAGAAGCTAGAAGACATGTATGAAGGGAATAAAAAGGTGAAATTGACAAAGAGACTGGTGGTAAAGCATAGATTTTTAAACCTAAAAAATGGAGGATGGTGAAGAATTTACAAGTTTCTTTCATAGGGTTGAACAAACTACAAATGAGGTTAGAAATCAAGGAGGAAAGCTAGTAGATGAAGACATAATAGAGAAGATCTTGATCACCCTACTAGAATGCTACAATGATAAGATATCAATGATTTAAGAAATGTATGTCCCTAAGAAGTACACCTTGGAACACTTGTTTGGCACCCTGCAAGCATTTGAATTAAGAAAGTTCCAGAAAGATGACAAGATAGAAGAAAATATAGAAACAAAATTTAAGGAAAAGAAGATTGAGGAGGAACTGGAAAGCGATGATGTTGATGAGTTGGAAGCTAACTTCACCAAGAAGTTGAAGAAAGGTACCAGAAAGTATAAAGGTATGTTTCCCTTTAAATGCTTTATTTGTGGTAATATTGTTCATTATGCTTCAATATTTTTGAATAGGGTTGCACATAAAAAGAACAAGGATTATAAGGATAAGGATAGGAAGGATAAGAAGTATAAGAGGTTGTACTATGTTAAGGAAGAGGCAGGTATTTCTAATGATGAATTTGAAAATGAGGTTACATGATATTGAATGCTTATTCTTAGCTTTGGAAAATAAATCTGTATCCACTAACCCTGGAAAGTGTAAGAAAAAGAGCTCCAAAAGTTAAGAAGAATAGAATGGAAGGTACTCTGGTTACCGCATTTCATGCAAGACAGGATGAAGACTACTGGGTAATTGACAATGGATGTTCAAATCACATGACCAGAGATAAGAGTATGTTCACTAAACTTGAAAAATATGATGGTGGTTTAGTCATGTTCGGTGATGATTCAGGAGCTAAGATCTATGGTAAAGGTTCAATTAGTTTTGATGAAGTGCATAGTACTGATGATGTATATTATGTGAAGGGTTTGAGGCATAATATTTTGAGTGTTGGTCAAATGTGTAGCAATGGCTTTAAGGTTATGTTTCAAAACAATACTTGTGAAATCAGAAAAGGATCTAGAAATGGAGATATGATTACTGCTAGAAGAAGAACACATGGAAACATCTATCAGTTGAAAGGAGTTGATGGTCATTGTCTTGTATCTCAGATCAGTGAAAGTTGGTTATGGCACCGGAGAATGGGACATGTGAATTTTGATATTCTAGTCAAGATCAGTAAAAATGAAATAGTTTGAGGACTGCCTTGAATCACAAGACCTGCTAATGCTATTTGCAGAAGTTGTCAACTCAGGAAGCAAAAATGATGTAGCTTTAAACGAAAAGAATATTCTACTATCGGTATGTTGGAGTTGGTACATACTAATCTTTGTGGTCCAACTAAGACTGGAAGCCTGAATGGTGATAGATATTTCATGTTGGTTATTGGTGATTACACTTGAATGACATGGGTTGCTTTTCTCAAAGAAAAGAATCAGGCCCTAGATAGGTTTTAGGTATTCAAAGCAAGAGTGGAGAATGAAGTAAATCTGAAAATTAAATGTTTAAGATCAGATAGAGGTGGTGAATTCACTTCTGGTGAATTTAATGCATTCTAAGAGATGCATGGCATAAAAAGAAAGTATTATGCTATGAGAACCCCTCAGCATAATGGAGTAGTTGAAAGGAAAATAAGATAGTACAAGAAGCTGCTAGAACTATATATGATGAAAGAATCTAATGTACTAGATGTATATTGGAGAGAAGTGATACATATTGTTGTTTATGTTCTTAATAGAGTTCAGATCAAACACAACAACACAAAGACACCTTTTGAGTTATGGACTGGTAAGATTCCTACTGTGAAATATTTTAAGGTATTTGGAAGCAGATGCTATATTAAAAGAGATGATGAAAATATTGGAAATTTTGATGCTAGATGTGATGAAGGAATATTTCTTGGATACTCTACCACTAGCAAGGCATACAGATGCTTTAACAAAAGATTAAGGAAGATTAATGAAAGTGCTAATGTGAAAGTTGATGAAGACATACACAGACCTACTGAGATAAGTGAAGTTGAACCTGATGATCCTATATGTAGACATATACCTAAAAAAAATAAGGAGAAGGAAGAAGAAGAAGAAAATGAATCAAAACCTATTGCTAGAACTCCTAAATATATATAGAAGAATCATCAGGAAAATTAGATAATTGGAGACAAGAGTGAAGGTGTAAAGACAAGAAGCAAAGTTGCAGCTGAAGTAAATTTCTATTTACTTTCTAAAATAGAACCTAAATCTGTAAAAGAAGCATGTGAAGATGAAAGTTGGATGAGAGCTATGAAAGAGGAATTGCAACAGATAGAGAAGAATCAGACATGGGAACTAGTCCCTAGACCTTTGAACAAGAATGTGATTGGATCAAAATGGGTGTTTCAAAACAAACTGAATGAAAATGGAGTAGCGAGGAATAAAGAAAGATTGGTATGCAAAGGATATTCACAGGTTGAAGGAATAGATTTTGAGGAGACATTTTCTCCTATGGCCAGAAGGAATAGATTTTGAGGAGACATTTGCTCCTATGGCTAGAATGGAAGCTATTAGAATGTTTTTGGCATTTTCTACACACAAGGAGTTCAAAGTATATCAGATGGATGTTAAGTCATCTTTTTTGAATGGTGAGTTGGAGGAAAAATTATGCATGGAGCATCCTGAAGAGTTTCAGCTATCTGACAAGCCCAACATGGTTTGTAAGCTAAAGAAGGCATTGTATGGACTAAAGTAAGCTCCCAAAGCTTGGTATGCAAGACTGGATAGATATTTGACAAAGCAAGGATTCAACAAAGGTTATGCTGACAATAACCTCTACTTCAAAGTGCAAAGTAATAAGATGTGTAAAAAGTTTGTTGAAGAAATGAATAAAGAATTTGAGATGTCTATGATTGGTGAATTTCTTTCTTTCTTGGTATACAACTGAATCAAACCGACAAAGGGATATTTATTTCACAATATAAGTATGTAAAAGAGTTGTTGAAAGAGTTTGGGCTGGAGGATTCTAAACTGGTTTGTACTCCTATAGTAATCAAATGTAAACTTGGAAAGGATGATGAATCTAAGTTAAGATTGATTAGAGAAAATACAAATCCATGATTGGTGGACTATTGTATCTCACTACTACCAGACCAGAATTATGCATGTAGTGTGTTTAGTTGCTATATTCCAAGTCGATCCTAGAGAAGCACATCTTATGGCTATAAAAAGAATATTTAGATATCTTAAAGGAACACTCGATTATGGACTATGGTACCCTAAGAGTAATGATTTCACCCTGAGTGCTTATATAGATGTTGATTGGGTTGGATGTGTAGATGACTAGAAGATTACTAGTGGTGGTGCTTTCTTTCTTAGTAGAAGACTAGTTTCATAGCTAAGTAAAAAAGCAAGACTCAATTTCTTTATTCACTATAGAGGCTGAATATATTGCTGCAACATCCTGCTATACATAAGTTTTTTGGATGAAGCAAACTCCGAAAGACATTGGTGTGATATGTGATGAACCTATTCCTATTTTATATGATAATACAAGTGTAATAAACATTTTGAAGAACATGGTTAGACATTCAAGAATAAAACACATACCTATCAGGTATCATTTTCTGAGAGAAAAAGTGCTCGAGAATGAGGTCAGATTGGAGTATGTAAATATAAAGGAACATATTGCAAACATATTTACTAAGGCTCTTCCAAAGGATAATTTGGAGCATCTTAGGGAGAGGTTGGTGGTCATTGTCCCACCTAACTAGGTTCACATGAAGGTGCATTAGTCCAATGAATTCACAGATTCTTCATTTACCTGGACTAATTAATGGGTCTACTCCGCAGGAGGGTAGAAAAGATTTAATTGTTGTAGTATGAGTGTACTCCTAAGGGGGAGTAATCAAAGTAGTTTTTCTTTTCCATTGATGTCAAAGGGGGAGAAAAGGTTATGTGTTGCCATCAATGACAAAGGGGGATATTTTTGCAAGTATGAGCTTGTTAATTTGGTGGTGTTGTCATTAATGTTGTCATTGATGTCAACACTATTTAGTATGTTGTAGATTGTATGTATGTATGGTTGATATGTTGTTGAGATGTGAAGCTATCTTTATGGTGTTGCAGATATGTTGGTTTGATGATTTTCCAAGTGCTTTTGAGAAAATTAATGAAGAAAAGAAGTTAGAGTGTTGGAAGTGTTCAAATTGTACTCCGGTACATGCTCCACATTTCCCAGGTGTCGATCCTATGCCTATGCAGATCTGAAGGCATGTTGATGGTGATCTGATGATGACATAGTCTAAGTTTCAGTTTCTAATGAGATGGTACGTGAAAGTTGTGTCCACCAGTATGTGTGCTCTATTGGTAAAGTCAGTGTTATGGGGACTAGGAGAAATATATTTGCTCCGTAGTTCTCCACTATTTTGTTTCAGATTGTGCAAATTTGGTAGATGTCTTGTGGAGGTCTTTCCTATGCTTTGGTGAAGAGGTTTGGAGTTTTGTGATCTAGAAATCATGTTCTAAAATTTTTGTGTGTGTCAACATAGCCTGAATTGACTAATGAAAGGAGTTCAGTGTTTGAAGCTTGTTGTTTTTGCTATAGATGTATCTGGAATATTCTTAGATGTATTCTCATACATAATGAAGTTTTTTGTGTCATTTGTGTGTCATCTTCTTGTTGGGAAGTATGTGCATCATTGATAATTTCTATTTTCATTAGGTTTGGCCTACCTAGTGTTTACACTTCATTCAAAGAATAAAATGTAATTGAGGAAGCATGTAGAAGATTCAAGAATATTATTTTTTATGTTTTTATTGGTCCACTCTTATTCCTTTCCACCACAAGAATTTATAGTTTCTGACCTAATTTGAATTTATGAAATGATGTATTGTGGCTGACCTTGGTAAATGTTTCTAAGGTAACAGTATAAAAGCAAGGTGAGTTGTGAAGAATTGGATGACAGTGTGATGCAAAGTGACGAAAGTGTGCCACAAATCATAAGAGCAAGAGTGTGTGTGAGTGAATTGTAATAGAAGTTTTTCAGTGTGCTGAAGGTAGTGAATTGAAGGTTTCTGTAATTATGTGAATGTTCTTTAATTTTTGTGGTTGATCTTTTGTTCTCTTTTGTATCTGTAGGCAGTGAGCCTCCCTATTAGATAGTGAGTCCTTTGTAGGCAGTGATCCTTTGTACTTGAACAATGAGCCTTTGTATTCAATTTATAATCTTTATATTGTGAGTTAACCCTCACTGTGGTTTTTCCCTTATTGGGTTTTCCACATAAAAATTATGTTGTTCATTGTGTTGATTTAATTTTTGTTGTCTATGTTTCATGCTCATATTTAATAACAAAATAGTGTGGTTGAAGATTTGATAAGTGATAAAGTTTTAAGTTTGAATTCGTGTGACAACTAATTCACGCCCCCCCTCAATTGTCCTACGCTTGTTTAACAAAGACATGATGTGAAAAACCATCAAAGACACCATACCGGTTCTGAAAATACTTCTCAATATTTTTCCTTTTGCTTCTCCCCTTTTAGAATATCATCTTCCTCATTACCTACTTTCTCTTATTAACTTTCTTTTCCTTTTTCACATGCTCTCTCTCTCTCTCTCTTTCTTGCTTTTTCACATCCCTCCTCTCTCCCCCTTTGACATCAATGGAAAAGGAAAAAGATACATCCATTGAAATTACCTTTGAAATGAAAAAAAAAATACTCATAATGGCAACACTCTTCCTACTCCCCTTGAGGGGTAGCCACAAAAAACATCATTCCAAAAGGATAGAACCATGAATCCACCAGACTGATGCATCTCCAAATGCATCTTATTTTTTAAAAGGAGTGGCAATAACCCCTAGCTTATCCCAAAAATACTCAAAAGTATCTTTAGGAAGAGACTTTGTAAATATATCTACAATCTGATCCTTTGTAAAAACATACTCAAGCTTAAATTCATTCTCCATGACCTTCTCTCTTAAGAAACAATATCTAATAGATATATGATTTGTTCTCAAGTGCATCATAGGATTCTTCAAAATTTTAATAGAAATTGTATTATCACAAAAGATAGAAATAGGATCATCATGTAGCACTGTGATATCTTTCAATGTCTATTTCATCCATAAAACTTGTGTACAACAAGATGCAGTAACAATATACTTAGCTTTAGCAGTACACAAAGAGATTGAATCTTCCTTCTTACTCAACGATGCCACCAATCTACATCCAATAAAGAATGCACCACCACTTGTACTCTTTCTTTTATCTATACTTTTGGCCCAATATGCATCTATATAAGCACTAAGTGTAAAATCAGTATCTTTAGGATACCATAATCCCTAATCTAGAGTTCCTTTCAAATATCTCAATATTATTTTAACTATAGTAACATGTGTTTTCTTTGTATTTTATTTAAATCTAACTACAAGAAAAATTGCATGCATAATATCCAATCTAGTAGCTCAGTAAAATACAATAGTCCACCACTCATAGATATATACTTGCTCTGATCAGTCTTAGGTGAATCATCATCTTTACCCAACTTGCAACTAGTCACCATAGGAGTACTTACTAGTTTGGAACCATCCATCCCAAATTTTCTCAACATCTCTCTCACATAATTAGATTGTGAAATGAAAATTCCCTTCTCTATTTGATTAATTTGTATCCCAAGAAAGAAATTCATCTCGCCAAACATAGACATTTCAAATTATTTTTGTATCTCTTCACAAACATCTTGAACATCTTTTCATTTCCTCCAAAGATAATGGAACATTAACATATACAACTAAAATCAATATTTTTTCATTTTTAGTTTTGAAATACAAATTACTGTCTGTTGTACCTTTGTTAAATCCTTGTTGCGGGTAAGTGCACAAATATGGTTCCCAAAAAGGGGGCTTAAGTGGCCACTTTTTTTTCCTGAAATCAGAAAATGCTGACCTTGGATGTGAAATTGAAGATAGTTACACTCAAAATTTTGAGATGGAACAAAAACAAGTATCGAAGTGCTCTGATTCTACTATCTAAACTACTAATTTATTTTTAAAATGGTTGAGATTAAGGGGTTCAAAAGAGGGATGTACACAAATTGTTGTTGTTTTTGTCAGAAAAACATAACATAGCAACTCTTGTACGACTTGAGCAAGGTGAACTTTTTTGTAGTATTTTTAAAATCGCTATAGTCAAAAGTTAGCTATCATCTAATTGATGTAGAATTTTTCTAATAATTTTTTAATGAATATTTGATTTTTTACTAATTTTCTACGTGGGCACTTTCTGAAAAGTAGAGTTTTGGTTGTGCTCCCCCTACAAATTTTGGAAAATAATTGATTTTTTTTTCTTTTTAAAAAAAAAATTGTATAATCGATTCTAGTTTCTAAAAATGTAATTTATATGAAAATTTGATGAACCATTAATTTATAATAAAAAAAACACCAAACACTGCTTTTTGGCAAAAAACAGACATACAAACAAAATAAATTATGGATGAAAGGCTTAACATTGTCAAAAAGTGAAAAAAATTACATCCTTGGATAGCTAAGAGAGAACCTAACATTACCCATGTTTTTTATTTTGTCGATATTGAACTAGATACAATCTTGATGGTGAGCATGGACCCGATTATGTGAAAAATTGTAGAATTTACAAAAAAACGTCTCTGGCCTTGTTGGGAATACCCTCCAAGCCTTTGGGTTGGTATTCCAAGGAAAATAATTTCACTTTTTTTTTTGTTTTTAACGCGAAATAATGCGAACGCATTTTTTAAAACTTTTTTCAAAAGTGGCCAAAAAATTGGTACACAACTTCATGCACCCGCCCTTGATTCAAATACTTATTTAGCCTCACATACAAAGCTCTAGGAGCTTTCTTCATTCCATACAAATCTTTCTTCAATCTGCACACCATATCTGGTTGATCTGTTAACTGAAATCCTTCTAGTTATTCCATGTAGACCTCTTCATCTAGTTCACCATTCAAAAATGCTAACTTGACATCCATTTGATAGACTTTGAAATATTTATAAGCAACTAATTCTAAAAAAATCCTTATAGCTTCCATTCTTGCTAGGTCAGGAAAAACTTTTCCTGAAAATCTATACCTTTCACTTGTGAGTAGCCTTTACACAAAAGCCTTGCTTTGTTTCTAACAACTTTCTCATTTTCATTCACCTTGTTTTTGAATCCAAATTTTGATCCAATAATATTTTTGTCTGTCAGTTTTGGGACCAATTCCCAAGTTTGATTCTTTTCAATCTACAAAATTTCTTCTTTCATTGCTTCCTTCCAATGTTCATCCTCACAAGCTTCACTTAATGACTTCGACTCAATTTCAACAAATAAGCACAAATTTACTTCAGCAACAACTTTGGTTCTAGTTAACACACCTTTTGACTTGTCTTTAATAACTTGATTTTCTGAATGATTACTTTGTACATATTTTAGTGTTCTAGGGGACATCACTGGAGCAACTTCTTCTCTTTCATTATGTTCATTCTACTCTTTCTATTTATCTCTATCCTATTCTTCCATAATTTCTTCTATTCTTGCATAGTCATGTTCATCAGACACATCCATCAATATCAATAGAATTCTTTATTGTTTCATCAACCTTGACATTTGAGCTTTCTACAATCTTCCTCAATCTTTTGTTGAAACATCTTTATGCCTTTCTTTTAGTAGAGTATCCAAGAAATGTTCCTTCATCACTTCTTGCATCAAAATTTCCCAATGTTTCCTAGTCTCTTCTAATATAGCATTTGCTTCTGAATATCTTGAAATATTTAACTATAGGAATTCTTCCATTCCATAGCTTAGAGGGAGTCTTTGTACTATTTTCTCTTGATTGAACTTGATTTAATACATATACAATAGTGAATAGCATATTTCTAGTAAAGTTTTAATAATCCAGCTTCAGTGATCATTGACCTAGCAAGTTCTTGAACTATCCTATTTTTCCTTTCAACAGTTCTCCATTTTGCTAAGGGGTTCTCAGAGCAAATAATTGTCTCTTTATTCCATGCACTTCACAAAACATATTGAACTTGTGGGAGGTGAATTCACCACCTCTATTAGATCTCAAGCATTTTATCTTCAAATTCGCTTCATTTTCAACCATAGCCTTGAATGCCTTGAATCTATCTAATGCTTCTATTTTTTCTCTTAAAAATGTAACCCATGTATATCTAGAATAATCATCAATTAAAAGCATAAAGTACATTTTACCAAGTAGACTTCAAACTCTCATGGGACCACAAAGATCTATGTGAACCAAATCTAGTAATCTAGTAGTAGATTGTTCTCTTGATTTGTAATGATTTATTGTCTGCTTCTCAAACTATCAATTTCTACAAATAGCATTTACAGGATTTGTAATTCTCGGTAGATCTTTCATGGCCTGAATAGTACTAATCCTTTCCAAGTTATCAAAAATCATGTGATACATTCTCCTATGCCATAACCATTTGTCATTTATCTGATTCATAAAACATTTTCAATCGACACATTTAGGCTAATAAATATTCCCTTCAGATTTCTTTCTTGTAGCAATCAATGTTTTGGATCCTTTTTGGATCTCATACTTCTCATCCTTAAACACAAGATCATATCCCTTTATGCACATTTTATCAACTCTCAATAGATTATGCCTTAAACCATTAACATAGTAGACATCATCAATATGATGCTTGCCATCAAAACTTATTGAACCTATCCCATATATTTGAGCACCAGGGTATCATCTCCAAACATAACCAGACCTCCATCATATTTTTCAAGTTTCATAAACTTACTTTTGTCACTAGTCATGTGATGTCAGTACCACAATCAACTACCCAAAAATTATTTTCCTATTTAGCATGTAGAGAAGAGATAATTGTACCTTAATTTTTCTCCTTCTTCTCCTTCTTCTTCTCTGGAGGACTTTCCTTTAACTATTTTTCTGAATTAGTAGAAGTAGGTTCATCTTTAATTGCCAAGAACAAGCATTCATTGTCATCTAGATCTTCACATTCTAAATCCTCATATGAAATACTAGCATTCTCATTAACATAGTAAGCTTTGTTAATTTTCTTTAAAATCTTTTCTTTCTCATATCTTTGTTTATTCTTTTTAGCTCTTTCCAAACACTTTGCAACATAGTGACCAATTTCTCCACAACTAAAACACTTAAAGGGAAATTTACCTTCATAATTACCTGAGCCTTTTCTCATTCTTCTTACAAATTTAGCCTTGATTTCAACAAAGTTCTTTCCATCCGAGTCTTCAACTTTTGTAGCTTTAAAAGTAGTCTTTGTTTTGCCTCCACTTCTTAGATTTGGCTTCCTCATCTCATAAGATGTCAAAAATCCTAGCAAAAAATCCTTAGTACAAGTCTTACAATCTATAGTCTTCTCAATAGCACTCACCTTTTCACTGTAATTGTCAGGAAGAGTTCTCAGAATCTTCTTTACAATTCTGCTTTCATCTATAGTAGCACCAAGAGATCGCATTCCAGCCACTACCTAATCCAATCTCTATACACAGGCTTTAATATTATTATCTTCAGACATATGTGTAAGATCAAACTGTGTTTCCAAATTCTGTAGTTTTTCCTCTTTTACCCTTTCATCACCATCATGCGCTCTTTCTAAAGCATCCCGGACTTGTTTAGTTGTCTTCAAATTTTGAACCTTAATCAACTCGGAATGTACCAAACTATTCTTCAAGATGAAATTTTTATTCTCTTCATGTGCTCTAATTTCTTTAGAAGTACTTGGACCATTAGTAGGAGTGTAGGAATTCTAATAAGATTTCTCCACATCATATCTGCCATACTCTAGATATTCTTCCATCAACACTTGAACCAGATACCATAATTAGTTCCATCAAACCTTAGATAATCAAAGACCATTTTTCTATCCATGTTGGACCTTCCTCAAGCGATTAAGCTCTTCACCAAGGAACCAAGCTCTGATACAAATTTTTGGATAGGAGAATTGAGAGGGGTGGGGTAAATCAGTTGTCAGAGATTATAACCTTAAATTCAATTACCAAAACTAACACATAAACTAATTAAGTGATTAACCATCAAATGTAGATGCACAAACACAATAACACTGGATTTACATGGAAAACCCAATGAGGAAAAAACCATGGTGAGGATTAACTCACACTATAGGGAATATCAAAACTGATTACAAAAAGGCTCACTACCTTAGATAACACTCACTACTTGAAATAAGGACTCGTTGTCCATAGGGATAAAACCAAAAGGTCTCACTAGAATAGAGATACAAAGAAAAAGAATACTTGTTACAGAGAGACAACAATCCCAATGCAACAAATATTCCACTGCAATCATTGGTCAACTTGCATGAATGATAGAGTTCGCCTTTTGCTCATTGCATTTGTAAACTCAATGTTAAGCTTCACATTGAATAACCACACACCTAACTCACACACTTTAAGAATAGCATTAAAGTCGTTTATGGTCTTTCACTTATCTTCCTTCTTTTCTTATGTACAATTTTCATCACTAGAACATTTTGTATTTATACTATGTCCAACCTTGAAAAGATACAAAGTCAGCCATCCAATTTCAAATTCAAATTAGGTTGGTGCCAAACATCCTAAGGTGGAATTAGAATGAAGGTGACCCAAACACACACTTCATCCGGACCCATAATAGATCCAACACGATTCATCAACTTCAAAAATAGTGCTTGACACACGGTCGCCCAAACAAATGTAAAACACATAGATCAATTAAGTTGGATGCTTCCAAATGTCAAAACCATCTTGAATAGAACTAGGGCAACATAATTCTAGAACCAAAAGCCATAAGACATCAAAATAGATAAATATGGACCAGAAAAAATTCTCTCGGACCTTAATCAAAACACAAAGAAACATAGTTCACAAGCATCAGAACAACATCCTCAATAGCTGAATACCTGCAACCTTCTTTTAATAAAATTTTCTCAATATCCTCAACATATACAATCAATAACAACTAGTAGATAACCAGCTAACCAATTGACATCAATGAAAAAACTTCATTCCTCTTTCCATTCCTAAAACAAATAATCCCTTTCATAGACACTCGTAGGGAGGGTACTTCAACCTCGATAGTGAGGATAGCCTCTGAACCAAAGACTAAGGAAAATGGAGTTGCATCGGTGGGTGTATGGATGCTCATGAGATATTCCCATAGGGAAAGGTTAAGTTGAATGTGTTAGTCACAACCAGTGTCATTGATAGTCTTCTTAAGAATTCTGATTATGGTTTTGTTGGATACCTTAGCTTTTCCATTGCCTTGTTGGTAATATGGCATGGAAAAGTGGTGTTGAATGTGGAACTTCTTAGATAACTCATGAAAATCCTAATTTTTGAGGGGACAACCATTGTCAGTGATGATGGTTTAGGGGACACCATACCAACATATGATGTAATTGAGGATGAATTATATTTGTTTACCAGTAATGTATATCATAGGGATGGCTTCAACCAATTTTTTGAAGTATTTGGTGGTAGTGATGATTAACTTATGGTTGTTTGATGAGGTGGTATGAATTTTTTGGATGTAAAGTTCCCATTGAGCGAAGGAACATGGTGAAGTGATGGGTTGCAACTCTTGTGTGTAGGTGCATGAATGAGGTCATTGTGTATCTAGCACTATCAATATTTATGCACAAAGTGATAGGCATCACGCTCCATTGTAGGATAGTATTATCCCAGTCGCGTGATCTTTTTAGATAGGGTCAGACCACTAGAATGGGGTTCACATAAAACTTTGTGTACTTCGCATAAGGTAGTTTTCACTTCATTAGTGTCGAGACATCTAAGTAAGGTGTTGTTAAAGCTATGTCTATATAAGGTATCACTAATGATGGCGTAGTGATTGGATTTGGGGATGAAGGACTTGTGCTAATTGTTGGAGAGGTCATGTGGTAGGGTTTGGTAATGTAAGTAGTCATAGATATCTTGTTACCAGGGGGAAATTGAAAGCTAGGACCAACAGTTGTTCCACTACGAACTCGTACTATGAAATATTGTTAGGAATATCCAAAAGAGGCCCAATAGTGGTCATGGCATCTGTTGCTTTATTTTGAACATGTGGCACCTAGAAAAAGGAGATGTTTACAAAGTACTTCTTGAAACTATCAACCATTTATTTGTATGGGGTCAAATTCTTGTCCTTAGTATCACATTCATCTTTGAACTATCGAATGACCAATTGTGAGTCACTGAAGACCTGTGGACTCTTGATTTTCCATTTTATTGCCATACACAATCCTATCAACAAGGCTTCATACTTTGCAATGTTATTCATGCACAAGAAGACTATCCTGAAAGATTTAGGGATAGTATCACCTTTAGGGGTAACAAATAATATTCCTACACCTAATCCATGATTAGTATGTGAGCCATAAAAATAAAATTTCCATGTTTCTCTTGTGTCCAGTGTGAATATTGACTCATCAAGAAAGTCTAAAACCAAAGGGTGATCGGCTTTTGTAGGAACTTCTAGTAGTTGGTCAGCAATGACTTGTCCTTTTATTTCCTTTCGTTCCACATACTGAGTGTCATATTCACTGATTATCATGGCCCATTTAGCCAATCATCCTTCTAATGTCGCCCTATTGAGTGGGTATTTTAGGGGATCTATTTTTGCTACAAGCTTAGTCTGAAGGTTTAACATGTAGTGTCTCAATTTTTGAGCAGCAAAAACCACTACAAGAAAATCGCGTTCAATTGGATTGTAGTTAAGCTCATATCCCACCAAAGTGTGGTAGTATAATAAATTGTGTGTTACTTTTCCTCATGGTTATTTTGAGCCAACAATTCTCCCAGTGTGGCTATAGTAGCTAAGATGTACAAAACTAGGGGTTTTCCATCAATAGGTGGCATCAGGATAGGAGGAGTCAAGAGGTACTCTTTAATCTATTGAAAATTTTCCTCACACTTGTCTATCCAAATGAAAGGGACTCCCTTGTGTAACAAATATTGAAAAGGTTGACATTTATCAGCAAGTTGTGTGATGAAGCACCTAATAGAATGGAGTCAGCCTTGTAGCATTTGGAGTTGATTGATTCCTTTCAGTGGAGGCATGTCTAATATTTCTTTGACTTTTGATAAGTCTAATTCAATGCCTCAATGGGAAATAATGTATCCTAAAATCTTTCCTAATTTCACGTCGAAGATGCATTTCTTAGGATTTAGGAATTTTAAGTGATCACCACATGTCAAGGATTTTTCTAGAAGATCATCAACATATTCTTCCATAAATGTGTGCATGAGATAATGAAATATGGTGGTTATAGCTCTCTGATAGGTTGCACCTACGTTCTTTCAATTTGAAGGGAATGTCATTCCAATAGTATGTACCCCATGGGTAAGTGAATTCCATCTTGTGTTGGTCTTCAGGAGTGATATGGATCTAATACCCTAAGAAGTCATCCATGAGGGACAATATCTCCTAACTTTCTATTAGGTCCACAATGATGTCTATATTCAGGAGTGGGATGTCATCCTTTGGACATGCTTTTGTTCAAATCCCAAAAAATTGTGCTAATACAGATTTTTTTGTTTGATTTGGTCACTTGTACATGGTTTGAGATCTAGTTTGCATAGTCAACAGGTCTTATGAAACTGACATCCAATAATTTCTTAAGTTCAACTTTCACCAACATAGCTATTTGAGTGTGCATTTTTCTAAGCTTTTGTTTCACCAGCTTTGCATTGGGATGCAACAATAGATGATGCAGGATCAACTCAGGATCCAACCTTGTGAAATTGATTTGGAATTCTATAAAGAATGCTTGAAATTTTGGTTTTTCCTCTTATGTCAAGGATGTTGCAAAGAGAATAGTCTTAGGATTAGTTGTATTATTGATGTTGAATTCTATTACATATTCGATTAGCATCGAGGATCTCTCTTGATTGACAGGGAGAGAGTCCAACCCTCCATCCTCATGTGCCTCAAAGATTTTTTTTTCCCTTGGATACATCCCTTCTTTTTACTTTTTCTTGGTCAAAAGACGTCTTGCGGTTTTCACCTAAAGACCATTCATTTTTTATTTTCTTTTTTGTGACTAGAGGGTGAGACAGTCTCACCAAAATATGCTACAATATCAAGATCTATAATGAAGCTAGCCTTATGGTCCCCATGTGGTATTCCCTCTCGTAGTCTCATAAATTCAGCAATGGCCTCATCATTTTCAAATATTTCCAAGGTAGGTGGATCTTGTTGGTTATTGCTGCCACAATAGTGGTTTACAATTTCTGGGAGGAACTGATTTTTGCTAAAATCACATATTTTTAGAAAATATAATGATTTAAGCCTTGAAAATTTCCATTTCAAGAACTCCAATTGAAGAGAGTTTGATCAAACTACCTTAAATCAAACCCCCGTGGATAGAACCCCGCTAGTTTTAAACCATACCTATAATAGAGTCTCCTTTACATCTATCAAAATGCTGATAAAAAACCACTTTTGATTTACCTTTTGGGGGATCAAATGAATTCATTTAAAATTTATTTTTTGAAATTATGTAGTCCTTATTATAAGCTTCCCAAAAAGTATAATTTTAAATAAATTTAACATGATTATTATATTTATTTTTTATTTCTCATGAATGTAGGTTTTTCACTGAAAATCAAGCTCTCTATTCTACACATGTGGAAAAATAGCAGATTATTAAAAAAAAAAAAAAAAAACTATTGCACTAGATATTGAATTCCTTGATCCAACAAAGAAAAAAAAATTGAATTTCGATACATACAAAAAAAGTTGTGTTATACGGTCGCGCTATGTTTGAATTATAATTGGTCTGAATTCAAAACTTGATTAAAGAAAAACTATTCAATAAAAAACTATCTAACCAAGTGTAAGCACTAGATATCAGAGTTTCAAATCTAAATTTGAAAGAATAAGAATTTTATCCTTCATGGAAATAAAGTTATGCGTTATATGGTGAGAGTCACTTTTTAAAAATGTTGTTTTTTGAAAAAAACTAGTTTTTGAGGGGGATAGAAAAGGAAGTGCAATCTAATTCCAAATTTTTTGAAAAAATATCTTTAGAATATATAGACAAAATGTCATGAAACTCTAGTTTGCATCATCTTCAAATTCCTCATGGTTTAGTTGCTATAGGTGTCTGAAAGTGAAGATTTAGTTAAAAAATATATTTCAGTGTCCAGTTTGGCCAAAAATTGTAAACCACTATTGTGGGATCAAATTGGTCTCAATCAATCAATTTTGAGTAAATGACGGAGATTCCATCATCGGTGTTTGTGAAGGATGGCGAAGCAACTAATAGGCTAAAGAAAAAGGTATTATCAGGGTCACAAAAGGATTCTATCCATGCTCTTTCGTTTGTTGTCTTTGGTAGGCTAGGTTAATAAAAGGATTCAACGTGGATATTGATATCCATGAGATTGGTAAAGGATGGGAAAGGTATGTCCAACTCATGAAAGACATGATCAAGCTCATAGTCACTGGTGGTACAAGATTCCCACTCATATTCATTAGATTCAGTGTCACCATAATAAATGTTGATAAGATCCTTAGATGTTTCAATGTCTTCTCAAGCACTCACATCCTTATTTGAAAGCATCTTAGTACTTGGAGTGCCAATCTTAATTGGTATGAATCCTAACCCTAAGTTATTCAGTTGCTTAAGAGGCATCAAGGGTTCCCTCATTCCATTTTTATGTATACCAAGTCCATTGGTTCCATTATAACCATTTTTTTTCATGAGATCAAAACCTTTGCCATATTTTTCTTTTGGTAGTGGTGGCAAATCTTCTTTGTCTTTAATGTTGTTAGCCTCTAGTGTGGTTTTGAGAAAATATTGTAGATTTGGAGATTATTGGTATTGTAGATGTTGTAGTCATTATGAGAAGGTGTTCTATTTTTGTGTTGGTATTACTAATTGAACTGTTGTGAAAATGATGATTGGGGAAAGGGACTCACAATACAAGAAAGGAATCCCTAATCCAGAATTTTCCTTTATAGGGGGATGGTTCATTCAAGGAAACCTAGGATCCAAAATTGGATTGAGTATCAACACAAAGGTGATTCAATTCTCAACAAGGTAGACCTATGAAGATTCCTTAGCCTCTGAAGGATTCACCACCAAGCAAAAGCTTGGAAAAGACAACTTAACATTCAAATCACAAAACCTAGTAATGCAAGCCAAATGATGAATTCAAATGACAAAATTAAATAACAGTAAGTTAAGATGTATGTACTTGGGAAGTCTGGAAATGTGATAAGGATTTTGGAAATGCAAAATTGTTGTCAAAATATGCTAGGGAGGACTAAGAAGCCCTTACTATCTTCTTAGTCCCACTACTATTTTTTGAGGCAAACACAAAATATTTGGATGTAAAAATTGAATCTAAAGGAATCTCTAAAAATGCCTATAGGAGGACTAAGACACCCTTATTATCTTCTTAGTCCCGATCTAAATTTTTGCAATTTCAGAATGTGATCCTAAGGTCCAAGGTCTACTGTTCCTTCTTCTCAGATCTCAAGTCCTGAAAATTTCAGATCTAGCTTATAGGTGACTTTTCGTCAAGATGATAACTTTACAATGCAACTTTGCAACTTTTCAACTATGCACTTCAAATGATCTTCAACCTAAATCTGCAAACACAAGCATACAAGAGAAGAAAAACTTGATTATTAGTAAATGGGGGTTTACCTTGGTCAAACCCCTTATTGGTAATTAAACCTTGGAATGAAATGAAATAATGAACGAAAATGATGAATGAAAAAAGTGCTATGTTGCAACTCACCAAACCCTTGTTATGAAATCTGCAAACTTGTGTGAAGTGGCTATCTTGAACGTAGATCTTGAATTGAATGAATGCTTGATAGATCTTGATTTGAATTGCTTGCTTGAATCAAAACCATACATCACAAATGTTAGCTCAAAAACACACATGATGCAAGAACATCTTTGACATGATGCTTGAATCTTGATGATGGCTCCAAATTCTTGAGTAATTGATCCTGAATTCTCTTCTAAACTCCAATTTTTTTATTATGAATGCCCTCACATAAGTCTTATGTGAAAATAAGTGAAAGAACCTTGTATTTATACTTATCCATGCTTAATATCTTGAAATTACACCACAAAAAAATGACATATAAATTAATTAATTAAAGGGGGGTAAATCCCACCAAGATTTGAAATTAAATCCTAAAAAATAACTTAAGGGGGACTAAGATTCCCTAGGTGGCATCTTAGTCTCGATGCTTGAAACTTGGGGCACAGACTCCAAAAATGGGTCCCTTTAAGGGACATTTGAAAACAGGGTCCCAAGACCTTAGGAGGACAAAGATGCCATAGGTGGCATTTTAGTCCTATTATAAAAAACAAGGACACATAGCCAAAATCATTAAATTATCATTTTATCTTTTGATATTTGTCAGGGTTAGCCATAAAAAGATATAATTTATTAGGCTCAATCGATGCAAAGTAAGACCAACTAAGACATGAATAAGGATAAACAAAGCAAGGTGGGCCAAACAAGTGTGAAAATGCAAGGGTATGCATTTTCCTACACTACATTTAACCCCCACTTTAGTGAGAGGATGAACTTTCTTCAAAATCACACTAAAGTAGCCAACCATGCAATCAAGAAGGATTCAAATGTATGAATTCTAGTAAGATAGGATGATAATAACCAAGAGGGTTCCCAAGCCCTCAGGATCAAGATCGTATGACAGGCCAACATATGCATAAAGGAACACACTTTCGGATGATATATGAAGCCATAACCAGATTGCAAGCATACACCATCAAAGATGGAAAAAGGAAAAAAGGAAAAATAAAATGCAATGGATCAAGCTTCGACTGGTCGTACAATGTGTTATGGACCAAGTCTAGGTTGTTTTTCTAAAAAATGTTTACAAGTGGAACGTGTTGTCCACTATGCAAACAAAATGCATGCTCACAAGGGCTAGTGAAGCTAGTTGTCCACTAGGTGAGCCCCAAGAGATCCACATCAAAGTCATACCCCCATGACTAAGATAAGGAAAAAAAGAAAATGTGCGCTCACAAGAGCTAGTGAAGTTAGTTATTCACTAGGTGAGCCCCAAGGAACCATATCAAATCCATACTTCCATGACTTTAATAAGGTACAAAAATGCATGCAACAAGAAAGAGGGATGTTCGAAGGGATTTTGCTTAGTTCGTGCAAGGTCTCATCTTAGGGAAAATTACGCTTAACATCTCCAAGAGAGGAAACATTCAAGGTCTCCTCTTAGGGAACATTGTACTTAATGTTTCCAAGAGAGGAAAAGTCAAAGAAATATCACGCTCTCAAAGGAAATAAAAAACAATGATACCACCAAGAAAGGAACACATCGCAGGAAGAAAGAATATTGCACAATGAAACATGAGTGTTGGTGTATTCCCCCAATTTAAAGTGGTTTCTAACAACATTACAGTGAGCAATTTCATTAAAGTAGAAGAAAACTTGAGAACTTTCTCAGAAATCCCTATGCCTTGAAGTCATATGTTTCCAATAAGCTATGTCATGAGAAGGGAAGGGGTTTTCCCCAAAAATTTATAACTCGGTATGTCATATGTGAGCCAACTTAAGGCATGCCATCCACTTCCTAAGCTTGCTCTTACATATACGTGGAAGGCATTAAACTAGCCAGAAGAGACAATGACAAGTGACATATAAGGACAAGGCTACCTAACCCCTTGCCCTCACTTAGTGTAGGACAAGGGTGAGCCGAAATGATTCATGAGAAACATGCTAGTGTAAAAATTAGTATCAATTAGAGGAATTAGGTGCTTCAACGTGAGGAAGAGCACCACACTCCTTAAGATGTTGAATTTTATCACTTAAAGCCTTACTTTCATTAGTAGCAT
Source organism: Sequoia sempervirens (assembly GCA_007258455.2). NCBI lineage: Eukaryota > Viridiplantae > Streptophyta > Pinopsida > Cupressales > Cupressaceae > Sequoia > Sequoia sempervirens. Next base: position 369,210,010 of record VDFB02193867.1, read on the forward strand.
GATCATGAACCCTATGATATGTACAAAATGAATGTTTGTAGTAAAATTTCTTTCATGTTCATGGAGGGAGAGATATCTAATGATCTTGTAGGAGTCTTGACAAGATAATCTCTTGATCAATAGTAGAATATGTTCCTTTATTTGCACAACATGTCATATACACACTAAATGATAAGGATTTAGATGAAAATGGAGATAAGGGAGGTAAACCTAGATCTTTCTTGAAAGAGCATGGCATGTTGGTTTGCTTTGTATGTTCATTGTATGATGAGGGCGCAGCCCGAGACTTAGAAAATAATCCACAAACAAGAGAATAATTTATTATTCAAAAAATGAGCTTCTTACATGCAGAGGATCTCAAATCCCCAAGTTCTACAACACATGTAAGTTACAGAAAGCTACAGAATAACCCTTTCGCAATATGCGAGCTTGTCCCCAAAAAGTTACCCAAAAATTAGAAACCCACCCATAAATAGAGCTCCTCTTTAGTTTGGAGCCAAAACAACATTCAAATTTGAGTTTAGGCGGTTTGGCACCAAAATTTACAACATGAAGTTCAAATTTCAAAAGAGCATTTGCAATTGTATCTTCTAGAAAGTGTGCCAACTTTCGGGGCCATAACTTTTGATCCGGACTATTCAGACCGCTTGAATCGTTGGAAAGGTCACGTAAGTCAAAACGCGACTCAAAATTTGCATATGCCAATTTTGGCAAGTTTCGGGCCGATCCGAACTCTAAGTGCCTCAAATCTAACTCTAAGATTTTCAAAATTTGGGAAACTAAAACTACAATATCTTTCCACCAAGGAATAGAAAATAAAAACCATAAATTGGGAATTTCATTATGACAAAAAGGGTATCCAAAAATGTAAAAAAAATCTAAAAATTGAGAAACTTGAAATTTAACTATTTTTGGGTAATGCAAGATTGCCCTTACACCACTAGATGCTTCTGCATCATTGTATCTATGTGTAGGAGGGATATTGTATCTGATACCATAACAATCTTCCAAGTCAAATGAAGGGGGTTTAGGTTTCTGAGAAGGATTGGTTTCTTCACAAGAACACAAATCCTCTTTAAAGTTATGTATCATCCCCCCATGAGGGATTAGAGTTATATAGCCCTCGTCACCATTAAAGGGGTAATGTATAATTAAGTTGAGAAAATGAAACACAAGGTTGTTTTGGTTTAGATTGTGATATTTTGCACTCTCCCATAAAAGGTGTGAAACCCCAATCATTAATAGAACTTGTATCTGAAAATGAATTGTTTTTATATGACTCTTTGGACTTTGAGGGTGAGATTTTGGATTCTCTATTGAAAGGAGGCATAAAATATAACGACCCCCAATTATCACTAAAGATTTTTTTTGTAGGTGAAGGGTTAGCATCAAATTGTATAGGTTCAAATTTTTATTTTGGAATAAAAGTATTAGGGGAGTTGGAAGTGTTGTGATTGTATGATTCATAGCTTCTTTCATCTACTTCAACCATGTATATCTTATTGTTGTACTCAAATTTCAATGTACGGTGGGGAGTAGATGGTACCCCTTTCATAGCATGAATCCATGGTCTCCCTAGGAGAATATTGTATAAAAGATGTCCTAGCATGATATGGATAGGGGTAGGAAACACTATAGGTCTGACCTCAATAGGTAATGTGATCATTCCTAGTGGTTTCCTATTAATATTTTCAAAGACACAAATATGATCATCATTAAGTTGAATAAGCCTCTTTTCCACACCAATTTTGTCTAGGAGTTCAATGCTACAAACATTAATTTTGGATCCATTGTCTATGAGGGTGCACCTAATTGCAATTTCATTAATGATCACCTTTATCATCAAGGCCTCATTCTTGTTTTGAATCTCAAGTGAGAGAAATTCATGTTTAGGGAATGTGATTTCTGATTGTGTAACTTGCATGGGATGAAAGGAGGATGTTGCATTATTAAATTTCATATAAGATTGAATCTCCTCCTGCTTTATTTGTAATATTTCTTGAAATGGAAACTTGTATATGGGTGATAGTTGAATGAGCTGCCATATGGATATGTTAGCGAGAGTCTTTTTAATATTTTCAACACTAGGTACAATAAGTTGAGGCAATGGTGATATTGTGGGATCGATTTGTGGTCCCCTACATGTTTGAGCAACTATGTTATATCTTGGTTGCTACAAAACATTGTTAGATTGCATTGTAGATTTCAAGAAATCTCTTAGTTTCTTATGTGATTCACTAATGGGAGGTGACTTAGGAAGCTCACTAATTAAAGGAGATCCAATTTTTGTCACCATAACCTCAACAAAATTGTGGCTATTTGCATGATCTCTTAGTGAAGAGGAGTCTAATGTCACTTCATCATCTTCATCTAAGGAAGTCCCTTTACATGTGTCAATGTTCAGACTTTCTTGCACCATGATATCCTCTCAGGAGGAGAGTTTTTAGGAGAAATACAAACTAAATTTTCATGACATTCAAAGGTTGGTTCTTCTAAAATGACTTCAATTTAAGTAGGGGAATGATCAATGATTGATTTGTCTTGCTCAATAAGGGTTTCCCTAGGTGAAGGGAGACAACTATGATTCTCATGATTTTCATCCATCAGAGTATCTTCTTCACAACTAGGAGAGATACTAGGAGAAGGACAAGTATAATTTTTATTATCATTTATGATTTCATTCCTTTGTTCCCTAATGTCTTTTAAAATAGTATAGGTAGGGGAAGGATCATAAAAAGGGTTGTTATAGACCAACATATCCTCATCACTTACAATCTCATCTTCCATTAAATCATTCTCACAAGCAATCTAGGGGAATGGAAATTAGGTAAGGTAATATTTAGGAATGTGTTTATGATCTCATTTTCTAGTGCTATAATATATTGCCAAAGGGGAAAAGGAGAAGGACAAGCAAGACTTTCATGATTCTCAATGATTGCATCTTCTTTCACCAAGATACCTTTGTCACTCAAAGGATGGGTATTGAGAGAAGAACAACTATGATTGTCATGAATGTCCATGCTTGTATCGTCTTCTATTGCATCATTCCCACCACTAGTATAGATAATAGAGGGTATAGGTTTAAGGCAAGCATCACTATTTTCACTCTCTTGTGCTAAGAGACTCTCATAAGTAGGGAATGCATTGAATGAATGACTAACATTCTTATTGAATAATTTTTTCTTTTCAAACTTGGAAAAGACCAATACCAACATTTGTGAAAAGTAATCCATGCAAACTCAAAATGCAATGTAAAGGCCTAAAATGAAATGTGTAGATGCAATTTTAAGATTTCAAACAAGGTAATTTACTAATTACACTTAATGCAATTAAATGTTGTGAATGAAAATTTGGAATGAAGCAATGTATGAAATGAACCACTTTAAGCTAGATTTAGTAAAATGCATGAAATAGAAAGTCAATCCACTAAAAGAGATAACCAATCACAACAAACAAAAGCACAGAAAACCAGATCATTTAAACCCTGAAAATTTTTACTTCAAAATCCACAGGGACTAAGATGCCAACAAAGGCATCTTGGTCTTGCTAAAGGAATTATAAGGTTCCCAAAATTGGAACAGTTAGCAAACAACTGAGACATGGTTCTAAGCCAAAAACCCATAGAGGGACTAAGATGATAGTAAGGGTGTTTTATCCCAGTAGAGGTTTTTTTAGAAAAATAGGAAAATTTAAGTTGATAATAGTTTTTTCAGGTTTCCTACTTAGGGACCTAATGTTTAGAAATATAAAAGTGTGCAAATGAATGCAAAAAAAGTGACTAATGACAATCAATTGAATGCAAAGTTGAATACAATTTTTTTCAATTTTGAATGAAATAACAATGTTCCTAAATGCAATTAGGATGATTGAAAATACACTTTTTAGTTTTTCAATGAGATAAGATGATGCAAGAAAGAAAAAATGTAACCTATATGCACTTTCACTAATGCAAATAGGGGAAACCCTGGATGCACTTTTACTAATGCAAGATGTAATGTAAGAATGAATGCAACCTAGATCTAGGGTCTTAGCGAACTCCAAATCAGAAAAATGGATGTCGAAGATGTCAAGTTCACCAAAATGAACCATGGGAAAATGATGATTTGGGAAAGGGACTCAAAATACAAGAAAGGAATCCCTAATCTGGAATTTTCCTCTATAGGGGTATGGTTCATTCTACGAAACCTAGGATCCCGAATTCAATTGACTATCAACACAAAGTTGAGTCAATTCTCAACAAGGGAGACCTAGGAAGATTCCTTATGTTGGAAGATGTTGCAATTGATGTCAAAAGGGGATCAGAGGAGAAGTGTGTTGATCCTATACAAAAGCACATAATGTTTTCATTGATGTCAAAAGGGAAAATTAGGCAAAGGAGATTGTTGAAATGATGATAAGAGATGAAATGGAGTTTCTCATGCAAGTGAGGATGTTGGCATTAATGAAAAAAAATAGTTCAGTGGTGTGCCTAGATGTTATGGAGATGCAGTGGATCTAGTTCTAGAAGTTATGGTGCAAGATGTTGGAGAAAGAAGCATGTTTCTACAAATGTTGGTCAAATTTTGCATTGTTGCCATGCATGATTAATGTGAGGTTGAAGAGGTTTCTTCTAGAAGACAAAGGTGTAAAAGAATATTTGATGTGGGTTTTGTTAGAGCCTTCCAAAAAAGGTATTGTGTAGGTCCAAAAAGTGAAGGATGCACCCATAAATGAATTATATTTGTCTTCAAGTTTTAAATTTTATCAGTTAAACACTAATGTTTTTATAGTCATGGTGGAGCTAGTTATAGCGTTATAATTCTTCATTGACTTGTTGTGACAGGTTTCGAGTAACTTAAGTGATAATTTAATTATATCTTTTCATGTTGGTGACTAGCCCCATCACCTAGGTTGGTAGTGTCCTGAAGATGTAAGAAGGGCTTTATTGGCGAGACTGAATGGTATCAACGAGACTCACCCAAGAGTCTCTCTGACAGTCCCATGATCATTTCATCAGTGTCACAATAGTGTATCACCATGAGTCAAGCTAGAGTCTCTCTGATGCCCTGATGGTCACTCTATTAGTGTGACCATGTGTGATCGGCAAGAGAATGGGAGGTGTCTCTTTGATGTGGTGATGTAGAAAGAAGATTAAGTTGTCATCAGCGTGGCAAGTGCTTATTAGTGGGACTTGCATCAGAGTCCCTCTAATAGCTTGATATCCATATGTCAACAAGTCATGAGTTTTCATAACTTAGTAACCTCTGACAAGAGGTTCTAAAGTTTAGGCTCTTAATAATGGAGCGATAAGGAGTATGGAAGCATTATCAATGAGACTATATGGCATCGGTGAGACCTTTTTCAATGTCTCACCAACATGGCAATGTGAATTCAATGGTCGAGTGGGACCAAGTCATGATGACATGGGTGACAGTGATGACAAAAATAACACATGGCATGATGAGATTGGATAAACGATAATCCACATCCTCATTTTGGATTACAATGTAGTGACTTGGTGATGAGGTGGATAGGTGATGTCATCAATGGCCTTCAACAACATGACTAATGGTCATCAGTGAGACTTGTTTGGATGTTTCCTCAATAACTCGATGACCTACTAATTGGTTATACAATGGCATATCGCCAGGACCTTCAAAAAGGTCTCTTCGATAGGGCGATGGGAGTATGGTGCCAACTGTGGGAACTAGTAAGGTTGACGTGCATTGATGGTATAGTTAAAGAGTGAATGACAGAAGGACATGTAGTAGAAAGAAATATTGGATGGTGACATGTGGTGTCACGATGGTGTGGGGACCACTTGTTTGTAGTAGAAAAAGGTATTGACATGGAAATTACATATCAATTGATCTGAGAGTTGAGTTAATGTCTCTTTGATAGCCTAATTGCTATTTCATTGATGTGACTTTGGTGTGTCAATAGGAGTCTAGAAAATGTCTCTTCGATAGAGTGATAAGGATGAACATTCACTTATCAGAGTGACAGGATGGTTTTGGTGAGAGTTATTTAGATGTCCCTTCGACAGAGTGATAAGGAAATAAATATTGGACGGGGATAAGCAACTGACATGAGATGAGGATATATTGTGATAATCAATTTGAATAATACTAATCTAATAGTGGTGATTTAAAGGTACTAATTAGATCGATGGACAACTCACATCCTTGTTGTGAGCTGTGTGACAATCGGTAGACCCTATGTATGACAAGCAAGAAATAGATTGAAGAGAATGGTGGATGTCTATGAGACTATAGTGAATGTCTCCTTGATAAAACAACATGATGAATACCCCTAAGATCAATGATGTTGACTTAAACGACTACTTATCCAATAGTCAGGGTTTAAAGGCATGACAGTGGATGAAGATCATAGGATCATGGCACAAGAGAGAAGATCAATGGTCAGTATTCCAATTTGAAGATCTGCAATGGTTTGGTCTATGTGAACAAGGGTTTATGTCTGGTAACCAACATAGGAGAAGGAATTAATTAGTCCAAATGCACAAGTGACAAAAGAAAATGAAGATTTAATCTTCAAGGTAGAAATACAGATTATGGAAGTGATCAAGACCAAATCTAATCATATTGACAAGAGAATGCATTTAATGCATCTTAGATTATTGGATTTAATAGAGAAGATAATTTGGGAAAATTCTCTGACCAAATTAAATGTTGGGTGGCTTGATGAAAGATATGGCAATAACTAGTAAACACTATTAGATCTCTTTATGATGAGTTGGATAGTGGTGTGTGTGGCTTGAGATAGAGGAGGCTTGCTAGTGAAGATAGCAAGTATGGAAACCCTAACATATGAGTTTAGTGGTGATACAATGCATGTAACTAGATTGGACAATCTAGACAGTGATATGTATCTCAAGGTAGAGATTGTAGGTTAGTGGAGTTAAGTAAAAATAAGACAATTAGAGATTTGTCAATGTTGGAGTATCTATCGTGAGTGAGTAGTGAGTGTATTCGGAAAGTATAGAGAGAGTCAAACAATGTAATGCATAGCTAATTTGTAGCAGATAGAGTAAGAAAAAGTAACTTAGACTGTAATGCAGATAATCATCTAGGTGAGTATATGTGAAAGTGCAAAAGAGTAGAAAGAGAGGTCTAGAGATAGAATATTGAGTGTTCTATGGGCACAAGAGAGATTTTCATAGTTGTGTTGCTGAGACTTGTAGTTTTAGCAATAGAGTGTGATTTGTGGAAAGTGCAACAATGTATTAAATGTAATGATGCATTATAGGTTTTGAAAAACCAAGTCTATGCATATTTTAAACTATTACCATTGTACTAAGTTGTGGCTCAGATTAGGGTGTTGTTTTATCCTTGGAGTTGTAGCTCCTAAATCAGGGTGTTGTTGCATCCTTGAAGTTGTAGCTTCTAAATTAGGTATTTGATGCTTCCTTGGGTTGTAGCCATAAAACATTGTAACAAAGATTTCATTTGTGACGCTAGATTTGAGCAATAGACTCAACTAGCCTTTGTCACCATGGTTTTTCCCATCTTGGGTTTTCCACGTATATTTGGTTTTATGGTTATTTGTGTTGTTTTTTGTTTGCATATTTATGTTTGCATCTTTAGTTTATAATCTACATAGTAAGATTTGAGTAAGAAATCTACACAAGGTATTTGGAATTAAGGAAGTAATTTGCATAAAGGTTTTGATGGCCAAATTTTTAGTATCTACTAATTCACCCCCCTTCTCAGTAGATCATTGTGTTCCAACAATTGTTATCAGAGCCTTAGGTTGCCTAGGAGAAGCTTAATCAACTCGAAGTAGATCTTGGATAGGGTGAACACAATGGTTAGTCAAGAAAGTTTACTTGCATATGGACCTATCTTTGATGGATCAAGATTTTTTATTTTGGAGCTCCTTGATGGAAGGATATTTGGGATCCATAGGATTTGATGTTTGGATGTTAGTCCTAAATGGATATACATTTCCTGCTACACCTCCAATAACTAAAGCTGAAAGGAAGGCATATGAGGATAATGCTACAACAAGAGATATAATTCATCATGGACTGTCAATTATGTGTTGGTCAAAGTCATGCATTGTCAAACAACACATGAAATGTCTAGAACAAGTTGAAGAGAATGTATGAAGAGGATAGTAAAGAAGAAATGAAGGAATTGATTCAAAAATATGAAAGTGAATCTGAAAGTATAAGTACAAGTGAAGCTGCAACAAGATATAATGAAGAAGAAACATCTACCTCTGAATCAAAAGAGCCCAATGAAGAAAAATTTTATTCCTTTAGAAGATCGAGAAATGGCTTCAAGAAACATAGAGGTAATCATAATCATTTTTTTCTAAATGTTTTTATGATGACGTAAATGATTTTTATAGGGAAAAGGATAGTAAAAATAATTTGCACACAAGAAGAGAAAGTGGGTCATCTAATGTAAATGGCAGATCAGGTGATGAACATGGAAGTTTCTATGGAGTTGACCCATTTCTAATGACCTCTGATGAAGATATTGAGAGGTCTAATTTAAATATGAAGAAGCTAAAACCTTTGGTGAAGAAGAAGTGGACCTTGAAGGTAAACTCATTTGTGCTCTAAGTAAGATTAAAATTTTGAAGAAAGAGAATGAAGACAAAAGTTGAATTCTTAGAAAGAGATAATTGAAAATTTTGATCAAATGATAGTTAGTTTGAAGACAAAAGTTGAAGAAGGAAAAATACAAAAAGATGTAGTTCAAATTGAACTACAATCTAAATCAAATGAGTGCATGAAGCTAGAAGTAGAGATAGTTACTTTGAGAAGAGAGATTGAAAACCCAGGGAGTAGATTAATAAAGGTTTGAAGTTGAAAGGTGGATCTAAAATATTAGATGAATTGGTAAAATAACAAAAGCCATCAAACTTGAAAGAAAGGTTGGCGTTGGATTTGAGAAAGGAATGAGTTCCTCTATCGGTACTTTTGCAAACTTATATGACAGATTTAGAGAAAAGGAAAGTAGCTGCAAAAAGAAAGTGGAAGCATGCATGAGTTGTTCCAAAGAAAATACCTTTGGAAATGGAAGATTAGAAAAATATGTTGTTGGAGTGAAGAAAGAAAAAGAAGAAAAGAATTCTGCCACTACTAAGATGAAGAAACCAAATAAGGATACTACTACTAAGTTAAAAAAGATGGCCATAGTAGATAAGAAGATGGAGAAATCAATCCCAAGGCATCAAAGAAAAAGAAAAAACATTATGGGAGCTAATTCAAAAGGATTTACTAGGATGAGATACATGAAGAAGCCAAATCAAAGAAGACCTCCTCATCCTATTCAGATGAACACTATGAGCAAGTGGTCCCCATGTTTTAATGGTTACTGTTATGCCTGTAATCAGTTTGGTCATAGGGCTAGAGAATGTAGAGTTGCACTTAGGAGCACAAAATATGTAAATAGAAATTCATTTTCTCTTGTAATAAATATGTATGTAGTATGCTACAAGTGTAACAACTTTCATCATACAATGAAATATTGTAGATTATATCTTGTGAGACCAGTAGTACAGAGCAAGAGAAAGAATACAAGGAAAGATACATCTTCTAGAATGAACAATGGTTCACATGTTGTTGAAAAGATGGCTGATGTATCAAAGAAGGTGCACAAGATGGTATGGAGAGAGAAAGACTCATAGGAAATGCTCCATATGGTTGCTTCTGCCTCAGAACACTAGTTTGTAGTGTTAGGGTATGAGTCCAGGGGGGAGATGTTCTATAGATATATTTTTTAAATTGGTATTATACCACTATAAAAAAATTTAGAACATTCTAGTTGGTACATAGGCCAAAAGGAAGCAAATGTTCGAGTATGCTGAGAAGAAAATGTTGCATGATCTCAGGGGGAGTTGATTTAGTTAGCAGATCAATTGTATAATCAGATTAGCTAGTACAAATGAAATACATAACTTGAAATGAAGTAAATGTGTGAGTAGGCCAGTAGAAGAGCATGGAGCAAGGTCTAAGGGGGTGATTCTACTAGTATCAAATTAGTGTTATACTTGATATAGTGCAGTCCTGGATATCAATTGGTACATAGCATAATGTGAATACATTCACAATTGGTGTCAGAATGATAATCAGTATCAGGGCATGATATCATCAATCGATGTCAATTATATGATTTAATTGGCACAAATCATGAATAAGTATATGTACAATTGGTATCATACATAATTGGAGAAGAGGATGTAATGAAATTTCAATTGGCATCAGATATTTTTTTTAATTGGTACAGAGCAATTGAAGCATATGGTATTTCCATTGTAGTAAAAAGGTTGAATACAGTAGTTGGTATGAGAGAAATATTGTTTTTACTTTGTATCTCTTAAAGGGGGAGAAAATTACCTTTTCCATTTCCAAGAAGAAGCGACCTAAGATAAGAAGAGGAGAAAGGATGAGCAAGTGCTCAAAATATTTGATCATAAGAGAGAAAGTTGAAGATGCTCATAAGGATGAGCAAAGGAGAAGGAATGTCAAAGGAGGATATTAGAGAATGGCTAGACCCTTTGCACTTCTTATCAAAGGAAAAGAATGCTTTCAAGAGGAGTGATCCCTTTGCAATTGATGTCAAAAGGGGGAGAAAGTCATGCAAATTATCAAAGAGGAGAATTTAAGAAAGGAACAATAGAAGTAGAAAGTAAAGATGATATTGGTACAAATGTTGAATTGGCTAATCAATATCATTGAGCATTTAAAGTTTTTCCATCAATGACAAAGGGGGAGATTGTTGGAATATGTTTTCATTGATGTCAAAAGGGGATTAGAGGAGAAGTGTGTTGATCCTATGCAGAAGCACATAATGTTGTCATTGGTGTCAAAAGGGAAAATCAGGCAAAGGAGATTGTTGACATGATGATAGGAGATGAAATGGAGTTGCTCATGCAAGTGAGGATGTTGGAATTAATGAAAAAAACTAGTTTAGTGGTGTACCTAGATGCTATGGAGATGTAGTCGATCTAGTTTTGGAAGTTATGGTATAGGATGCTAGTAAAAGAAGCATGTTTCAACAAATGTTTCCCAAATCTTGCATTTTTACCATGCAAGATTAATCTAAGGATGTAAAGGGTTCTTCCAAAAGAAAAAGGTGTAAACAGGTAGCAAATTTGATGTGGGTTTTTTGAGAGCTTTCCAAAAGGGTAATGTGTAGGTCCAAAAAGTGAAGGATGCATCAAAAAATGGATTATATTCGCCTTCAGGTTTTAGGGATTATCAGTTAAACCCTATTGTGTTTGCAGTCATGGCAGAGCTAGTTATAGCATTATATTTCTTCATTGACGTGCTATGATAGGTTTTCAGTAACTTAACTGATAACTTAAGTCTATCTTTCTATGTTGGTGACCAGCCCCATCACCTAGGTTGTCAGTGTCTTAAGGATGTAAGAAGGGATGTACTAGCGAGAGTGAATGGTATTGGTGAGACTCACCCAAGAGTCTCTCTAAAAATATAATGATCATTTTATCGGTGTGACACCATTGTATCACCAAGAGTCAAACTAGAGAATCTCTAATGGCCTTATGGTCACTTTGTCAGTGTGACCATGTGTGATTGATGAGAGAATGGGAGATGTCTCTTCATTGTGGAAATGTAGAAAGTAGATTAATTTTTCATCAATGTGAGAAGTGCTTATGAGTGGGACTTGTATCAAAGTCTCTCTGATAACCCAATATCCATATCTCAAAAAGTCACAGGTTTTCATAACTTAGTAAACTCTGACAAGATGTTTCAAAGTTCAAGTTCTTAGCAATGGAGCAATAAGGAGTATGAAAGCATTATCGATGAGACTGTATGGCATTGTTGAGACATTTTTCAATGTCTCTCTAATATGGCAATGTGAAGGAAGTGGTCGAGTGGGACCAAGTCATGATGATGTGGGTGACAGTGATGACAAAAAATAATATGCGGCATGATGTGATTGGATAAATAGTAATCCACATCCTTGTTGTGGATTATGATGTAGTGACATGGTGATGAGGTGGATAGGTGACATCATTAATGAACTTCATTGGCGTGACTGATGGTCATCGATGAGAACTGTTTGGATGTCTCCTCGACAACCTGATGACCTACTCATCAGTGAGACCTTGGCATATCGATGAGACATTGAAGAAGGTGTCTTTGATAGGGCGATGGGAGTATAATGTCAACTGTGGGACCTAGTAAGGCTAACATGCATTGATGGTATAGTTAGAGAGTGAGTGATAGAAGGAAATATAGCATAAATAAATATTGGATGGTGACATGTGGTGAGATGATGTTGTGGGGACCACTTGTTTGTAGTAACAAAAGGTATCGACGTGATAACACCATATCGATGAGATTTGAGTTAATGTCTCTTTGATAGCTTGATGGCTATCTCATTGGTGTGACTTTGGTGTATTAGTAGGAGTATGGAAAATTTCTCTTCAATAGAGTGATAAGGAGGAACATTCACTTATTGGAGTGATAGGATTGTTTCAATGAGAGTTATTTAGATGTCCCTTCAATGGAGTGATAAGGCGAAAAGCTAGTGGGACCTAATTGTGACAAAGGCTAACAGGTGGCAAAGAATGGCTGCTCGGTGTGCTAATTCACATCATTGTTGCAAATTACATGGTGATGACATGGATGAAATATGGCACGTGGGCCCTTGTACTTAAAGGAAATTCTTATCAGAGTGACATGTGTGTAACAGTAGGACCTTGAAGCATGTCTCCCTGACAAAGCGACATGTGATGCAACTTGAAACTAAACCCTATGATTAATGGTGGAGATCAAGCAGTAAAGATTAGATGATGACAAGAGACTGACATGAGATGAGTATCAATGGTGATAGTCAATCTAAAGAATACTAATCTGGCAGTGGTGATTTAAAGGTGTTGACTAGATTGATGGACAACTCACATCTTTGTTGTGAGTTGTGTGATAATCAGTAGACCCTATGTATGACAAGAAAGCAACCTATCAAAGAGAATGGTGGAAGTCGATGAGACTGTAGTGAATGTCTCCTTGATAGAGCAACATGATGAATACCCCTAATATCAATTATGGTGATTTAAATGACCGCTTATCTGACAATTAGGGTTTAAAGGCATGATAGTGGACAAAGATCATAGGATCATGCATGAGAAAGAAAATCAATGGCTAGTATTTAAATTTGAAGATCTGCAATAGTCTAGTCCTTGTGAACATGGGTTTTTTTTCTGGTAACTAAAATAGGAGAAGCAATTAATTAGTCCAGCTGCACAAGTGACCAAAGAAAATAAAAATTTGATCTTTAAGGTGGCAATACAAACTGTGGAAGTGATCAAGATCGAATCTAATCATATTGACAAGAGAATGCATTTAATGCATATTAGATTCTTGGATTTGATATAGAAGCTAATTTTGGAAAATTATCTATAACCAAATTAAATGTTGGGTGGCTTGATGCAAGATATGGCAATAACTAGTAAATGTTATCAGATCTCTTTATGATGAGTTGGACAGTGGTGTGTGTGGATCGAGGTAGAGGAGGCATGTTGGTGAAGATAGCAAGTATGGAAACCCTAATAGATGAGTTTAGTGGTGATGCAATGCATGTAACCAGATTGGACAATCTGGATGGTGATGTGTATCTCAAGGTAGAGATTCCACGTTAGTGGAGTTAAGCGAAAAGAAGACAATCAGAGAATTTTCAATGTTGGAGTATCTTATGTGAGTGTGTAGTGAGTGTAGACTACAAGTATAGAGAGAGCCAAATAGAGTAATGCATAAATGAGTTGTAGTAGGAAGATTATGAAAAAGTAACCTATTTTGTAATGTAGATAATCATCTAGATGAGTATATGTAAAAGTGAAGAAGAGAAGAAAGAGAGGGCTAGAGATAAAACATTGAGTGTTCTATGTGCAGAAGAGAGATGTGCAAAGTTTTTCTATTGAGAGTGTAGTTTCAATAGTAGAGTGTGAGTTGCAATAAGTGCACAATGTACTAAATGCAATGATGCATTATAGGTTTTTCAAAACCAATTCTATGAATATTTGAATTTGTTACCATTATACTAAGTTGTGGCTCAGATTAGGGTGTTGTTACATCCTTGGAGTTGTAGCTCCTAAATCAAGGTTTTGTTGCATCCTTGAAGTTGCAGCTTCTAAATTAGGTAGTTGATGCTTCCTTGGGTTGTGCCCTAAAACATTATAATAGAGAATTCATTTGTGACACTAGATTTGAGTAGTAGAATCAAGCAACCTTTGTCATTGTGGTTTTTCCCATCTTTGGTTTTCCATGTATATCTGGTGTTGTAGGTGTTTGTGTTCATTTTTTGTTTGCATCTTTAGTTTACAATCTACACAATAAGAGTTGAGTAATAAATCTGCACAAGGTATTTGAAGTTAAGAAAGTAATCTGCATAAAGTTTTTGAGGACCAAATTTTTAGTATCTACTAATTCACCCCCCTCTTACTAGATCATTATATTCCAACACCTTAGGATTTGAAGGGTTCGCCACAAAGAAAAATCTTCAAAAAGACAACTTAACATTCAACTCACAAAACCTAGTAATGCAAGCCACATGATGAATGCAATTGACAAAATTAAGGGTATGTGCAGGATCATGATGGGCCAAAAAGTGGCAATACATAACTGATATGATGGCCCATGTAGTTGATGACATTTTTTAACCCAAAATTGATGAAACGAAAAGGGTTTTTAAAGGAGAGTCTTAGCTTTCCACCAATATAAATTATTCTTTACTTTGAATTTAATAAATAAGTATTATTCATTTTCTATTTGAATTACAACTACAGTCCTAATTGATAGGCTGATTGAGTAACATCTATAGCTTTCAAACAATATCACATTTTTTGAATCTGACACATGCATCACATTCTATGCTTCATATACTATAGGATTTTAAAAAAATGAATTTTATGAAGTTTTGACCAAGTTAAGGTGGTCAGACATACGAGTTTTTATATTTTTTAAAATTTGTAATAAAAATTCATAATTAATTGTTTACTTGGAAAAAATTACAAAAAATATGCATCACATCGACATGAGTCCTCTACTTATATCTAAAATCTTATAAAAATATTATCATTTTATTATGGTTAGGGTGGTTGAAACCTACTTATTGTTTCGAAATTATTTAAGTAATGCGCATTGAAATTTCAAATTTTCACCAAATAGATTTATTTTAAAAAACCTAGTAGTTTAGAAACTACATTCAATTTGCTACATATTCTATTCTTACATATTTTTGAAATAATATAGATAACTTATTCAAATTTTTACATCAAGTTGCCTAACTCTAATTTTTCTAAATTTTTTGCCACTTAAGGGCCTATTTTTTCCATGATGATCCTGCACATACCCTTAAGTAATAGCAAGTTAAGCTGTATGTACCTGGGAATTTTGGAAATGTGATAAGGATTTTGTAAATGCAAAAACATTGTCAAAATATGCGAGGGAGGACTAAAATTCCCTTATCGTATTCTTAGTCTCAGTGTATTTTTTTGAGGCAAACACAAAATCTTGGGATGTCAAAACTAGATCCGAAGGAATCTCTGAAAAATACCTCCAAGAGGACTAAGATGCCCTTATTTTTTTCTTTGTCCTAATCTTAATTTCTACAATTTTGGAATGTGATCTTGAAGTCCAAGGTTTTCACTTCCTTCTTCTTAGATCTCAAGTCCTGAAACTTCCAGATCTGGCCTATATGTCACTTTCTATGAAGATGACAACTTTACAATGAAAATTTGAAACTTTGCAACTTTGCACTTCAAATGATCTTCAACCAAAATATACAAACACGGACATACAAGAGAAGGAAAACTTGTTGATTGTTAGTAAATGGGAGTTTTCCTTGGTTAAACCCCTTGTTGGTAATTAAACTTTAGAATGAAATGAAATAATGAAGGGAAATGATGAATGAACAAAGTGCTATGTTGTAACTCACCAAACCCTTGTTATTAAATCTACAAACTTGTGTGAAGTGGCTATCTTGAATTTAGATCTTGAATTGAATGAATGCTTGATAAATCTTGATTTGAATTTCTTGCTTGAATCAAAACCCTACATCACAAATGTTAGCTCAAAAACACACATGATGCAAGAATATTTTTGACATGATGCTTGAATCTTGATGATGGCTCTTAATGCTTGATGAATCACTCTTGAATGCTCTTGTGAACTCCAATTTACTACTATGAATGCTCTTACAAAAGTATTAGGTGAAAATGAGTGAAATAACCTTGTATTTATACTCATCCATGCTTAATATCCTAAAATTACACCACAACAAGCTGACATATGAATTCATTAATTAAAGGAGGATAAATTCCACCAAGAGTTTAAATTAAATCTCAAAAATAACTTAAGGGGGACGAAGACCCCTTAGTTGGTGTCTTAGTCCCGAGGCTTGAAACTTGGGGCATAGACTCCAAAAAGGAGGCCCTTTAAGGCACATTTCAAAATCGGGTCCCAAGACCTTTGGAGGAAAAAGACGCCCTAGTTGGTGTTTTAGTCCCAATTAAAAAATAAAGGACACATAGCCAAAATCATTAAATTTTCATTTATCTTTAGATGTTTGTCAGGATTAGCCCTAAAAATATATAGTTTATTAGTCTTGTGGATACAAAATAGGACCAATTAAGACATGAACAAGGATAAACAAATCAAAGTGGTCCCAAACAAGTGTGAAAATATAAGGGTATGCATTTTCCTACACTACACTAATGCATCATGCAACTAGTTCACTTGGCTTCCAAGTTCTTTTGAGAAAATTTAAATAAAAGAGTGTGCAATATGACAAAGGTGTGTTTAGTGGTGTGCTCCACATTTTTTCATGATTGAAGATATGCTTGTGCGGTTTAGATATGATGATCAAAGGTGTTCAAAGGTTCTATATCCAAAGTTTTAATTAATAGGTTGTTGTGCAGTGAAAGTTGCATTTGATAGTTTGTTTGTTTGTGTAGAAGATTATCTGGGAGAAATGGAATTGCTCCACATTTATCAACAGTAAGGTTTCTTGTCTTACAGATTTGGGAAAATTCTTATATTTTTTGTATTAATCTTCCCTTGGAGTTTCTGGTGTAAGTTTAGTTTCTATGTTGAAGTTCAATGGTAGTGCATCCTCATGTTTAGGATGAAAGTAATATTTATTTAAGGTGGTTGTGGTTGTGTTGCAAAATATTTTGATGATGTTAAATTTTTTTGGGATTTTGTCCAAATCCTGTGAAGTGTTGCTATGTGGTCTAGGTGACTTGGAGAAGCATCTATGTGGTTACTTATAGTCTTAATTCAGGTACATGGTCGACCTAATGTACTATCACTATTTATGAGGGTAGTTTGTGCACTGTGGATGTGTTGAGTGACATGGTGATGTAGATTTGGGTCATATTTAACCGTTAGAGTGGTCTAGCTTCACTTCTTTCCACTACAGAAGTGTTTGGTTCTTGTAATGATATAAAAAGTATGCCTTTTCCTTGCTTGATTTGGGAATAATTAATGATAAATTGGACTTAATATTGCCTTGATCTAGTGTTGTGATGAGTTTTACACATTCACATTAGGTCTTGGGCCCCTTTTAAGCTAAATAAACCTAACTTTTCCTTAATTTAGTGTTGTAAAGTGTATTTATTTATACCTTCACACTAAATTTAGGAGGCTTGTAAACTAAATGGACCTAATCTAGTTTTGTGTTGTGTTGTACACTTTCACATTGGGTTTAGGACCCTTTTAAGATAAAAATACCTATGTTTTCCTTAATTTGATGTTGTAAAGTATATTTATTTACACTTTCACATTGAATTTTGAGCCCTCTTACATTTATGACATTAATATCATCATTAATAGGCCCCTAAGACCCTATATATTGTGCATCCCAAGGCATATTTCAATCAAAATCTTGATAATATCAATAAATAAACTTAATTTCTTAGCACCCCAACACTTTTGCCACCTAAAAAGGCCCTATGGGACCTATATGCCAAGTGTGGTGTATGAGTCCCATTTGGCTTATTTTTAGATTTTTTAGCAGGAAAATCTACATTTTAAGTTCAAATTTCATGAATGTCGACATGTGGGATCTAATTAATGGGATATTAGATGGTTTCCCTATATAAATGAGGTATCAAATCATTATTTCATATAATCCTTCATGATATCAATTCAAGCACTCAAGAGTTAAGCATTCAAAGACTTTACAAGATCATCAAGAGAGCATTCAAGATCATTTCTAAGGCATTCAAGGGTATATTTTTCATCAATTGTCACAACAATTCAAGATCCATCATCATGTCAAGATTATCAAGCATGAAGCGTGTTATTGAGCTAGTGTTGTGATGTTGCATTCAAGATCCAAGGTCAAGCATTGTTCTATACTTATCTCAATATCTAGATCTATATCCTTCATGGTCATTTCATGGTCATTTCATGTTAAATTGTTGATTTAAAAGACATCATTCAAGGTATCATTGTTTATGTTTCATGTTCCTTGTTTCATGTTTCATGTCCTTATTTCATTATCTCTTCATTTGATTTAATTACCTAAAAAGGGTTTTACCAAAGAAAACCCCTATTCACTAACAATGAACAAGTTTTACTTCTCTTTGCATGTGTGATTGCAGGTCTAGGTATCTTGGAGCTTGAAGTATCATTGAAGATTAGGTTACAAGCTTGGAGAATTTTTTTGGAGTTGTCCCCTCATTTGCAAGGTTGTTATCTTCACAAGAAGTCATCTACAGGTCTGAAAATCAGGATTTCAGATCCATAAATGAAGTGTGGAAGAAAAGGAAGAGATTGGAGAGCAGAATCAAACCTTAACATTCAAAAAAAGAACACTAGGGCTGATACATCACCTTGGGTGTATGAGTCCCAATAAAGCCAATTTTCAAGGTTTCTAGAGATTCACAATCAACACTGTTAGATTCCAATTTTGGCACAAAAAAACTAGTTTGGGACTAAATCACCCAGACTAGCGTATGAGTCCCACTCAACATAAATTCAATGTTTCCAACATTTCAAGAATTCATTCAATCCTCTACAAGTTTCCATGTGCATGCCTCTAATTTTATAGTTTTTGTTCTAATTTATATTCATTTCTATTTCATTCATTCAAGTTTCATGCATCATTAGGCTTGAACATTGGATCTTGCATTTCATTGAACTTTCCAAGCCCTAGCTTGGTGGTGAACCCCTCATTTAGCCTCTTTATTTTATAATCAAACCCTAGGACAAACCTAATGCAAGATCTCTTTCTCCTTTACATAATTTAGAATGATATTTGTAGGCTTTCCCTTCAATGAGATAATTACAAAATTGGGTTTTGCTCTATGTTCTAGACCATACAAAAGAAACCCAATTTTCTATTGTTTCATTTTGGTGAATTAACACTATTAGAATTTGCATTGGATCTTGCATTTCATTGATCTTTCCAAGCCATAGCTTGGTGATGAACCCCTCATTTAGCCTCATTAGTTTATAATCAAACCATAGGATAGCCCTATTGTTAGATCCATTTCCCCTTTCTTCATTGGATTGGGATCTCTAAAGTTTTCCTTGAATGTGGAGTATTAAAATTTTGTTGTCCTAGGTCCAAAACCCTAGTGACAAAAAATTTCTATCTTACATTTTTAGTGAACCTACATTTAGAACATTTCATTTTCTAATTTGGAGTGCATCATCATCCTAGATCTAGCTTGCATTAATATTTCATTAGGGTTTGCATTAGTTAATTGGAATTTAGGGGTTCTAATTCTTGCATTAGTGAAAGTGCATATAGGTTGCATTGTTTCATCTTGCATCATTGAATTTCATCTGAAATCTACATTTGCATTTAGTATACAGATCATCCAAACCAAAAATCATAAAAATCACTTAATATTTTCT
The DNA here is from genome assembly GCA_007258455.2 of Sequoia sempervirens. NCBI lineage: Eukaryota > Viridiplantae > Streptophyta > Pinopsida > Cupressales > Cupressaceae > Sequoia > Sequoia sempervirens. The sequence continues at coordinate 369,229,859 of VDFB02193867.1, forward strand.
AAAAATTGTGAAAAATATCCTCATTGGTACTCCCTATGGGAAATTTAGTCCTAGTGCAGATTCTAAATTGAATTTTACAGCATTGAAAACCTTGTTTTTGTACTTCTATTTACTAGCATTAGTTATGTGTTTCATTTGGTTGAGTTTCTATTACATGCATTTCACTAGATCTAGCTTAAATCACTCCATTTCATGTATTGCTTAATTCCAAATTTTTATTTACAACATTTCATTTTTAGATTGTTGCATACTATAATTAATAAATTTCCTTGTTTGGAATCTAAAAATTGCATTTACACAATTCATTCTAGTTATTTACATTGCATTTTGAGTCTCTTTCCATTTTAATTTTGCATAGATTACTTTTCACAAATCTTGCTATCTATCTTTTCCAAGTTTGTAAAGAAAAAGCTAGTCAAGAAGCATGTTAGTCATTCATTTGATACATTTCCTAACTATGAGAGTCTTTTAGTGCAAGAGAGTGAAAATTTTGATGCTTTCCTTGAACCTACACCCCCTATTATCTATCCTATTTGTGGGAATGATGTGATAGAAGAGGATAAAAGAATAGAGAACCATGACGATCATAATTATTCTTCTCCCGCTACCTCTCCTATTAGTGACGAAGGTATCTTGGTGAAAGAAGATGCAATTATTGAGAATCATGAAATTCTTTCTTGTCCTTCTCCTCCTCACCATTGGGATGATATTATAACACAAGATAATGAAGTCATAGATACATTTCTAAACATCACCTTACCTAATTTCCATTCTACCTTTGCTTGTGAGAATGATTTAGTGGAAGAGGATGAGATTGTAAATGATGAGGATATGTTGGTGTTAGATGATCAAATATTTAGGGTCTATAACAACCCTCTTTATGATCCATCCCCTACCTATCCTATTTTGGAAGAAATTAAAGGGAACAAAGGAATGAAATCATAAATGATCATGAAAATCACATTTGTACTTTGCCTAGTATCTCTCCTAGTTGCGAAGAAGATACTTTGATCAATGAAAGTCATGAGAATTTTAGTTGTCCCTCTTCACCTAGGGAAACCCTTATTGAGAAAGACAATTCAACCATTGATCATTCCCCTACTTGTGATGAAGTCATTTTGGAAGAACCAATCCTTGAATGTCAAGAACATTTGGTTTGTAGTTCTCCTAACAACTCTCCTCCTAGGGATGATATCATGGTGCAAGAAAATGACAATAATAGTAATGTGGCTTCCTTAGGTGATGGTAAAAAGGTGATTCTAGATTTCCCTTTATTAGAAATACATCAAACAAAGACTGTTGAGGTTATGAATTTACAATTTTTCATTAGATCCTCCTTTACTATTGGACCTCCTACATACCCTTGGGACATCCTTAGAATCCTCTAATTCTTTACCCACCCTCACAATGACTGCAAACTCAAAAAAACCTAAACTTATCCTTTACCCACCAAAGAATATTTAATGTTTTTCAGCAACCAAGTTCTAATACCATTGCTCATACATATAACACTAGGAATAGTTTGAAACCAAGACAAACACCTTCAACCTCCCTCTTGTTTCCTAACCATATCTTACTAGGTCATCCTCATTTTCCTCCACAATGTGGAAAGGAGTATGATCTTGTTGAACAACTCAAGAACACTCATGCTAAGATATCATTATAGGACCTTATTAAATCCTCCCCTCATTACCATAACATGATTCAAAATTCTTTACAACAAGTTCCTATCCCTTATAATTCACAACTGAATGACATACCAGCCATGATTCAAGGAATGAATGTTGACATTTTTTTCCACCAAAGTGAGCTCCCTCATTTGGAAGTGCAAAAATAAAATGATTCTTTCATGATAATAGCTAGATACAATAGGATAGGCATAAAGCAAACCCTTTTCAACAATGGCTCCACTCTTAATGTGTGTAGTGTAAAGATTTTGGATAGGCTTGGTGTGGATAAATCAAAAATTCAACCTGACTCTTTATCTATTAAGGGATTTGACAATGTAGGAAAACAACCACTTGGTGTGATCATTTTTCCTATTATAGCTAGAAAGGCCACATTAGAAGCACTGGTCCATGTTATGTCTCATGATCTTTCATACAACCTTCTTTTAAGTAGACTGTGGATTCATGCAATGAATGGGTTGCCTTCTACTCTTCATCATATAATAAAGTATGTATACAACAACAAAGTGTACACACTCAAAGCTGACTCTGAACCAAACAGTTGTTTAAACATTGAGAAAAACAAAGAGAATCCTGTGGAAACATTAACACCAACTACACAAGTAGAACACATGCAATAGAAAGACAAAGAAAAACACATTGAGGAAGTCACAAAGCTATTATAAGATGATTGGGGCTCCTTAGACTTTGAACCAACATTCATGGGATAATACAAGAACATAAACAAAGACTCTAGAAATGGAAAATTAAAAGTAGTAATGTTAACACAAAATTTGGAAGACCCTTTGAAAGCATCCACCTCAACTACTTTAGAACAAAAGACAAAAAATTACACAACAAAATTTGATGAACGTGAGAAACCACCAAATCCAAAAGAGATGAAAAATATTTATGGAAAAGGTTATGAACATATGAAACAACATGGTTATAGTGGAAAAGGATGTGGTGTTAGAGAACAAGGTATTGATGTCCCTATATATAGATCCTCACACATAAGAAAATACTAGTGGTCTTGGTTATTTTCCCTTAAAAGACACAAACAAGACCACTTAATATCAACACTATTACAAAAGAATCACTAAGCCAACTTTAACATTTGTGCATCGTAAATTGATAGACAATAGTGGCCTTGATTGTTATCCTTTGAAAGAAACAATGAAATCTTTGCTTAATGTCAATGTCATCACGTAAAACACTAATAATTTGAATTCGTTAGATTTTACACCCTCCTGTAAAGGAGAACAAAATCTTGCAATATAAAGAGTATGGCATACATATGAAATCATGTACTAAGCAAGAGATATCTTTATCGCAAAACAATGAAACATCCTCTACTTTTGATCATGAGAGTATCTTGACGAGACTACTCCAAGATTGTCTGATATCTCTCCCTCCAAGTTCACATGAAATAAATTCTACTACAAGAGTTCATTTTGCGCATATCATAGAGTTCATGGTCATTCTACTAATGAATTTAAGGCTTTGAATAACAAAATTCAATATCATAAGGATTTTGGTGCCCTTCCTTGGGTTGAAGCACCTAGTCTCTCTTTTCATTTTGGCTCATCCTTTTCCTACACTAATTGGGGACAAAGGGTTATGTAGCATTTTCCTTGTATGTCACTTTTCATTGTCTCTTTTGGCTAGTTGACTGCCTTTCATGTACATACAAGAGCAAGCTTGGGATGTGGACGACATGCCTTAAGTTAGCTCATATGTGACATACTACCTTTTGGGGGAAACCTCTCCCCATTTCATGGTGTAGCTTATTGGAAACATATGACTTGGCATAGATATTTTTGAATAAGCTCTCATTTCTTCTTCTACTTTAAATAAATTTCTCACATTCATGGTGTTAGCAACTACTTTAAAGTGGGGACATACATTGACACTCACGTTTCATTGTGGGATTTTCTTTCTTATTGTGATGTTTCCTTTTCTTGGTGATGTCACTGAGTTTGATTTCATCTAAGAGTGTGATATTTCTTTTACTTTTCCTCTCTTGGATAAATTGGGCATGATGTTCCCTAATAAGAGACCTTGCACAAATTAAGTAAAATCCCTTTGAATTCACCTTACACTATTTGTTATATGGCCACCTTGCATAACACACTTTTCATGCCTATGGAGCCATCTTGTTTTTTCATGAGTTCCAAGCATACAAAGCTTTGCTTGCCTCATGAAGCTCAAATTTCATTGATTGTTAATGAGCTCCAAGCATACAAATTTTTGCTTGTCTCATGAAGCTTGAAGATCATTATTGCACAGAACCTTATCAAATTTATTAGGAGGTATTGATTTGGTTTAGTTGTATGGGAGCCAAACATAAGCATGACTTCCCTTAGCCACTCATATTTGTGAGAACATACCAGTCGCACGTTTCTCACACTTTTTGGATAATTGAACCCAATGAATAGTCTAAAGTTTTTTTGCCTACAAGTGAGCATGCATCTTTGGACAAACATCCTAGATATAATCCACATCATGTTGGACAAATGGTCAAATCTTGATTCACCTTTTCTTTCTTTTCCTTTCATCTTCATATCTTTGGCATTGTATGTTTGTGTATCTTGTTTTGCTGCATATCATACACCTTGTGCGTGTCCTTTTTCCCTTATGTTGGTTTGATGTAGAATCTTGGATCCTATGGGCATGGCCACCTCCTTTGATCCTTGTTATCCTAGCCCATTTTCATCAATACACAATGACCCCTCTTGAATGTCTACTTTAGTGTGAGTTTGAAGCAAGTTCATCCTCTCACTAAAGTGGGGGCTAGATGTAATGACAGAAAAAGTATGTCTTTTCCTTGCTTGATTTGGGAATAATTAATGATAATTTGGACTTAATATTTCCTTGATCTAGTTTTTTTATGAGTTTTACATATTCACACTAGGTCTTGGGCCCTTTTAAGCCTAAATAAACCTAAGTTTTACTTAATTTAGTGTTGTAAAGTGTATTTATTTACACCTTCACAGTAAATTTAGGAGGCTTGTAAACTAAATGGACCTAATCTAGTGTTGTAATGTTTTGTACACTTTCACATTGGGTTTAGGACCTTTTTAAGCTAAAAGACCTATTTTTTCCTTAATTTGATGTTGTAAAGTATATTTATTTACACTTTCACATTGAATTTTGAGCCCTCTTGCATTTATGACATTAATATCATCATTAATAGGATCCTAAAACCCTATATTGTGCATCCAAATGCATATTTCAATGAAAATCTTGACAATATCAATAAATAAATTTAATTTCTTAACACCCCAACACTTTTTCCACCTAAAAAGGCCTTGTGGGACCCATACTCCACTCTAGGAATATGAGTTCCACCTAGGTGGGAACCATATGCCAAGTGTGGCATATGAGACCCATTTGGCCTATTTTTTAGGGTTTTGAGTGGGAAAATCTAGGTTTTAAGTTAAAATTTCATGAATACTGGCCTATGAGATCAAAATAACGGGGTATTAGATAGATTTCCTATATACATGAGGTCTCAAATCATTATTTCATATAAGCCTTCATGATATCAAGTCAAGAACTCAAGAGTTAAGCATTCCAAGACTTTACAAGATCATCAAAACAACATTCGAGATCATTTCTAAGGCATTCAAGGGTAGATTTTTCATCAATTGTTGCAGCAATTCAAGATCCATCATCATGTCAAGATGATCAAGCATGAAGCATGTTATAGAGCTAGTGTTGTTATGTTCCATTCACAATAAAATTTTAAGCATTGATATATACTTATCTCAAGATCTAGATCTATATCCTTCATGGTCATTTCATGTTAAATTGTTGATTTACAAGACATCATTCAAGGTATCATTGTTCATGTTTCATGTTACTTGTTTCATATTTCATGTCCTTATTTCATTATCTCTTCATTTGGTTTAATTACCTAAAAAAATTTTTACCAAGGAAAACCCCTATTCACTAATAATCAACAAGTTTTACTCCTCTTTAGATGTGCTCTCTTACACTTCTAGCGTTTTGCACCTAAAAGGAGAAAGGTATCCCACAAAAACTTAGGGGTTTCACTCAAGACTAATGAAAATATGATTGAAATATGTGTAAATAGAATTCCCTATATGCAATTAACTAATAAAAGAAATGAATTATTAATGCAAAACTTAAGAAATGCAAGATGTTTGAAAACACACTGTGATATGCAAAATGACCTAGAAATGCAAGTAAACTATAACAAAAATTGATGAAACTAAAGGTGTGCACCTAGAAATTGAAGAAGGATAAAATTAAGTTTTATAATCCTAAAAAACCTGAAGTAGAATCCAATTGGGACACTTATGCCAATCTGGGCGACCTAGTCCCAGATTTGGAAAACTATTTCGGAGCCCGTTTCAGACAAATGGGTATCTAGATCTATAGAAACTTCTAAAAAATAGGTATAGTGGGAATAAGTCACAAATTTTGGTGACTTAGTCCATTTTGACTTTTCAGGAGATCTAAAAGTGGAATCTGAAACTCTCAATCTGCTCTTTCTATTCCTCTAGGTGTCCAGTTCTAAAACTACCAAATTCAGGCCTAAAAGTGACTTTTTGTGGGTATTTTGACCTTGAAAAAAGGGAAATGACTCCAAAAATTTTGAAACCTATTCTTCAATCATTTCCTAGCCATCCAAGCACCTAAATCTACAATCACACAAAGAAAGAGAGAAAAAATGTTGATTGTTAGGGATCGGGGGTTTGCCTTGGTCAAACCCCGTTTAGGTATTCAAACCAAAATGATGAAATAAGATAATGAAACATGAAACATGAAACAATTAAATTATAAAAATTCCATGATGATATATCTTGAGTTGCTGCAACAATTTATGAATAATCTTGCTCTTGAATGCCTTAGAAAGCTATCTTGATGACTTATAATGCTAAAACCCTAGCTTGCTTGACTTGACAACATGGATGAATGATGAATGATGGATGAATGATGAATGATGAATTAATTTGTGAATTAGGGTTAAATTTCTCCTTTTATAAAAGAGAGTTAAATGAATGGCTAGAATAAGGATCATGATCAAGGGCTAAGATTAAATTAGAAAATAATTTAATCAAGGGTAGAGGCTAATTAAGAGAAAAAAGACATGGATAGATAAAGACTTGAGGTGGAAGATAAGATTGGCACTAAAAAAGAGGTGATAGGAGAAATTAAATAATAAATATTATTTAATTTAGGTGGCCAACATAGGAGAAATAAATAAAATATTAATTTTATTTATTTAGAAAGGTGAGAAAAAATAATGAGATGATTAAATAATTAACAATAATTAACAATAATTAACAATAATTATTTAATTATAGAGGAAAGGTGGAGTGTTAAACATTAAATAATTAAAAACAATTATTTAATGGAGAGGGAAGGGATAATTAAATAATTATAATAAAAATCATTAATTATAGAAGAAGAGGGGAAAAACTAAATTTTGAATTAAAATAATATTTAATTCAAAAGTAGGGCTCAGGAAAGGACCATTAGACTTAAATTCTTAATAAAAGTCAAGAAAAGTGTGAAAGTCATTTACAATTCTTTACAACACCTTTACAAGACATGCATTTTATTCAATTTGCAAGGGTCGAAGACCTAATGTGAATGTGTTGACCACATTACAACATTAAATCAAGGAAAAACTAGGCCAACATCCATAAGAAAGACCCAAATGAGAGTGAAAATGTCCAAAGATACTTTTTTTGTGCTACATTTATTCCCCACTTTAGTGAGAGAATGAACCTACTTCAAACTCACACTAAAGTAGACATTCAAGAGAAAGGTCCAATCGTACTAATGCGAATGACAAGGATCAAGACAACGGTCATGCCCCCAGGATCCAAGATCCTAAGTCAAACCAACATAAGCACAAAAGGAAAAACACAAGGTGTATAATATGCAGCAGAACAAGATACATGAACATGCAATGGCAAGAACTAAAAGAAATGAAAATGAGAAGAAATAGAAATAAGAATGAGGTGGATCAAGCTTCAACAATTTTTCCAACACAATGTGGATCAAATCTAGGCTATTTGTCCAAAAATGTATACACACTCTGAGGCAACGAAACTCTTGGCTATCCATTGGGTGAGAAGTCCTAAAAGGTGAGACACATACACTCATGGATGGTATGCACTCACACACACGCAGTTGGCTATGGCGAAATTCATGCCTCGAAATGGGCTTCCCACTCAACCATACCAAAGTTATACCTCCTAATAACTTTAATAAGGCACCACAATGAAAATGTTTTTGTCATGTAAAAAATTTGTTAAAGAGGATTTTTCTTTTTCCATGTAAGGTCTTCTTTTCAGGGAGCATTGTGCCTAATGTCTCCAAGAGAGGACAAGTCAAGGTGTCAAATCATTGCCCATGGGATGCCTCATTCACATCATGCCATGTTGAGATCATACACTCTTGGATGACATCAAACCCAATGACACCACCAAGAAGAGGACACATCACAAGAAAAAATAAAATTCAAATTTTTTTCCAAAAGATGTCATATATGTATGCCGCCACTTTAAAGTAGTTGCTACACCAACACTGTGAGCAATTTCTTTAAAGTAGCTAATGATAAATGGAAGAAGACATGAGAGCCAGCTTGGAAATCCCTACGCGAAGTCATATGTTTCCAAACAAAGCTATGCCATGGATAAGTGAGTCACATGCAAGCCAACTTAAGGCATGCCATCCACATCCCAAGCTTGCTCTTATATATTCATGAAAGGTTAATGACTTAGCCAAAAGAGACCATGAAAAGTGACATATGGGGATAAGACTTCCTAACCGCTTGCCCCCACTTAGTGTAGGACAAGGGTGAATCTAAAATAGATGATGATATGCTGCTCCTTGCAATAGTGAGTATGCTATGATCCTAAAACTATTACATGGCAAGCAGTAGCAACTAAAGTTATTTATTTTGATAAGTAAACAAAGTTTTTGCTTGATACATATTTAATGGGATATCTATTAGTTTCAGATGTACCAAGGTTAAAGTTTTCTTGGAAGAATTGTTTGCAACGATGTTGACATTGATTGAAGTTCTTTATTTTGATGAAAAATAACCAAGCTCATTAGGCTTTATAGCAACACATCCTTTTTCAGGTTGCTTGAGAAGTTCAAAACGTCTTCCAAAAAGTTTTTCAACTTGTTTCAGATTTGATGGTTGTTTTATTGCCTCAAATTTTGTCTTAGATGTTTTATTTTCTTTTTAAAAAGTAGGTGAAGTGGTTGTTTTTTACATTACCTCCTTATCTCTTTCCTATATAGATTCTTTTTTTATGATCATGTATTCCCCTATGGATGTAGAAATGAAATCAAAGGTTTTTGAAGCCTCTTCCAATAACTTTGTGGCTTCTTCAATTTGTTGTTTTCTTTCTATATTGTTTTTGCTTGGTACTAATCATAGGACATGTAACCTTTTTCTTTTGAGTGGTAGAAGGTGACTTGTCACAAACTACTAACATTTGGTTCAAGGGTTGATCCATACCAAGCAATTCAGGATGTTTCAAGGTGAGGTTGATTTTTTGTTTACACAAGATAGTGTTGATGTTTTCTTGTACCATGATATTCTACCTAGTAGGAGAGTTTTTAGGATCTATAAGAAAACAAGATGTTGATAAAATTCCATTAATAGATTTTATAGAGTAACTTTGAACATCACAAGGAGAGGAGGTATCAAGAGAAGAAAAATCATCACATTCTTGTTTTTCAATGATTGGATCCTTTTTCTCAATTATGTATTCTTGGATGGGGGAAACATTAGGAAAGGGAGCAAGAAGATTCTCATGACTTTCAATGAATATTTCATCTAATCCCAAAATATCTTCTTCACTAGTAGAAGAGACATTAGAAGAAGAACAAGTATGAGGGTATGTGCAGGATCATGATGGGCCAAAAAGTGGCAATATTATGGGTATTTGTAGGGTATGTTGCTGACGACTTTTTTTTACCCAAAATTGATGAAATGAAAAGGGTTTTTAGAGGATATTCTCAGCTTTCCACCAATATAAATTATTCTTTAATTTGAATTTAATAAATAATTATTATTCATTTTCTATTAGAATTACGACTAATTCCGATCGATAGGCTAATTGAAAAATATCTATAACTTTCAAACAGTATCACATTTTTGAATCTGAAACATGTGTCACATTCTATATTTCACATACTATAGGATTAAAGAAATAAAAAATTAAATTTCATGAATTTTTGATTGTTAAGTGGTCGCATAACATTTTTTTATATTTTTAAATTTGTAATAAAAATTCATAATTAATTATTTACTTGGAAAATTACAAAAATATGCATCACATCCAGACATGAGTCCTCTACTTATATATTAAAAATATTATGATTTTATTATGGTTAGTGGTCTATTGCATTACCTACTTCTTATTTTTTCCCTAAAATTTAAGTACTACTACATTGAAATTTCAAATTTTCACCAAATAGATTTTATTTATTTTTAAATAAACCTAGTATTTTAGAAACTACATTCAATTTTCTATAGATTTTATTCTTACGTATTTTTGAAATAATATAGATAACTTATTCAAATTTTTATGTCAAGTTGCTTAACACTGATTTTTCTATTTTTTTTGCCACTTAAGGGCCTATTTTTTCCATGATGATCCTGCACATACCCATGATTATCATGATTATCTATGATTACATCCCTTTAGCCCATGAAATAAAGTCCAAAAAAGTACTTGACCCATGAAATAAAGTCCAATAGAGTACATGCAAAACCAAATATGTTGTCAATGTTATTAGATTTCCACAATCCATAAGAATATGAATAGTAGTTTCTGGATTTGATTGTGTAAGCTTTTTTGAATCAACGTTTCGAATCACACTCCGTGATCCATTATCAGGATAGAGAGCTTAAGGATATGAAAAAATGTGATTTGGAACGTTGATTCAAAAAAGCTTACACAATCGAATCCAGAAACTACTATTCATACAAATATGTTGCCCTTGAAATAATCAAATATAACCCATAAAATCATGTTTAGGTCATGTATTGTCTCTATTATATCAAGAGACCTCTTCACACCGTGTATACTAAATGGATGACCTGAAACACTCTGTACAAGAGAAAGATGAAATCAAATGTAAGATGATGAAAAATGATTTAATGACAATTTAATTTATAATTCATCATAAAATTAAATTACCATCATATCTGGATCTAGATGCTCTTGTGCACTTGGACCAACCTCTAAATTCTATGAATCAATCTACATATGTACAAGACAAAGAAAGTTGAAATTAGATGTTTACTCTACAATTAAAAATGATTTAATTCAATTTAATTTATAATTTATCATATTTAAATTGTACCATAAGAGGTTGTGCACCCTCTACTCTAGGACCTATCTGTACATGTTCAACTACAATATGTGTCTCATGCTATAAAAAAATAATATTTAACATATATGAGCTCATATATATATTCAATTTAAAATTTAATTAAAGTTATTCAAAATTTATAATTTGTAATTGACTTTAAATATAATAAAAATTTTAAATTACCATATTGATATCTAGAGCCTACTTTGCATGTCCTCCTGGAGGTGTAACTATGACTAAGTCATGGAAGAAAGTTGCACTAAAAAATTCCTACAAGATCAAATTTAAAGCATGTATACTTGAATTAGGTTAAAATATATATATATATATATATATATATATTCAAGTTTGCACATTTTGTGTAGAAAATTTTTTAAACAGCCTAAAATTCCAAGGCCTCACGGGTAGCAATAGCATCCAATGTTTGTTTGATGCCCATTCTCATTGTCATATCAACCTAGACATACATATAAACATTTAACACTTATAATATTTACAAGTGTGCATGCACATTTGATATAAAGTGAATTAAAAATTCATAATTGCAACTAGATAGTAATGTAAATTAAACAATTTACAATATGAATGTACCTGTCCCTGATCTGCAACCCTTGACGCTAGAGGAGTGCTTAACAATCCCTCAGGTGGAATCGATGTGGAAGTCGATTAACTCCCCTGAACCAATATAAATATTTAAAACATGTGTTCATAATTGAATTGTAAATTTAAAACTAAAGTTAAAAATTATTTCATATATAATTTAAAAAATTGAAATCAAAATACCCCATAAGGGTTGTCGACTAGGATTGGTGTCGACATATGTACTCGCGGTGTAGATGATTTCCTCGTTGCTAGTGTTATCTATACACCAAACAATTTGATTATTAAAATGTATTGCAATTTTTTTTTTGATACATACATTCATTAAAATTCTTATAAATTCAACATGTAAATGCATATTTATACTTGTGTTGCACTATCCTTAGGGTGATGGTCTGTAGTAAGAAATTCTACAAATGAACTAAGGTGAATAGATGATCCACCAGAATCTCCATGTCCACCCAAACTAGGCGTGGCCTGATCGGGTCCATAAGATAGTTGATGGAAACTAGCACATACATGTGCTTTTGACACCCATGGAGTGGTACTAGGACCAACTCCATAAAACACTCCTCAATCATCATGGTCTCTATGCTCCCTACCTGCTATCATAGAAGCATGCTAATCAAGGTCTCCTACAAGCGTACTGAGGGATCCTAATGTTGATACCACCACACATTGATGCACAGGTGTAGGAATGGCTAGACCAAGAGGAGCAATGAGGGGTTGGGCACGTATTGGGCATTGGGGATTAATCTTTTCCCCTAACCTCTGTTGTAGCATGCCGCCACCAACACCCTAAAATAATTTAAAATCAAAATAATTGGGATTTTTCCCCATAACAAACTCTACATATAGTTCCCCAAAAGATATAATGGGACCTCCAGATTAGCGTGTGGTGGACTATCAAATACCATAAACCATCAACCCCAAAAATGTGCACTCATCTGTGGATGTATGTACACCACCTCATGGATATTCTATATTTATTGGGAGGAATGGGCTGCTGAGTATTAGGGTCAATAAAATAAGGGGCTAGATGGGATTTTGTTATTTTTAGGTCTAAAATGTGTTTATATGAGAGATTATCTACATAAAATCGTCTCATCTCCTCTCTTTCTCGTCGATGTCTATCTAAATTAGAATTGATAGTCCTAATGGCATCCACAACATTTTGCATCGGAGATGAAAAATGTTTCACGTGTGTTGGAATCAATGCTTGATTTTGTATAGCATTGATTTGGTTTTTGAATGGATGCCACTTGTTCATTTATATGTGCTTGCAAGCGAGCCTCATCTGATCCAATGGGTGGTGGAGGTAGAATAGGAGGTGGAGGGATGGAGGGGGAGGTGGAGCCTAGGGTGGAGGTGAAGGTTGCTGAGGTGTTGGATTGATGATATCATTGATGTTAAAATGATCCATGATATCAGATATAAGTGTTCACCTACATTAAATTATACAAAATTAACATACAAACTTACAAAATTATAAGAAATAGTTAAATTTGAAATGTACATGCAAATTTATTTAAATAGGATGTGCATACATATACATATACATGAATACATTGATTGAACTTGAGCATGCCAATACAAATTTCAAATTTTAACATGTACATACATTTAAAATAAAAAATACGATGCATAATTTGCATGCATACATCATTAAACTAAACTATGTGTACATATAAATTTCAAAATTTAAGATCTAGAACTATGCAATTTTAATACATGTACATACTAAAAAATAAACTTGAAGCATTCACAAAAAAATCTCATTTATGTCTAAGGCATATATATATTACATTTTTCCAATAGGATAAATCATGATCTAGTAGATAGTCATAAAATATATACTATTATAAATTCATCATTATAAGTTCATAAATTCAACAAAATTAATAAATTCATCACTAAAAATATCCATCCAACCAAAATCATAAATCCATCACTAAAAATATCCATCCAACCAAATTCATAAATTAATCACACAAAATATCCATCAAACCAAATTCATAAATTCATAACTATAATATCATTGTCTTAATTTATAAAGTGTTGTGGCTCTCTACTGCATCTCTTCATTTCTTTATGTTTTCGTTTTCAGAATCAGAAGTTCTCCTCTCCTCTAGCCATCGTCGATGCTCATCTAATATCCCATCCATAGCCCTAACACCATAAACAATAATTTGTTTCCTAGATGCAATCATCCTTAAAGGCGGTGTGATACATTCTCCATTTTGAATAATGTTCATTTGATCGTGAATGGATCTAACATTGGCATTGATTTGTGCTTGCAAGCTTGCACCATCGGTTTCAGGTGGTGGAGGTGGGGGGTTATGAGGTGGAGTGGGTGGAGGTGGAGGTGAAGGTGGTGGAGATGGAGGGTGTGGAGGTGGATTACGGATTATTGAATTGATCCATGTGATCTCTAAGATATAAGTGAACCTGCATTAGATTTGAAATTTTAAAATGTAAGATACATGTTTAGGAAATACCCTTAAACCATTCAGTATAAATGGTCTAATTGAATACAAATAATAAAATGTGTAAGCCTCATTTATGTCTAAGGCACGTTACTTGAATGAAAAAAAAAATTAACTATTAATATAGGACAATTTATGAATGTTTTATTGTTTATGATTTAGAGTTTAGGATAAATAGGGTTTAGGGTAATAGGATGGCTTAAGGGGATCTATTTAGTAAGGTCCTAGGACAAAATTACATTCATCTTAGGGCCCCTTAAGACATAAATTTATAGTTTATGGTTATAGGATGGCTTAAGGGAATAAAATTTGGTGGAGTTTCCCAAGGCAACCAAATTTCATTTTAAGGTCCTAGGAAAAAATGAATGATTTAGGGTTTAGGGTTTAGATTTTAGAGTTCATCCATGTTTAAGGTTTAGGGAACTTAGGGTGAAGTTTGGGTGGCCCTTGGAATAATGGACTTGCAAGTTAGTGATTTTTTTTTTCTTGTTAAACAGTTGGATGAGATAGCTCTTTTTTGATTGATCAACCTCACATGAAATCTCATTCATGTATTATAAACTTGCACGATCTTACTATTGTTAAATTTGGTTTCCTTGGAAAACTTCACCAAATTTTTAGAATTTCTTTGATCCCCTTAAGAAATGTCATATTTAGACCCCTTAAGACATCGATTTATGGTTTAGGGTGATAGGATGGCTTAAGGGGATCTATGTCTAGTAAGGTCCTAGGACAAAATGGCATGGCTCAAGTGAATAAAATTTAGTGAAGTTTCCTAAGGCAACCAAATTTCATTAAGTGCCTAGGAAAAAATTATGGCTTTAGGGTTTAGGGTTTATAGTTTAGAGATTAGGGTTTAGAGTAATAGGATGGCTTAAGGGGATATGTATAGTAAGGTACTAGGACAAAATGACGTGGCTTAAGGTTATAAAATTTGGTAGAGTTTCCCAGGGCAACCAAATTTCATTTTAAGGTCCTAGGAAAAAATGAAGGCTTTAGGGTTTAGGGTTTAGATTTTACAGTTCAGGGTTTAGGGTTTAGAGAACTTAGGGTGAAGTGTGGGTGGCCCTTGGAATAATGGACTTGAAATTTAGTGAATTTTTTTTTCTTATGGAACTGTTGATTGAGATAGCTCTTGTTTCAAATGACTAACCAACCTAGATCATGAAATCTTATTCATATAATAATCTTGCATGATCTATTATTGTTAAATTTGGTTGCCTTGGGAAAATTCACCAAATTTTGATAACTTCTTTGATCCCCTTAAGAAATGTCATATTAGGACTCCTTAAGACATCAGTTTACGGTTTAGGGTAATAGAATGACTAGTTTATGAATATATTTAATTTTTTGAATACATTGACTATTTTTGTAATAGAAACACATAATTTTATGTATTATTAAGATTGAGTTTTATGTATACTTTAACTTGATATTTTTTTAATTGAATATAAGATTATTTTATTTAACATGTTTTTCATTAATATTGATTGTATATATATATATGTAAAGTTTAATATACTATGATAAAGTTGAATATTTTCCACTTAAATGAATTTTATGATATAAAATGTATAGTAAAATTAGTTAATATTGATTCTTTTTTTATTTTGGATTGTTTGGAATTGAAAGAACCTAAAAGAAAGAAAAGAAAAATATTTAGATTCTTTTAGTGTCTAGGTACCTAGTGCAAATTGAGATTTTAGACTAAACTAGAAGCCTAATCAACAGCTAATTTACTAGAATGAGAGTTAAGATTGTCGAAAGACAATAGACAACACATGCAAACAAGAAATGGAAACAAGGGATGACTAAGAGAGATCAAAACATAAAATAGAAATGAATGCAAATATTATCTAATTAAGTGACAATTTGAAATGGATTGTACAAAGATTTAAGAATTTTCTAACTAAATTTGCAAACAAACATTGATAATTTATGAATTGTAACTATTGTTTAACATATTGTTTTCTAATATAATATAATTTAACATTGAAAGTAAAGTTTGACATATTGTTTTCTATTCTAATTATATCTATTTTCATAAATTTTCATTGATTGTGTCTCTTGATGAATACACATTTAAATGTATAATATTTATCAAATCCTATTTCATTGTCAATGTCAAGGACCCTAATTTACTATGTATCAACCTAAATATATCAAATAATTTCTTCCATAGGCATGCCTACATACTTGTCTCCATACAATGTAAATGGAATATAAAACATTTAAGCAATGCAAATGAATTTTTTCCATTATCAAATATTCTTGAGCTCGAAATCAGGGTTTTCAAATGCAAAATGATTTGTTTGATTTCAATTTAGGGTTTTAGAAAAAAAAATTCCTGAATTCAATTTAGGGTTTTCCAGAAGCAATTAGGGTTTTCAATGCAATTTTTTTATTTCATTTTAAACTAGGGTTTTCAAATCCAATTTTTTTGTTTGATTTCAATTTAAGGTTTGAAAAAGCAATTAGGGTTTTCAAATGCATTTTTTATTTCATTTCAATTTAGGGTTTTGAAATATAATATTTTTTGGTTCCTTTCAATTAGGGTTTTCAAATGTAATTTTTTTTGTTTAATTGAACAATTTAGGTTTCAAAAGCTAAATTTTGTTCTTAAGATCCAATTTAAGGTTTATTTTTTCCTTTCTATTCAATATCTTTAGGTTTTCATTGCATTTTTTCTTCTACTTATACAAATCCTCATTTCTACTATTATAGGTAAATAAAATACATAAAATGCTAAATATATTGGAAAAAACATGCTAAAATCTATTATTGTATTAAAATTTTCAAAAAAAAATTGGGGGTGGAGGTGCACCTAGAGATCACTTATGTTGCTTTTGTCCTCGCCAATTCAAGATCCCATGTTTTTTGAATGAACTACATTTCGTTTGTTTTTAAAAATAAACACTACCTTCAAACGGGATCTCATTTCGTGTCCATCGGTTTAGGGCCCATTAATAAATGATATCTGCTTTTTCAAAAAAATGGGATCCCATTTAGAATTTAGGCTTGGGATCCAAAGCTAAACAAGATCCCATTTTCTAAAATCGAGATCCCATTTATTAAAAATCAAGATCCTATTTTGGCCAAGTCGATTTCATTTTTTTTCCTAAGGAAAAAACATCCACATTTCATGGATTCATCATGGATCATAAAGGAGAATTTGTCAATAAGAGTTATTATATTGAAAGATACAATGGTGTATTAGACAATGAGGAATTGGGTTGTCTTGATGATGACACTAATGAATGCTTGTTCATGGATTTAAATGTTGGAACTAATTCTACTAATTTTGAATGTATGAAGGAAAGTGCTCTGATAATAGGTCACAACATTGAAGGAACTATGGTGACTACTTTTCATGCAAGAGAAGAGAGGAATTACTAAATAATTGATACTAGATGCTCAAAACATATATGGTTGATAAGAGTAAGTTTGTTAAACTTCAAAAGTATGATGGTGGTCTTGTTAAGTTTGGTGATGTTAAATATACTAAGATTTGTGGAAAAGGTTCAATTATCTTTGATGGAAAGCATAAATTAGATGATGTTCTTTATGTCAAGGGTCTCTGACATAATCTTCTTAATGTAGGACA
Source organism: Sequoia sempervirens (assembly GCA_007258455.2). Taxonomy (NCBI): domain Eukaryota; kingdom Viridiplantae; phylum Streptophyta; class Pinopsida; order Cupressales; family Cupressaceae; genus Sequoia; species Sequoia sempervirens. Next base: position 369,247,594 of record VDFB02193867.1, read on the forward strand.
GATGTGTAATAGAGGATACAATAATGTGTTTTAGGATGATGGCTATGAAATCGGAAAAGGAAGATCTAGAACTTTGGTTGTTGCAGGGACAAGGACAAAAGGTAATGTTTATCATCTCAAAGGTATTGGTGCTAAATGATTTATGTCTCAAATTAATGAAAGTTGGCTATGGCACAAAAGAATGGGTGACATCAATTTTGGCAACCTAGAAAAGATTAGTTTTACTGATGCTGTGAGAGATCTTCCAAAGATTACAAAGCCTCTCAATGCAATCTGCAAGGAATATCAGTTTGGAAAGCAAGAAAAGAAGAGTTTCAAGGATAAATAATATTCTACCACAGGTCATTTGGATTTGGTGCATACAAACCTCTGTGGAGCTACCAGAATAAGAAGCTCTCGACGTGACAAGTATTTTATGTTGTTGATTGATGATTATTTTAGAATGACATGTGTGGCATTTCTTAAAGAAAAAATAGAAGATCTAGATAATTTTAAAGCATTTAAGTCTATGGTTGAGAATGAAATGGATGTTAAAATCAAGTGTTAAGGTCTAAAAAGGTGGCGAGTTCACATTAAATGAATTTAATAGTTTTTGTGATGATCATAGAATAAAGAGGCATTTGTCAGCTCCAAGAACTTCTTAGTGGAATGGAGTTTTGGAGAGGAAGAATAGAATAGTTCAAGAAGAAACAAGGACTATGATGAAGGAAGCAAGTCTACTGGATGCCTATTGGACAGAAGAAATTCATGTTACAGTCTACATTTTTAATAAAGGTCAAGCAAGAGTGAACAGTTCAAAGACTCCCTATGATTTGTGGTATGGAAAAGCTTCTACTGTGAAATATTTTATAGTTTTTAGAAGTAAATGCTATATCAAAATAGATGAAGAAAAATTAGGAAATTTTCATGCAAGATCTGATTACAAAATATTTCTTGGATACTCTATAAGAAGTAAAGTTTATTGGTGCTATAAAAAATGTTGAAGAAGATTATTGAAAGTGCAAGTGTCAAAGTGGATGAAGAACCACATCAAAGTTTTGTATTCATAAAATTATATGAATCAAATGAATCCCTTTGTAGTAAAGAAGAAAAATAAGATTTCAAGAAAAAGAGATGACAGTTGAAGAGGAAGAAGCTTCAGAAAAGACCCCTATGACTCCTAAGTATGTGTAGAAGAATCATTCTGAAGATCACATCATTGGAGATAAGAGAAAAGGTGTGTTGAAAAGGAAAAAAGATACTATGATAGAGGAATAAGTAAAAGAAAATTACTTTGAAAGGTGGAACCTAAAATAATTATTGAAGTACAAAAAGATGAGAATTAGATCAAGGCTATGAAAGAAGAGTTGGAATAGATTGAGAAGAATCGGACTTAGGAATTGGTCCCAAGACCCACAAACAAGAATGTTATAGGAACTAAATGGGATTTCAGGAACAAAATGAATGAGGATGGAAAAGTTGTCATAAATAATGCTAGACTTGTTTGTAAGGGCTACTGGGTAAGTGAAAGAAGTTGGGTCCACATTCAGAGGAAGTGTCATTTTTTAGCTTTAAAACAAATACCCATTCATTTTTTAGAATAGATACCTATTTTGAAGTGGGTACTTGTTCCAAAAGGTTTAAAACTCACAAGACATGTTTTTCATTTGGATTTAGGCTCAAAAAATGCATGGTAACCAAACACTTAGGCTTAGACTTGTAGGTACAAGGTCATGGCAATTTCAAGAGAAAAAAACTAACTTTAGCAATATAACTAATGAGGTTTTTTTCTAAATTGTTTTATGAAATTAAAACTTATTATATATGACAATGTCTAGTTTTCAAATATGTAATTTTTTTTATGATTTAATTATTTTTTTATATTTTTTAATTAATTTATGAAGAAACAGGTCTATAAACTCGAAATGTCAATTTTTTATATTTTTTTAATAACTTTTAATTTGTTAATTTTATTGTTAAAAAAACTATATGGCATCAATCTATAAACAATTCTTTACACAATGAAAAAAAAAATTCAAAAAATGATAAAATAAAGCCTTCTACTTGTTCAATGTTTAATGTGCAAAAAAGAGCAAGTAGTGGAGGAGCAGTGAAGAATGAGTAGTGAAGAGTATTGGAGAGAGAGAATTTTCTTGTTGGTGTTGCAAGTGGTGTCAAAATGATGTATGTAGATGTCAAAGGTGGAGAGGAGAAAAGAAAAAATTTATGCAGGTGATGTGTCAAAGGTGAGTTTGTTGTCCTTTACCATTGAAGTTAAAGGGGGAGAGATTGAAATCTGAAAAACACAATGAAATAATGGATATCAAAAGGGGAGATTAATGGTTGAAGAAATCCTCATATAGGGGGAGATATTGCAGAGAGAATGGTGTCTAAAGAACAAAGGTAAATAAAGAGAGTGAAGTGTACCCTAGTAAGGATGAGTGCTACTTAATGCAAAAATTCTTTTGTTGTTGACGGCTTTTTAAAGTTGGTGTTGTTGGATCAATGATAAAGGGGGATATTGTTGCAAGTATGCTATCTGTGTTGTCATTGATGTTGATAGTTGGTCATTAATTTCAACCTCTAGTATGGTTAGGAAGATTGTTGTAGTGTTATCATTGATGACAATAGTAAGTGTGTCGCACTATGTTGTATTTAGTGTTGTCAACCTCTAGTGTATTGTTGAGTAGATATTGTAGATGTGGAAATTGTTGGTATTGCAAGTGTTGTAGTCATGATGAGAACATTTTTCAATGTTGTGTTGGTATTGTTGATGCAACTAGTTCACTTGGCTTCCAAGTGCTTTTAATAAAATTTGAATAAAAGAGTGTTTAGTGTGACAGAGGTGTATTTAGTGTTGTGCTCCATCTTTCTTCATTGTTAAAGATATGCTTGTGTAGTTTGGATATGATGATCAAAGGTATTTAGAGGTTCTATATCCAAATTTTTAGTTTCTAGATCATTCTGTAGTGAAAGTTGTGTTTGGAAGTTTGTCTATCTCTATAGAAGATAATCTAGGAGAAATGGAATTGCTCTACATTTCTCTGTAGAAAGGTTTCATGTCTTACATATTTGGTAAAATTATTATATTGTCTATATTTATCTTCCCTTGGATTTTCTAGTGCAAGTTTAGTTTTTTGTGTTGAAGTTGAATGGTAGCGCATCTTAGTGCACAAGATGAAAGTAATCTTTGTTTCAAGTGATTGCAGCTGTGTTGTAGAATATTTTGATGATGCTAGAATATTTTGGGATATTGTGTGGATGTTGCAAAGTGTTGCTATGTGGCTTGTGTGACCTGGAGAAGCATGTATGTGGTTGCTTGTAGTTTTAGTTTAGGTTTGGTCAACATGGGGTGCTAGCACTATTTGTGGATGTACTTCATGGATTATGGATGTGTTGAGTGGTGTGGTGATGTAGATTTGGGTCCTAGTTAACCCTTGGCATTTTCTTTCTTCACTTCTTTCCACCATGGAAGTGTTTGGTGCCGACCTATCTTAGTGATGCACATTTGGGGTGCATACATTTGATTGAGGCTGACCTAATTAAGATTGCTTAGGTCAATGATGGTATAAATGAAAGGTGATTTGTTGGAGTTTGTGTTGAGGTGTGTGGAAAATGTGATATGTGAATCTGATCAAGTGTGGTGATCTGAGTGTGAGATTTAATACATATGACTCCAAATGCAATGAGCAAAAGGTGTCTATATTTTTAGTGTGCTTGAAATTGTTGGAGGTAGTGAATTTAAGGTTGTAGATCTAGTAAAAATTTGCAGTGGTAGATTTTCTTGTTGCTTTGAGATAGTGAATCTCTCCATAATAGTTTTTTATATTCTTCTTTCTTCTTGGCAATGAGCCACTTGACTGTGAGCCTTTCTTCATTTTTTGGGTAGTGAAGCCTTGGAAGTGAGCCTAATTGTATTTGGTGTTGTTATTCATATATATGTGAGTTAATTCTCACTATTTTTTTCCCTACTTAGGGATTTCCATGTAAATCTGGTGTTATCTTATGTTTGGATGTTTTTGCATTGTTATTTCATATGTTTACATTCTGCTAATGCATGATAAGGGTTTGAAAATTGATGAGGGATTGAATGTTTTAATTTACAATTGATTTACCCTCCCTCTTAGTTGTCATATGTGTCTAACATTTGCATCCTATGTAACATTCCTTCAATCTTATTCAAACATCATTGAATTGAGACAATAAAGATCAACTACAATTAAGACAAGATACAAATTTTCTCGCTAGATAATAAGTACTAGTAATGCTTTTGAGAACCCTTCAATTAGAATATATATAATTGTACAAAGTTATTCAATATATGAACACATAGCTCAAAGTCAAGTTATAGAATCAAGGCCACAAATTGCTAGATCAAGGACATGGCTACCATTTCAACCTTAGATAGAGTGTAGCCCATTTTATCTAGCCCATAAACCATTATTATATGATATTTTATTTTAGGGATGTCTATGGGAAAGACCCCAGTTACCACCCATGTTCCAATAACCATTCATTGATATCTGCTAATTAAAAGCTCACTAAAAAATTTCAAATGTATCAATAGTTGTCTACTTGTATACCCAATAATTAAAAATAAAGTACGTAATTGGAGGATTTGTGCAACTTTATTGGTACCAATAGCACACGATTACTAGGGTATTTGTGTAAATTTTGTGGTGTTCAAAGAAAGTGGTTATCAGGGAAATAGAGAATATGTATCAAATGTCACCTTGAAATGACCACTTTTTGAACTTTGTGTACAAAACAAATCCTCATGTGTTCATTGTAGCTACCCAAAAGATGAAACAACAGCTATAAGCTCTTAAGTCACATACAAAGAAACTCAAAAAATATATTGAAATCTGAGATACCTTTTAGGAGCTTAGGATGCACGAAGTTAGTTATAGCAACTACTGGTACCCTTCCCCTAAATAAAAATAATTTTTATTTTTTAATGTGACGGATATTGAAACAAAAATAAACAAAAGGAAAAGACCTCCATAGAATCACAAATGTGATGACAACCCAACCTCCCCTTCTAAAACCATTTATTCAAAACTTGTATATATGCAACCATTCAATGGAATTTTTTTATACCAAATCTTTATACCAAATCTTGCTCTCTTGCACTCATTGATCTTAAAAAATAAATTGTACATATTAAATAACAAGACCATATTCTTTAGTTTCATTTCATGCTGCTCTTTGTGAGTATACATGGTTAAATAATGTTGGCAAAGGCAATCAAAGGTGTGATTTTAAGAATAAAGAAAATTCAAGAAAATCATTTTTTTTTGTGTTATCAACTTAAGTTTCATGATGTACTTAGTGAGCTTACATGGTTAAATAAATTACTGATATTGGCAAAGACAATCAAAGCTGTGTTTTTAAGGGTAAAGAAAATTCAGGAAAATCATTTAACATGTAAGAATTGTTTCATGCTGCACTCAGTGAGTTTACATGGTCAAATAATTTTGGCAAAGGCAATCAAAGGTGTGTTTTTAAAGGTAAAGAAAATTCAAGAAAATTTTAAGTGTTATCAACATGTAAAAATTGTTTTCATGCCACACTTAGTGAGTTTACATGGTACAATAATGGTGTGTTTTTAGAGATGAAGAAAAATTCAAAAATATCAATTTTCTTTAAATGTATTTTTTAGTTTTAATAAGATACAATCTAAACTATGTAATGTCTAGGGCATTAGGTCATAGCCCACGATTAAATCCACTTATTATAACCTTAATCTATAGGTTGCATATACTGCCTGAATATCGACATCACCGAAAGCAGAAGAACGTAACACAGATGAGATCTACAAGTGATTCTTTCAGCAAAGCGTAAGTCTAAAAGCCCCCATAACAACAGCAGAAACAAGTATGAAAACGAAAGCAGTGAAAAAGAGGTATTTTTTTCCAATGGAGTAGAGATGATTTAGCAGGTAAAGAAGAGCAAAGAGAGTGAGAGATGAAAATAGCGCAGAGAGTATTGAGGGAACCCACCAAGTCAAACAGCTGCTTCTCTTCTCATTGCCAGAAAGAAAAGCGCTGAATGCATAACAACGTCTAACCCTAATATCAGACATGCAACTTTCCAACAACTTCTCACAGACGCCGCCTCCTGTGTTGCATTTCTGGGTGTTACAGGAAGAATTCCAATCCTCCCCGCTTGACCCCTAGCAAACCAAAATCTCCCATGTAAACGTAAAAGCTCCCGCGCTCTAATCCTACGGGGGCTACCCATCTGGTTGGCTGCACCTGTAATTCATATTATAAGTAGATACATTAAAATTGTAAGTGCATGCGTAAGCAATAGATATGGACAATTAGAATACCGGCAGTAAGGGTGATGGTGGCGCTGTCTTGGAGAATGATGTTGGCTGCAGTCGCAGGGGCAGGATTCTCCATTGTATTCTGAAAGAGGGGATTATTGCTGTTCTCCATTGTAAACTCCAAACCACAAAGAACACATTTGAAGGCAGAAGAAATCCCTAACTTCTCCAATTTAGAACAAGGGATTATGGGTATTTATTCTATTCAACTCGTCCTTATTTCACGTTTGAGAGCTTTCAACGAAGGCGTCACGAACTCTCTTTTCTGCCTCGCACAAGATTCTCTTACTTCCGTGACTTCAGAAGTAAATCACTTACGGTGCCGACACAAGAAATCATTTTCGAAAGCCCGTCCAATTTGTGATTTCGAAACTCAAAATCCTACTTCAGTTCGCGATTTGGAAACTCAAATCCTATTTCAATCTGTGATTTGGAAACCAAATAAAAAAAGTCGTTTTCAAAAGCCAGTCCAGTTTGTGAGCTGTACAAAAGTTTTTGGCTTGCGGCGCCTTCCTTGAAAGTTCCGAACTTCCAGACATCCATGCGCCTTTTTCATGCAAGACAATCTACTCTCCGCAACTCCACTCCTCAGAATTCCATATGAATTAATGTTTCCGTACTTGAATAGTACTCTCTTAGGCTTACGGACAAAAAGAAACGCGTCCTTTGCATTCTAGAAAATTTATATGTGAAATATCATTTTGGGCGGAAGACCCACAGTACTTCAGCATGTTTCAATAGTTATAAAATAGTTGTTATAATAATATTTGATCAATAGTTGTGACTTTAAAGTTGTTATTGTTGATGATGATCACCCATAATTGAATAAAATGTATTCCTTATATCTAAAAAATAACAAATCACGTGATGAGACATCAACACACTAATAAAGCATGATTTAGTGTACAAGTATCCGTCTCACTTTTTATTTTGGGCACCTTGACAAAAAGGGCACTGGCTATCTAGCCTACAAAAGGTATGGAGGAAGCCATGCCCATGGCATGCTGCATGCCCATGCAATCCTGCTCTGTATTACATGTCAGGTCAAAATAAATTTAATTTCTATATTCTTAGTTATAATATAATACTAGCATATATATATTCGCCTATTTTTTAAATCAATATATTTTAATATACATTTTTTTAATATCTTAAATAAATTATTTTTAAATTTATATATTTTATATTAAAATATTATAATAATTAATATATTATAATATGATAGTATAATATATGTAATATTATTTTAATTTTAAGTTAAAATACATCAATATATTTTAGGTCTATTTATAATATTATAATAATAAAATATTATATCATTAATATTTAGTTAGGGTTAGGGTTAGGGTTAAGGTTAAGAGATATAGTTAAGGTTAGGGTTAGGTTTAGAGATATAGTTAGGGTTAGGGTGAGACTTAATATATAGATAGAGTTAGGGTGAGGGCTATTATTAGGATGAGAGACAGGGTTTGCATCAAAATTAGGGTTAGGGTTATGATTATGATGAGGGTTAGGGTAAGCATGAAGTTTGCAGTTACATTTAGGTTTGTAGTCAAGTTTAGAGTTAATAGATATAGTTAGGGTTAAGATTATCACGATTAGGGTGATAGTTATGTTATCGATCTAGTTTAGGGTTAGGATTATGGTTAGGTTGGGTTAAGAGATAGTTAGGTTTGGGGTTTAGTTTAGGATTAGGGCTAGAAATATAGTTAAGCTTATGGTTTGAGTTAAGAGATACAGTTAGGGTTAGAAATATAGAAAACATGAAGACCATGGTTAGGGTTTGCGTCAAAATTAGTGTTAGGGTTAGCATGAAGAATAGTTTTAGATTGGAGTTATGATTAGCATTAGGGTTATGGTTACATTTAGGTTTAGGGTAAAGTTTAGGGTTAAGAGATATAGTTAGGGTTAGCGTAATTGTTGGGGTTAAGGATATTAGGATTACGATTAGGGTTAGGGTAAAGAGATATGGTTAGGGCTAGGGTTAGGGTTAGGGTTATGGTTAGGGTAAAGGTTAAGGTTAAGGCTAGATATATAGTTAGGATTAGGGTTAGGGTTGAGATTTAGTTAAGATTAGGGTTACAATTAGCATTAGGATGAGGCTTAGGGTTAGCATCAAAATTATGGTTAGGGATAGCATCAAGATTTGCTCAAGATTAGGGTTACAAATAAGGTTAGGGTTAGGGGTTGCATAATTGTTATAGTCATGCTTAGGGTTAGGTTTTGAGTAAGAAATATCATGAAGTTTAGGGTCATTATATAGTTAGGTTTAGGATTATAGATTTAGTTAAGAATATGGTTAGGGTTAGCATTAAAAGACATAGTTAGGATTAGGGTTAGCGTCAAAATTAGGATAAGAGTTAATATGAAGATTAGCTTAAAATTAGGGTTAGAGTTAGGATCAAGATTAGGGTTACAATTATATTTAAGATCAATTTTACAATTAAGATTATGGTTAGGGTTACAATTTATCATGGTTATGCTTATGCTTAGGGTTAGGTTTTGGGCTAGAGATATAGTTAGGTTTAATGTCACCATGTGGTTATGTTTAGGGTTAGATAATGACTTAGGAATAGGGTTAGGGCTAAGATTAAGAGATATAGTTAGGGTTAGGGTAAAGAGATATAGTTAGGATTAGGGTTAGGTTAAGATTGATTTGCTAACATCAATTTTACTTCTACTTTCTAAGTAAATATATATTATATAATACATATTATTTAAATTTATATTATATACAATATATATTAATATATTAATATATTATATTATTTAATAAATGAATATATTATATTATTTAAATTTACATTGTTATTTATAATATAATATAATATATAGTAATAGTATGAATATATTTTATAATAAAATATATGTACATAAATTTTATTATTATTATTTATATATTTATAATAAAAATTAATATATTATATATTATCTATATTACTCTCTCTATAATGTTATCTATATTTCTAACCCTAACTATATATCTTAACCCAAACCATAAGGTTAACTATATTTCTAGCCCTAATCCTAAACTAAACCCCAAACCTAACTATCTCTTAACCCAATCTAACCATAATCCTAACCCTAAACTACATGGATAACATAACTATCACCCTAATCCTGATAACCTTAATCGTAACTATATCTATTAACCCTAAACTTGACTACAAACCTAATGTAACTGCAAACCTAATGTTAACCCTAACCCTCATTTTGATGCGAACCCTAACCCTCATCATAATGATAACCCTAACCCTAATTTTGATGCAAACCTTGTCTCTCATCCTAATAATAGCCCTCACCCTAACCCTATCTATATATTAACTCTAACCCTAACCCTAATTATATCTCTAGACCTAACCCTAACCTTAACTATATCTCTTAACCTTAACCCTAACCTTAATCCTAACTAAATATCAATGATATAATATTTTTTATTATAATATTATAAATACACCTAAAATATATTGATGTATTTTAACTTAAAATTTAAATATTAAATTATATATATTATTTTTAAAAATAATATTACAAATATTAAACTATCATATTATAATATATTAATTATTATAATATTTCAATATAAAATATATAAATTTAAAAATAATTTATTTAAGTTATTAAAAAAATATATATTAAAATATATTGATTTAAAAAATAGATGCCTGAGAAGGATATCTCTCTGTGTATTTTATATATATTATTAAATATATATATTTGCTAGTATTATATTATAAATAACAATATAAATTTAAATAATATAATATAATAATATAATATATTAATAAATATTGTATATAATATATATATTAAATAATATGTATTATATAATATATATTTACTTAAAATGTAAAATATTGGAGTTTAAGAGATGGTTTGCTAGCAAGATATTTGAGTGAAAATATTGGAAGGCAAACAAAATAAAAAAGTTAACCTTCCACAAGGAAATCAAATTTATTTTGACCTGACATAAAGTACAAAGTCTGACTACTATTGTAGGATTGCACAGGGCCCCTCTGTCGAATATAGCATGCCATGGGCATGGCTTCCTCCATGCCTTTTGTAGGCTAGATAGCCAGTGCCAACAAAAAGCATGTTGATGTGGCATCATATTTGATGATGTGACCTTGAAACCTTAGTTATAAGAAGGGGACTTGCCAAGTAAGCTACTGTTAAAAATGGAAGTGATTTGAAATTTCCACATAAGATTTTGAGGAGCACAAAGTTAGGGTGCTCAACTACTAGATCTCTCCTCTAATTTAGTGGAGTATCAAATATTATCATATGTGTTCTAACTAATTTTTAATTTATTACTCGTGTTCAATAATTTAAAAAAAATTATATATAAGGTTTTTCATTTTTCTAATAATTGTTAATTAGTTTTTTATAATTATTCATATAATTTTGAATTCACAAATTGGAGGGGATGAATTTAGCTCCCAAATAAAATGTGTTTTCAAGCATGTAGTTTTCAATTAACTAGTTTTTTAAAAAATCATTCTTATAATTTTATTTAACAATTTCATTTTAAGAAGATTTTTATAATATTTATTTTTTGAAAAGGTTTTATTCTTCTATTACAACAATGAAAAAAATTATATTTTAATAAAATGGGTGTGTACATAAGATCACATTAATTATATTTTATCTAACTTGTTCAAATTTAATGCTCTTGCTATGGTATGTTTTAGAGTTTACAATATTTTAAAGATGTATAAGAAATTGTTCAAGTGGACTATCTAGACCCTCAATATTAAAATAATTTGATAATACAATAAATAAACAAAACATAAGATGCAAAAGACCAGTGGCTTAATGATGTTTTTAATCCAAAATGTTTTAGATGAAAATATGTTTCCTTGAAGTGTAGGAGAAAAATATCAAGTTAGAGACATGTTGCATTTTTGTTATTAGGGTACTTCTAAAATTAGAGTGGTTTATTTACAAAATATATGATTTTTTATTTTAAACATCAAATGAAAGATAACTATTAAAGATTTTTATATCTCTATGTTTGAGTGCAATAAATTGCTAATTAGCTATGCATATACATGAAGATAATTAATATCAAGTAATTTATGAAAATGTACTAAGATCTTTATCAAGAAATAGAAATTAGTTGTTATTTATGTATCAATGGGTATTTTTCAAGTTAGGTTATCAACATATAAAATAGAACCCAAAGAACTATCGAGTACAATGAAAGAAAATACAAGAAAGATTATATCAATTATTTCTTGAAGCTTCCATGATTCATCTCCATAGCACCTTCTAGCTTGTAGCAATCGAATGATTATTTCCCTCAGATTTAGCTTGCAGCAATCGAATGATTATTTCCCTCAGATTTGAATGTATGAGCAATCAACTATGACTATATCCTATGCAAGTTTTGAAGGATTTGAATGAGAAAATACCTATGGAAAATGACAAAAGACTATGCTTATGACAAATAATCAAATTGAATTAAGCAAGCTAAGTGAAAAGTATTCAATTAATATATAGGCATAAATGTGTTGCAATAATGAAGTCATGGTCCCGAGAAAGTGAGCAAATTGGCATTTTATAGAAAATGCAATTTTGGGCAGACGAACGAGATTGAAAGTTAAGAAAGTCTAAAATTAGTGGACGATATTTCATGTGACAATCCCTAATTAGGGTTAGGGAAAAAATATTAAATGAGTGTTCAAGATGTCATTTGAGAAAATCAAATGGTGGTCGAGAATAAATGTGACAATCAGTCAAAAAGATAAAGATTTTTGAAAATCAAGAAGATAAAGATTGCTTAATTTGAAAGATTCAAAAAATCAAGAGGATAAAGGTTGAATTGCAAAGTAGATTTGGAAAATCAAGAATTTGCTCAATTACTTGATTTTTGGAAGAATATTACCATTTTGAATTAAATTAATTCAAAATATGGATTTTGTGTGACAGTAAATAATTGATTTTTAGATTATTTACTAAAATGAAGTGACAGTTACTAAAGTGAGATCATTTTAAATAATTAATTTATTTAAAATGAGAGAAATGTTAAATTAGGTAATTAAATAATTAAAGATAATTATTTAATTTAGAGGATTATGACCATAATTAAATAAATTAATAAATTCATTTAATTATGAAAATTAGTGACATATTAAATAAATAAATAAAATTCATTTATTTAATAATCGAGAAGACATAAATGAATAAAGGTAATTAAAAATTAAGAAATTTATTTAATTGTAAGAGGACAATAGACCCTTAGTGATGTATTGAATAAATAAATATAATTTATTTATTTAATAATTGTGTGAACCCCAATCCCAATACTTGCAAAACACAATGAATAAATACATTAAGTTAGAGATTGCAAGCATGAACAAGGATTCCCCATGAAATCTATTTACAAAAATCAAATTAGGAAAGAAAACAATGAAGAACACAATGAAACATGAAAATATAGATTCAATCCTTAAAATAGCAAACATATGGTCCCATGGGGGAATTGGTGCCAATTTGATGTGAAAATTGGCCCTTTTCCAATCCCTAAGATGCAAGATTGATATGTTGATGATGATTGATCCACTTTGTTGATGAAGGATGACAACTCCAAGCCAAAAATCTACAAAAACCTAGCTAAGAACTCAATGGTGATGGATGGAAATGGCTAAATATTTTAGCATAATAACTTTGCATAATTTGTGGATGATCAAATGAGGATATGAGTTCTTTATTTATAGATGGTCAGGATGGATGAATGTCCAAATTTGAGCAATGTAGGACTAACATGCATCCAATGGCATGATGCCACTTGTCAATCTATGAGTGGATGGAGGATGTGCAAGTTTTGAGGATTGTGCCAATAAATGCTTATTTTTTAATTTCAAATTTGTTGAAATGACTTGTAAGAGGGAAGGAAAATGCAATAAATGCCACTTGGCTCAAGGAAAATGACATGTAAGATGGAGTTATTGCCTTGTTGGATGTACATGTTGACTTGGAATTTTTGAATTCAAATTTGGAGAATATTCCAAAAGATGCCTTTATGAGGAAAATAGAGATTTAATAAATGAATTAAATTTATTTTCATGTGCAACTTGCAAAATCTAGAGGATGGGACATGACATGGGATTAAATTAATCAAGGGTTAATTAATTTAATGAGAGATTAGATGATGTGACCTATTTGACTCAAATTTATGGATTTATTTAAATCAAATAAGAGAGGAATATGATAAAAGATTAATTAAATAAAGATTTTATTTATTTAATTAAAAGAGATGATGTTATATCAAATCAAATAAATTTTTAATTTATTTAATTTAATAGATAGACTTGAGAGATTTAATCAAATAAAATTGATTATTTAATTAAACAGGATAATTAGACCAGATTGAATGATTTAATTAACAAAGAGAAAGACTTAATTAGATAACTAGTTTATTTAATTAAGAGAGGAATATTGATGAATTTAATCAGATAAGGGGATCTGATTAAATGGTTAGACCAAGAGATGATTCAGGATGAAACGATGTTAGTAGGTTAGGATCAGATGCATAATGTCAATCAGTATATTTTACGTGTCTACATTTTTCCCCCCTTTGAAGCAATGCACTTGTTGCGTTGGTTCAAAGAATAAAGGATCTTGATCAAAAGCCAAAAAAAAATTCTATTTAAAAAACTTGCCCCACTGCTGCTTGGCGAGAGAAAACGTGCCAATATATTGCCTCCTTAAGAGATTGGACGAAAAATTCAATTTTTTTGTGATCTCGCAAAAAAATAGGACAAGGTGCCCGAAAGGTCCGAAAAGGCTCCAAGAGGCCAAAAATGTATCTAAACACAATAAAATAATGTAAAACATGCCTCAACTAGACAAAAACAAGTTCGAGGGTCCAAAACCCTAGCAGGACAACCAATTAGGGTGAAAAAACCCTAATTTTCAAGCTTAAAAGGGGCCCGAGGGGTCACTTTCAAGCCATTTTCACACACCTCCATTTGCAACCTTGAGATTTGAGCTCTAACTTCCTAACAATATGGTGCAACAATAGCTTCCCCTGCACATTTTTTATCGAGTTCAGACCTACCAATGACCACCTAGCATCGGGGCACCGGTATGTGACCCTTGAGCTTCATTTTTCAATTATTGCCTTCATTTAATGCTTTTAAAGTCAGTCTTTCTATAGCAGCACTATATAGCGCCACTCAAAAATCAAACTACGTCACTTGGTGTTAAATAGTGCCACGGTGGTGCAGTTTGGAGTTTGTAAACTCTAACACTGAGCTTGTGGCCGACAAGGTGATTTGAAAAGTGTAACGTGGTAGTCCTGATTTTTCTCAAAGCGCGCCACTAGAAGAGAAAGTGCACCACGACAGTTCTTTTTTGGTGTTTTAAGCCCTAGCATTGGACTTTGATTAGAAATCAAACTGCGACGCCTTCACGGATTGCACCGCTGGAGAAATTTTTTTCAATGCCCGGTGAAGTTTTTTTCAAAAAATTTAACATGGTGACCTTCCTTGATGCAGGACACGGCGAGGGAGCTCTACTCTCAAGAGCACTTGTTGCAGGACTTGTTCAGCTATTTGTGGGACCTGAGCAAAAGGGACCAAGATCAACTTCGGATTGCGGGGTTATGGTATATTGCCTATGCAATGCCTATTCATACTCACTTAGGGATGCTGTCAGTGCTGACCGAGAGATGGCACAACGAGACTTCTTCATTTCATCTTCCCACTTGCGAGGCCATCGTCATGTTAGAGGACATTTGACGTATTTTGAGATTGTCGATTCATGGTTGGCAAGTGATTTTTGATATGGATGAGGGGCACGATGCTTGCCACATTGTCCTCGTCATGAAGGACATCATTTTTTGCGATGGGAAAATAGAGCTCAAGCGGCACAAGATCCTGGCACCTCCCTTCCGCCTAGTTGTTGCATCCATTATTTCGAGTCTCGTTGCCCCAAATAGATGAGGCCGATACTTCAGTCCCGATTGGGAATATTGCTGGGAGCGGATGGTTCGAGACAGTCCGATTTATTTTGCATGGGGGCCTGTTCTTATAGCTTCACTATACAGAGATCTGCATGAGTATGTGTATATGGATGGCAGAGTGCTCAGAGCAGGGGTGACCCTTCTTCATGTTTGGGCATGGGAGCACATTGTTATGCTTCGGCCACACATTTTTTTAGGTCTAATCATGCTAGATGATCCCCTCATGTGGTGTTATAGAGGCGGTGTGTCCTTTACACACACCAGTGAGCACAGGATCCCCTACTAGAGGAGGGTTCTTGATGAGATGCAAGTTTTTACTTGGAAATCGTACCTTGGTCAGCTAGGATGGGCCAACGATGTTGATCAGTTGTTTTATGCCTGCTAAGACCATTTTATATAGGGGTGAGATCACACCATGATTGAGAGGTACTTTCCCGGGTGCGTGCAGTGTCAGTTTGGTGAGCCTCAGGATTGCCTTGATGATGATTACGTAGTTGTCTACACTTGCACCATGACACAGGTTTTATGGGGGCGGTACATTCTTGCCTCAGAGGTGGTCGATAGTTTCTAATAGTGGGTAGCTCGACTGTGGGCTTACAATCAAGGGCCTGCAGATCCATGCATGACTCATGCCTACAAGGATTGGTTCTGACCTTTGCTATGATTGACTATTCCAGGTGTAGTCCCAGGTCAGCAAAGAGTTAAAGGCAGAGGTGGAGGATGAGGACAGGGGGTGATGCTTGACAAGAGTAGTCGGTGGTCCCTCCAGTCCAGCCAGGGCAAGGAGATGTACCGATGCCAGATCGGCAGCAAGTGCCACTAGGTGTACCACCAGGGGGCAAGGATTAGCCTCAGGTGCAGCCTCAGGTACAACTAGTAGGACTGGTAGATCCTTAGAATGCATTGATTGCACAGTTATAGGCTCAGGTGCAGGTCATGACAGTCGAGAGAGATTAGGTGAGGGTCGAAAGAGAGCAGTTCAAGGTCGAGATGGATCAGGCCATTCAGTAGAGATAGGCTGTAGAGCTACAAGCAACCATAGAGATAGGCAGGAGATAGCAGCTAGAGAGCATGGCAGCCTCCTCTTCCCAGGGTACAGTTTCGGTTTGATCTTACAGGGATGTCATCTGAGAGGCTGAGTGCTACTGGAGGCATTATCATGAGGTTGTACCTAAGGGAGGATGGGTCCTAGAGTACTCAAAGCGTAATAGCTATAGGCCAGTAGAGGGTCACGGTGATAGGGGTGAGGGTAGCATACATGGGGACAAACCTTGATCAAGATGCAATCATACTTTTTTGTGCCTTATGGGATCCTTTTTGATAGCCTAATGGGCATTTTGTACTGATTGACATACATGTACAGTGATCCGATTATTTTTTGTACTATGACAGTTACATTATTGATGATATATGAGATGAGACGATGATGATTTTGATGTGATGTGATGCGATGTGTATCTTTTATTTATGCATGTATGGATGATTCTATTTTTATATGCTGTGCAATGATGTTTATGATGATATGTTTATGGATGCTTTTAATTTCAATGATATATGTATTATACAATGATTATGACTAACATATCTATATTATGTTAAACTATGATATGCAAATGTATTTATGTGATGTGCAATGATGTTATCTATATGATTATCTATTTATGTTGATGCAAATGGTGATGTGATATGTGATAAAAATGATATGGAAATGATCTATGGTGTATGTGCGAAATGATGTGAATCATGCTTATGTATGCAATGATTATGGATGGATGTACACTTTGTATGTAATGAATTCTTATGTTCCTATTTATGCTTATAATGATATGTAATGATTTATGCAATTCAAATGATTTATGATGCTATTTATGAGATGAAATGGATGATGTAATGTGAATGTGATGGTCGTGATATGATGCAAATGAGATGATTCAAATATTATTATCCTAAACATATTAAATGATAATGTAATGAAAATGATGCATTTTAATGTGATGTACTATATGCAATGATATGATAATGTTTTATGCCGAATGAACGTAATGTGAGAGATGACCTTATAATGTAACTATGTATGCGATGGATTATCTTATAATGCTTATGTCCCTATTATGTATGATTATGTAGTAGGTGGTAAAGTGAAATGGCTATGAAATGAAAATGAATGTTATGTGATGATGTAATGCAATGCGATGCAATGTAATGGATGAAATGCAATGAAATGGATGCACCTATCTATGAAGAATGCCTATGATAACCTGTTTATATGATGATTGAAATGCAATGCATGTGTTTCCTATATGATATGTTTATGCAATATGCTAATGATTTGTGGATATAGGATCGATGACGATGATGATGATGATGATGATCAACTATCATAGTACCTTGTTAGTGCAATGATCAAGAAGAGAAGAAGTCATTTCAACAAGACACAAGATGATGAAAATGCAAATGACGATGATGATGATTACTTGCCGAGGAATTGGGATTTTCAAAGGGACAAATTTTCTTATGTTTGATAATACACATGTTATGATGCATCAAGGTATAGAAAACTAGGATGGCGTGGTACCTAGTGTGATGGACTTTGACTTGAAAAGCAGATAGGAGTATCCTTGTTCATAGGTTTGACATACAGAAACTTTGCTAGGATGCACTTTAGAAGTTTCAAACACCTCAAACAAAAACACAGAAAGGTAAACCTATCAATGCAATAGTCAACAAGTTTTCCTAGACCTCCTCCATACATACCTAACAAAGCAAGTATTTGTTGAGGTTATATTACAAGAACGTCCAACAAGCACAACAGACAAAAAAGATAATGATCATTGCCCCATCCTATTTCTCTAAATCCTATGTTCGGATATCATCGAGAAGTCCTTGGAATGAGCGCAATAAGATAAGTCAAAAGATAAAGACAAAGTAAACAAACAAGTTGATGCTCTTCAATACCGATAACCAAAAGGAAATGTGTTTTCTAAGGATAAGAACCAAAATTTATTGCCAAAAGATAATGCCCATTGTAGGAAGGATTCATCCTAGGACATGTTAGTGGATGGTGGCATGTAATTTTGTTTATCCAAAGTGTTCTAAAAGATGATTGATATGGGAGAAATTGGATTATGAGTTATCGACACAAAGAGTTGACCAACTTGTTTACGCACTGACTTAGACCTAAGACTTGACGTTTTGAGTTTTCACTTTTAACCTGCTACACTTTCTTCCGATTGTCTTACCAAAGATTGAGGATGACGATCGTTTATTATGAATGATGTTATTGTGAGTGTAAGCGAGATGAGATGGATGGATTTTTTCAAATATTTTGATGTTTTTGATCTTTTTGAGATGTTTTGAGGCTATTTTCGGTATTTTTCAAGATTTTGCAAATGTTTTGATTTTTTGATTTTTTGAATGTTTTTGGAGTTTTGTGAGATTTTGATAAAGAGATTAACCTAAGAACCTATCCTAGGGGCCTCAAGGGCTCATCAAAAGATTAACCTTTCCTACGTTATACACGCAGAGACCACGTAGTTCGATTGACGAGCCAACTAATTTACAAATGGTGACACACATGATGAGATGTCAGTTTATTATGACAGACTCCTATAGGACTGACCTAAATGTCTCAGGGGATGATCAAAGATCAACCTTGGCTACGTTCAAGCTTAGAGATGAAGTAGTTTGACAAGATGACCTTGTTTTTTACTTTTTGACTGACTTTTTGACATGTTTTTGAATTTTGATGATTTTTTGATTTTTTAGATTTTCTGATTTTAGGATTTTAAGAACATACACGAATTTGATCTGATGAGAACATGCCCCCAGCATGATGCAATAGACTACTCCGATAAAGGCAGGACAAACTAACCTTGAGGATGGGTCGAGTAGTACTAGGAGGGATCATGATACAAAAATAGGACCAAGCTATGGTGCGGATGCAAGTGGATGAATGATAGATAGAGATATGGAATGCAATGGATGATGGAAGTGTGATGGACGGATGATGCAAAACAAGCTGTCAAGATCCTGGTGGATGGAACATGCTTATTTACACAAGGTGTTTGGGTATGTGCAGGATCATCATGGAAAAAACATGCCCTTAAGTGGCAAAAAAAAGAAAAATCAGAGTTAGCCAACTTGACGTAAAAATTTGAATAAGTTATCTATATTATTTTTAAAATATGTAAGAATAAAATATGTAGCAAATTGAATGTAGTTTCCAAACTACTTGGTTTTTAAAAAATAAAAATAAATGTATTTGGTGAAAATTTGAAATTTCAATGTAGTAGTACTTAAATTTCAGGGAAAAAATAAGAAGTAGGTGTATGTCTAACCACCCTAACCACAATAAAATGATAATATTTTTTTATAATATTTTAGATATAAGTAGAGGACTCATGTCCCAATGTGATGCATATTTTTTGTAATTTTTTCCAAGTAAATAATTAATTATTTTTATTACAACTTTTAAAAAATATAAAACTTGTATGTCCCACCTTAACTTGGTCAAAACTTAATGAAATTCATTTTTATTTTTTAATCCTATAGTATGCAAAGCATAGAATGTGACACATGTTTTGATTCAAAAATGTGATACCATTTAAAACTATAAATGTTTTTCAATCACCTATCAATTAGGACTTTAGTCATAATTTGAATAGAAAATGAATAATAATTACTTATTAAATTCAAAGTAAATGATAATTTATATTGGTGGAAAGCTAAGAATCTCCTTTAAAAACCCTTTTCATTTCACCAATTTTGGGTAAAAAAAAGCAGCCACATACCCATCATATTGCCACTTTTTGGCCCATCATGATCTTGCACAAACCCTCCTATTTGCCAGGTTTTCACCAAAGTGCCACCGAAGTGGTTTTCACTAGAGGACAATTTTTTTCTTTTTACTATTTTTGATTATTTTTCTGATTTTTTTGGATTTTTTCTTTTTGTTACCAAGACGCCTGTTTTCCAGGTTTTCGCCAAGGTAGTGATTTTTTCAAGATATTTTCTAATTTTTTTTTGGATTTTTTGGTTCTGTACCTTGAAGGATTTTAGGCATAAATTTTTTTGAGATGGAAGCTATTCATGGGCTCCTACAGAGGTTCCTTGTCAGGTGTTGATAACTGATATGCCCCTGACTTGTAACTTGTTGTGATGACGAAAGGTCCCAACCAATTGGGTTCAAACTTGCCTTTTTTGTTTAGGTTTGGGACATTCTTCTAATTCTCTTTTAACACCATTTCTCTGACTTGGAAAGTCCTGCTTCTGATTTTCTTATTGTAGCTCCTTTTTAGTCTATTTTGATAGACTTGTAAATGATTCAAAGCATCAATTTGTTGCTCATCTAGTAGCTCTAGCTCATTCAGTCTTGACACTCGGTACTCTTCATCTATGATGAGATTCAGCAATGATATCCTAAGTGATGAGATCTTGATCTTGATGGGGAGTATTGCCTCTAATCTATAGACCAGGGAGAAAGGGGTGGCACCGGTGGTGTGCGGATGCTAGTTTGATAGGCCCAGAGGGTGCGATTAAGCTACAAATGCCAGTCACGACCTCTGTCATTGACTATTTTCTTGAGGATTTTTAGAATTGTTTTGTTTGTAGATTCTTCTTGGCCATTGCCTTGGGGATAGTATGGGGTAGAGAAGTGATGTTGGATTTTGAAATTTTTGCATAAGTCACGAACCTCCTGATTCTTGAATGGTGTCCCATTATCTAAGATAATGGCTTGTGGAACACCATATCTGCAAATGAGATAGTTCAGGATGAACTTTGAAATCTACTTTCTAGTTATATACGTCATGGGTATGGCCTCCACCCACTTAGTAAAGTACACCATTGTGGTTATGATGAATTTGTGGTTGTTAGATGAAGTGGGCATGATTTTTCCAATGAGATTAAGTCCCCGTTGCAAAAAGGGCCATGGTCTGACGATAGGATGAAGCTCTTGAGCTAGAGCATGGATGAGGTCCCCATGCTGCTAACATTGTAGACACTTTCTAGAATAGTCATGTGCCTCTCATTCCATTGTGGTCCAATAATACCCCATCCTCAATAGTTTCTTGGCTATGGTCATTCCACTCAAGTACAAACCACAAATACCATTATGTACTTCAGTTAGAGTGGTTAATGCCTCCTCAGCATTTAGGCAGCATAGTAGGGTTCCTTCTATGCTTCTACGATATAGGGTATCTCCTAGGATGACAAAGTAAGATGCCTTTTTGACAAAGGTTCATTTTAGGTTTGAGGGTAAATCGATGGGTATGACTCCTATTCAGAGGTATGTGTAAATGTCATGATACCAAGGATCACCGGGACCAATGATTTCGCAGACATATTCTGATTCTGGTACCTTGAATGTAGGTATGAGAAGCTACTCAATTAGGAATTCATATTTTGGAACGTTCTGGGGGATGTTGATGAAGGATCCAATTGTTGCCATGGCATCTGCTGCTCTATTGTCGGTTCTAGGAATCTACTCAAATGTGATTTTGATGAAGGATTCTTTGAGAGTCTCCACCAATTTCTTGTATGGAGTGAGCATGTTCATCCTTGGTCTGGTATTCATCATTCACTTGATTTATGATCAATTGAGAGTCTCTGTATACTTTGAGAGCTATGATGTTCCACTACACTGCTATTCTGAGACCTATGGTTAAAGCCTCATATTCTGCAATGTTATTGGTGCAAGGAAATCCCAGTTTGTAGGACCTTGGTATGCAATCCCATTGTGGTGTGATAAAGAAAACACCAACTCCTAATCCATGCTGTGTGTATGAGCCATCAAAGTATAGTTTCCAGTGGTCAACTACGTTCAGATTGAAAATAGATTCATCTAGAAACTCTAAGACAAGAGGATTCTTAGAATAGATTGGCGCTTCTGCAATTTGATCTGTAATGACTTGGCCTTTGATTTCTTTTGTCTGCACATATTCAATGTCGTATTTTGACAGTATCATCACCCATTTGGCCATTCTTCTTGTGAGCATTGCCTTTGATAGTAGAGACTTGAGAGGGTCAGTTTTGGAAATGAGTTTTATTTTATGTGCCAACATGTAATGTCTGAATTTTTGTGATGCAAACACTACTGCAAGGCATGCTTTCTCAATGAATGAATAGTTTAGCTCATGCCCAACCATTGTTCTGCTGATGTAATAGATAGCCCTTTATGTTCCATTTTTTTCATGCTGAACAAAGAGAGCTCCAAGGGTTGTTGTTGTTGTTGATATGTATAGGATCAATGGTTTCCTTGGGATGGGTGGAATTAAGACTAGTGGTGTCAGTAGATATTCTTTGATTTTGTTGAATGCCTCTCCACACTTGTTATCCCATGTGTACATTGCTCCCTTGTGGAGTAGGTGAGAATATGGGTTCTGTTTGTCTGCTAGTTGTGCTATGAAACTTTGAATGGATTGGAGTCTACCTTGAAGACCTCTCAATTGATTTAATATTTTTGGTGCCTCCATCTCGAGGATTTCTTTTACCTTTGTTGGATCTACCTCAATACCCCTCATTGACACTATATATCCTAGGAGCTTTCCTGATTGTACATCGAAGACACACTTCTTTGGGTTTAATTTGACCTTGTACTCCTCTAGCCTGTCAAAAATGGCACATAGGGTTGCTATGTGATCTTTTCTTTTTCTAGACTTGGCTAGAATATCATCAACATAGTCTTCAACTGTCTTATGGATCATGTCATGGAATATCAATGTCATATCCCTTTGATATGTTTATTCTACATTCTTTAAGCCGAATGGCATCATGTTCCAGCAATAGGTCCCCCATGGACAAGTTAAAGTTGTTTTATGTTGGTCCTCTTTAGCTATCATGATCCGATTGTACCCTGAGAATCCATCCATTAGTGACAACATTTCATGTCCAGCTATCATGTCTACTATCATGTCGTTGTTGGGAAGAAAGAAGTCATCCTTTGGACATGCCTTGTTCAAGTCCCTAAAGTCTATGCAGATTTTAATGTTCCCATCGGGTTTTGAAATAGGTACCAAGTTTAACACCCATTCTAGATAATCTATCGGTCGGATGAATCTTGCCTCTAATAGCTTTTTTAGCTCCATTTTGACTAATAGGGCAATCTGAGGATGCATTTTTTGAAGCTTTTGTTTGACAGGACTTGCTTCTAGATACATTGCTAAGTGATGAACCACAATCTCTAGATCAAGTCTTGACATGTCAGCATAGCTCCATGCGAAGTTTATCTATCTTTCTCTTAGAAATGTTGCTAGGAGCTCTTGCTCTTCTGGCAGTAGTGACTCCGCATAGAATGTGATATGTGGGGTCTTCTCTGTTCCTAGGTTGACCAGATTGCATTTTTTTGTCAAGACTGCTGACTTTTCCTAATGAATAGCTCTCAAAGAAAGATTGAATCCCCCATCCTCGGGTGCCTCAGAGAGGTTTTCACCATTGGATGTGTCCTTTATTTTTACTTTTTCCTAGTCATAGAGTGCCACAGAGTGGTTTTCACTTAAGGACTTGGATATTATTCTTAATTTCTGACTTTTGTGACTGAGGGACTCAATAGTTTCCCCATAATAGGCATGTGTGTCTAACTTGATTATGAACCTTGATTTTTGATCTCCATCTAGAATGTTATCTGGTAGTCCCATGAATTCTGAGAGCACCTCATCATTTTTTAATGTATCAAGAACTGGTGGTCCTCGTTGGTCGTAGTTGATGAGTTGGGGATATACTAGGAGGATCTCATGATTTTGGTGGTCTGATTCAAAAGATAGGGTGCTAATCATGCAAAGAGTGGTATCTTCAAATAGCCTAGGTAAGTTGGATGTGGGGTCCTCATCATTGCAACTACTATAGACATCAGTTATAGCAAAGGTATAGTTATCTAGAACACAACTTGTGAATACTGGTAATCATAGTTCTGCTGCGGCTAGTTGGCGAGGATTATTAACTATTCTAATTGGAGGACTTCGGCCATGTATGGTTATACTTGGAGGGGTACATCCAAGGCCAAGATTTGTTATCGGTCGCGTCTCTAGTATGATAAGTATTATAATCCCATTGTCGTTTTATCCCAGTCTTTGATTTTTGTTGTAGCCCATTGCGAGCATCATTTGTAGACCCTTGCTTTCGTCATCCATTGGTAAGTCAAGTACTAGTCTTTCATCTTGATATAGCATATGAGATGGATCTGCCTAAATAACTTCTTGGCCTAGGTCTCCCCAGCTTGTGAATTTTGGATAGTCTTTGGGAGACGTTTGAGATGTGGAAGCTTCATTTTCTTATGGACATCCCCGTGATCTAGGAGATTGTCATAACTCTCTGACCACAAAAGCATTATTAGGGATTTTGTAGTTTCTATAGATGTTATCTTGGATGATGACCTTGATGTCAGAGATGGTGGGAATGGTGGGAGTGGCGGGTGTCTCTTTCGCAAAAGTGGATGCGATAGTGGTAGGATCGATGTATGGTGTGGATGGGCCCTCATCATTTTTTGTTCTTGGGGGCTTTTGTAGTACTTTACTTCAAGATTTTTTTAGTAGGAGAAGGGTTCGGGATCTCCATGGATAGTAATTTCTTGTCCCTCATGTGTGAATTTCACACATTGGTGGAAAGTTGATGCTACTGCCTTCATTGCATGAATCCATGGACATCCTAGGAGGATATTATATGGTAAGTCGAGGTCCAAGACCTGACAAGTGGTCTCCATGATAGTAGGCCCTACTTGAATAGGGAGTTTGATTGTGCCTTGAGACACTCTTTCTTGATCATCTTATGCTCTTATTGTGATACCCTTTGCTTTGTCGATGGAATCCTCTGATATTTTTCAATTGCTTGATGAGGCTGAGAGAACAAATGTTGAAGCCCGTACCTCCATCCACCAAGACCCTTTTGATTTTTCTCTTATGTACAATGGATTCTAAGTGGAGCGCTCAGTTGTGAGATGGCTAAGCGGGAAAATATTGGTTATAGAATGTCAGGGGATTAGGCATAATGATGTTTCTGACCATAGCTTGGAATTGCTCCACATCAAGATCTGTGGGGACAGTGGATGAGGCCAACACTTCTTCAAGGATTTTCCTATGGGAAGATGAGATTTTTAGCGACTCCATGATGGAGATTTGCAGTGGTGTTCTCTTGAGTTGATTTAGGAAATTATAGCCATTAGGAATAGATCTAGATGTAGGGACTTTGTTTGGCTAGGATGATACTGCGATGGTAACTTTTCAGCCTCTTGTGGTGACACCATAATCAGCATGCGTGCCTTTGATGGTGATGACCATGCAATTTTCATCTAGGAAGGCAACGACTGTTTCATACACATGATTTACATTTGAGTGGGTGCCTTTCCCTTTATCATTGTTATTCCCTTTGTTGCCATGATTTAGCCACAGATTCATATATTCCTTAAGATCTTGATTTCCTGTAGGTTGTTCTGTGTTTATAATTCTTTTATCGATGAGATCTTGAATGATGCTTTTCAATATCATGCAATTGTTTGTGGTATGGCCTTTGATTTAATGGAATTCACAAAGTTGATTCTCATTATACTGAGGTTTCACATCTGGTTCTTGGTAATTCTCAAAGGTAGGAGCCTTGATGAGTTTTTCGTCTATCAGCTTTTTCATGATGTCTTCAAGTGGTTCCCCCAAAGTGGTGTACTTTCGCTTGGGATAACTCTTGTTCCATTGGGGTGGTCTCCTATGATCACTGAGATTGTTGATTGTCAGATTGTTGTTCTGTTGTTGTATTACGTGATGATTTTTTTGGTGTTGGATTTGGATTTGTGGTGTGGGTGTATTTTGGCGAGGAGCACTAATGACCACCTTGGCATCAATGACACCATCATTAGTAATTTTTTGTTTCTTTCCCATGTGTGAGGTTTATCATTGTAATTGGAGGGTGGGCAATTGTTTTGTTGTTTGGGGTATGAAGTTGATCCCGCAGGTTGAGTCATAAGGGCTCGTTCGATGCTGAGCACCTTGGGGATCAACTAATCATATGTGGTGATGCCTTGAACCTTGAGATGAAATGCCAAGAGGTCGTCAAGGTTGGTTATGATGGTGCAAACTTTTTGTTATTCTGGCATGGTCCACTTGCTTCGATTAGCCTTTGATCACCATCGTTGTAGGAATGAAGTGAATGATTCACCCTTTCCTTGTTTTAGAGCTGAAATTTCTTCTAGACTAACATCCATTGCAATGTTGCATGCATAATTTTTAATGAATGCATCTATAATTTCTTGGAATGTTCTAATGCCTAAAGGCAAGTGAGAGAACCATTCCATAGCATGGCCTACCAAAATCCTAGGAAATAGTCGCATCAGATAAGTATCATCGTATGTGACTTCCATGCAATGAACCTAGAATTCCCTGAAGTGATCTTCAGGGTTTCCCATCCCTTGATATTTGTCAAATTTGGGGATCTCAAATCCCTTGGGGAATGGTTTCATTACTAGGCTCCTATCAAATGGATATGGACACAAATTTCTTGGTGTCTTTGTTGTTCGCCTTTATTGAAGATCAAGCACTTGTTGCAAGAGCAACCTGATTTGTGTTATTACATCATTTTGCAGATTAAGGGGTGGGATGAAAGTGTTTTGGGGTGTTTTGATTATGGGTTGGATGGGTGGGTTGTTTGATGTTTTATTTAATGGTATCTGTATGTTCTATCAAGCTAGGTAGGCTTCCACCGGTTGTTGTATGAACAACATCTATTGTTGATCTTGTTGTTGATGCAATAAGATTTGTGCTTGTTGTTGTGCTTGTTGTTGTTCGAACAATGCTTGTTGTTGGGCTGCCAATTTGGCTTCTTCTTGCTGCTCTTGATATTGCTTAATTGCTTGTTCATATGCTTGCATTTGTGTAGCTTGTTTTTGTTGAAGAAGTCATTCCTGTGCTTGTGCTTGTTGTGCTTGATATTGGGAAGTTGCTTGAGCTTGAGCCTGTGCTTGTGATTGTGTTGCTTTTTGTTGTAATAGGATTTGTGCTTGGGCAGCCTTTTGTGCTTGTAATGTGGCTTGGGCTGCTTGAGTGGCTTGTGTAGCTTGAGCAGCTTGTTGTTGTCATTGCAATAATGCTTGGGCTTGTGTGACCTATTGCGCTTGTAATACGGCTTGGGCTGCTTGAGCAGCTTGCACAACTTGAGTGGCTTGCTGAGCGAATAGTTGTGTGTCTTTTTGTTTTTACACTTGTTGGAATCCCCTTTCAAAAGCAGCTTTTAATGCCATGTTTTTTTGGCTTGATATGTTGAAGTTGGTGGTGGTGGGGGTGGTGGTGGATTTGGAATTGTGTTTGTGAAGGTGGTGAGTGGTGATGCCATGTTGGTGTTTTGAGTGATGGATGGTGTTGTTAATGTGGTTGGCTCTTGAGAGACCATGTTTTGCAATGTTAGGGGGTGGTTGATGATGTCGTGATCACCTGTGTTGTTGTCATATGTTGTTGCTATATCGATGGAAAATTTTGAGCATTTTGCATAATGCTTTGATTGATATTTGGGATATTGGTTTGACTGATACTTGGTAGAGGGGGAAGCCCTAAGCCAAGGAGTGATGTGGATGATGATGGAAATGTTGGAAGAGGTGGAAATGTGAGGGGCATGAGTTCTTGCAAAAATGTTGTGGTGTCGAAAATGCCCCCTGGTCTAAACATATCTCCCTCCTCTTGTGAATTTGTGAGGAGAGAAGTTTGAGGTGTTGCATGAAAAAATGATAATGATGGATCATGATGGAAAGTGAGAGGAACATTCTTATGTAATGGGTCTTCGAGTATGTTTTGTTCCAAGGTGGTATTTGCATCCAATTTTTGATTATTAACAAGGGGGTGTGTTTGAATAGCATTGAGAAATGCATTTCCCTTATTAACATTGGGTTGGGTTGGAGCAAAAGATGTCATGATTTGAGAAATACTTTGGGTGATGTTTTTGGATGGGGTGTAGATAAGATAGGGATGGTGGATGAGATGGGAGAAAAATATGTCTCCACTATAGTACTCACGTCAAAATCTGAAGGTCATTTGGCCCCTTGTTTTGCTAGTTCAAGCATGTATAACGAAGGGTTAAGCCTCATCATGATGTTGATGATTTTATGGTTCTCTGGATTTTTGGGTATTTCAGTTATTTCTTCATGAGACATCCCAAAGGTAAGATCCTCTCCTTGGTTTTCCTCTTGTGGATTTTGTGATGATGAGATGGTCAAGGGATTGCTTTATTCAGCAGGATTCATTTCAACGTTTGTTTGGCTAATATCACTTGAAGCGGGTGTTTCTTTGTTTGCTTCCATGCTCTTCTTGTATTGAGATCTAGTTTGAACCATAAAACAAGGATAAATTTTCAAGAATATGGGAGATGAATCTCTAATTCTTTAGATTGATTTTTACTTTATGCACAAAATAGAAAATTTTAGGATATCTTAAGGATCAAGAGGTGTGATATGATGATGATGCAAGGGATGGATGATGTGGATGTTATGATCTTTTGATAAATATTGAAGAAGATGCTAGGCTTTTGGGACTCTCGGATATGTTTCAGACTTTGGTTTTGATTTTCCTTTTGGGGGTTGTCCTTGATTTTTATTGATTTTGAACAAATAGACCCTAAGATGCTG
This sequence comes from Sequoia sempervirens, assembly GCA_007258455.2. Classification (NCBI taxonomy): domain Eukaryota; kingdom Viridiplantae; phylum Streptophyta; class Pinopsida; order Cupressales; family Cupressaceae; genus Sequoia; species Sequoia sempervirens. Next base: position 369,276,460 of record VDFB02193867.1, read on the forward strand.
GATGATTATCTAAGGGATAGATTTGCTCAAAGGATGCTAATTTGAATATGTGTACGGAGAAGGATGCAACTACCCACACGTATTCAAACAAGATGATAGTTTAACTAAGCCTATGAAGAAGGATGCATCTCCATATACCAAGCTAAACAAGATGATTTTGATAACTTTGACTAAGCATATGCAAAAGGATGCATCTATACATACCTAGCCAAAGATGATTTTGATAAATTTTTCAAGGATTTAGCCTCAAGTATTTGATGTTTTTTTTATTTTTGCCAAAAAAGCCTAGCATTAAGGATGATATCAAGATTTTCCAAAAGGTGAGGATGAGATGATGTTTGTTTTGATGTTTTGAAGGATGGATGAAAAAATCTTTTTATTTTCTTTTGATCCTAAGATGAACCTAAAAAAGACACTTTGTTTGCCTAGACCTAGGTATTGAAGAGCATACAATGCTTCTATAGACCTTTGTAACAAAGAAGTGATTTCCTTTGAACACACATTTTCAAATTTTGAACCAATGACTTTTGTTTTGGAATTTGGAATTTTTGAGAAATCATGAGGCTTCAACACACATGAAAGTTCATTTTTCTTAGCTTTGCTTAATGGCTTTATTTTACCACAAACACTTTCTTTGATTAAGTTTCCAAACTAGATGTCCAATGTCTTGACTTCTTTGCATCCCACAAAGTATGTTATGTGGAATTTTGAGGAACTCAAGGAAAGGGTTTACCTATTGTTTACTTTAGTAGAGAAATAAAGATGTAATCCAATGTTTAGAAACCTCTAAGGATGTGAATCCCAAGGGCAAGCAATAACATATGGATTGAGTCAATTGTATTTGTCTCCAAAAGAGTTTGAAATTTGGATGATGATGTTAAGTGTTTGTTTTCAAGATGTTTTTGAACAAGCAAAGCATTTTGTAACCCAAGAATAAGTACAACCCTATGGATGTGTAAGAAAATATTTGTTGGATTCCCACTTGGACAAGTCTAGCTACACTTATCTTTAGCAAATGGTTAGATGCTTGAACCCACTGGCTCATTATCGTCAATCGGGGCAGCCAAGCATCAACACCCATGAAACTCCCATGGAATTCTTTCCATTTCTACTAAAATACCATACAAGTGTGGGGTGGCTTTAGAACAACCATTCTTGCACCAACAAATAGATTAAGGATTTTGGAAAATTCTAGAACATGGGTTTTAATAAGGACTTTCTGTTTGTGGAGATTGACTCATATGGTAAGAGTCCCCTTTTGGATCCATCTTGTCGGAATCAACCACATGATATTTACGTTTACTCCAATACCCACATTTGTATCTCAGTTGGAAATACTCTTTGTTTTAGACTGTTACCGGTTGAATCATTCCCTTGGGTGAGTACTTTTTCCCCAAGGCAGGTCCTCTAGGATAAACAAAAGCGAGTAAAAACAATATTCGTCACTCGATCAATCTTTGTTGGCAACAAAGAGAGAGAATGTATGCAATAATACCCCCACTCAGACTCACACAAGTTTTTGTTCAATTTTTAAACCCAAAACGAAGTGTGTACGTGATTGCTTTATCTCAACCTAAAATCATGAAAAATGCCTTTTGATTCTCAAGATCGCTATAAAGCGCGAGAGAAGCGCATATGTCCTTTTCCAATGAGGTTATTTCAATAATCCTTCACAAAAAAAGATAGCACATGTTCATTTTAGATCCTCAAAGAAATTATGAATTCTTTTTAGAGCACCAAAAGACAAATGATAGACATTTTGTTCAATTTGTTAACCAAAGAAACAATTTCTAGTATGTTGTGATCCTAGTGTTTGTTTTAGCCTTTTGCAAGAAATGAAAATATTCTTTTTAAACCCAAATGAAATTAGTGTCCTAAGAAAGAAGTGATAAAAATTTCTTAAAAAGTGTTAAACAAACACTTAAGTGTTTAAAAACACTTTGATTTGATGAAATATCCTCCTCATACTTCTCCTTCTTTCATTTTCAATTCCAACCTACAAGAGAGAAAACCAATCAGATTCTACAAAATACAGAGATTAAAAAGCAGAAAATAGAAGATAAACTCATTAATGACCAAAAGCACGTGCTAAAATTAAATTTCCACTTTTCACTCCCTACCAGCAGTGCAACCTATGATTGCATCGAAGTTTGATTTCTTAGTTGTGCCCTTAGAGTGCTGCTTACTAGTTAGTGTCACTCTATGTCGGGACAGAGAGCTCAACTACATTGCCCTTTTGCACAACGTTGTAGTTTGATTTCTTTGAAAAGTCCAACAAGTTAGAACAGTCAACTGGCAAAGTTTGAAATTCAAATTTTTGGGCAAGAAGACCCCAGCGTCGCAGTTTGAGTTTCCAATGGTGCTATATGGTGATGTTGAAGAGTCGACGGTGCTAAAAACAATGATGCTAAGCTCTCAACGTGGGAATCTTTCTATGTATGAGAAAAAAAGCATAAATTTTAGGAAAAAGTGATTGAAAATGAGATTAATACCTCCTTCTAGTGCCAAATGTGTGAACCCCAATCCCAATACCTGCAAAAAACAATGAATAAACATATTAAGTTAGAGATTGCAAGCATGAACAAGGATTCCCCATGAAACCCATTTACAAAACTAAAATTAGGAAAGAAAACAATGAAGAACACAATGAAACAAGAAAATATAGATTCAATCCTAATTAAAATAGAAAACATATGAAACCATGCCCAGGGAATTGGTGCCAATTTTATGTGAAAATTGGCCCTTTCCCAATCCCTAAGATGCAAGATTGATATGTTGATGATGATTGATCCACTTTGTTGATGAAGGATGATAGCTCCAAGCCAAATATCTACAAAAACCTAGCTAAGAACTCAATGTTGATGAATGGAAATGGCTAAATATTTTAGCATAATAACTTTGCATAATTTGTGGATGATCAAATGAGGATATGAACTCTTTATTTATAGAAGGCCAAGATGGATGAATGTCTAAATTTGAGCAACGTGGGACTAACATTCATCCAATGGCATGATGCCACTTGTCAATCTATGAGTGGATGGAGGATGTGCAAGTTTTGAGGATTCTGCGAATAAATGCTTATTTTTGAATTTCAAATTTGTTGAAATGACTTGTAAGAGGGAAGGGAAAATGCAATAAATGCCACTTGGCTCAAGGAAAAGGACATGTAAGATGGAGTTATTGCCTTGATGGATGTACATGTTGACTTGGAATTTTTCAGTTCAAACTTGGAGAATATTCCAAAAGATGCCTTGTGAGGAAAATAGAGATTTAATAAATGAATTAAATCTATTTTCATGTGCAACTTAAAAAATCTAGAGGATGGGACATGACATGGGATTAAATTAATAAATGGTTAATTAATTTAATGAGAGATTAGATGATGTGACCTATTTGACTCATTTATGGATTTATTTAAATCAAATAAGAGAGGAATATGATAAGAGATTAATTAAAAAAATATTTTGTTTATTTAATTAAAAGAGATGATGTTAGATCAAATTATATAAATTTTTAATTTATTTAATTTAATAGATAGAATTTAGAGATTTAATCAAATAAAATTGATTATTTAATTAAACAGGCATAATTAGACTAGATTGATTGATTTAATTAACAAAGAGAGAGAGAGAGAGAGACTTAATTAGTTAACTGGTTTATTTAATTAAGAGAGGAATATTGATGAATTTAATCAGATAGGGGGATTTGATTAAATGGTTAGATCAAGGGATGATTCAGGATGAAACGATGTTAGTAGGTTAGGATCAGATGCACAATGTCAATCGGTATATTTTACGTGTCTACAATAATCATGAAGAATAAAAAAGATGAATTAATTAAACAATTATAAATTATTTAATTAATAATAGGAAGTGGACCATGACATAATTAAATAAGATAATTATGATAGGATGAAAGTGGTAAAATAGAGCTTGCAGGCCTAGGTCATTTTTATGTGTATACATTTTACCCCCCTTTGTCATAATGTAGCATGTCGCATTGTGACAAAGAAAATAAGTCAAAAATATGCCTGAGTGCAAAATAAGATGAGGAAGAACAACAAGGAGGGTAGTGGTATGCCCCCTCGAGAGGATATCTGGGTTGCAAGAACACGTGTGTTCTCAAAATTGATGAGAAGACTAGAATATGAAGAGACAAAGAAATGTTAGTGCAAAAGATATGGATGATGATATGGATGCAATGGTTACAGGACATAATAACTCGGCCAAAATAACCCTGGACAGAATAACCCGATCACAATAACCCAGGGACAAAATAACCCAAGGTCATAATAACCCAAGCCAAAATAACCCATGGTTAGAATAACCCATGGACAAAATATCCCCATAAGAATATAGAAAAAGGAAAACAAAATTTACAAATTACATGTATGTTGCTAAAAAACTTTATTATTCAAATTTTCAATTAAAGTGTCAAATTATGAGCGATGCCTCTTATATAATCTAAAATGTTATGGTTGTCATAACCATCAACCAATCTTTTTAGTCTTTCTTTGAGTTCATGATATTTTTTCATGCTTGGTTGCCTAATGTATCCAGCCATATATTTCTCTACTCTATTCTCTTGGAGACTCTATTCTTTTTTCACTACTTTGATGAATTTCCAAACTAAGTTGTGCAATGCTTGAAGCAATTCACTAAATCCTCTATGCCATCCCTCAATAGTATTATTGGTTATGGGAAGATCATCTTAAGTAGCTGAATAACAATTCCACATTGTGATTGGAAACTTGGGTGATCATCTGTTGCCTCTTCTGGTTAGTCTGCCAATCCATGTGTCTTCAAAATAATCAACTTATTCCCACGAAATTTCCTTTATTTTTATAATTATTTATCATTTTATAGGTTATTTAAGCATATTAAAGGTGTTTTAAGGCTATTTTAGGGGTATATAATGGATATATGGTTTAAAAACGACCTAAATATCCTCTATGGTGCCTCACAATCATATTTATAATTTATTTTATGTCATTTCTAGTTTACTAGTTTGATCTAAAATGACCTTGGGTTATTTTGTCCATGGGTTATTTTGACCATGGGTTATTCTGTCCATGAGTTATTATGACCCTGGGTTATTTTGTCCTTGGGTTATTTTGGTCGGGTTATTTTGTCCAAGGTTATTTTGGCTGGGTTATTATGTCCTGATACCGGATGAATGCCTATATGAGATGGGTAAGAGAAGATGACAAGATAGAAGGAGATGCATGTTATTTCCTAGACAAAATCCTTCAACATATTACCATAGTACTTTAATATTTATTGCTCTTAATCATCATTGGGCGGATTATTGTAATGGCCAACAAACACCATGATATGGCATAGATCAAGGTGTGCAAGTTCATACCATCACGTAAGACAAACAGTCATAGACAAGGATGATCATGACTCATACTAAGAGCACAATTGCCTCAATATTTTTGTCACAATCAACCACAAGCAAAGAAAGACAAGAAAGACAAGTCATGAAATGTCATTGCTCCTCTAAATCCTGTCGTCAGGACATCCTTGAGGAACTAGCACCATGACTGCCAAAAAGACAAGACAAGACAATAAAGAAAAATCATGAAATTTTGTTGCTCCTCTAAATCCTATTGCCAGGACATCCTTGAGGAACTAGTAACATGAACGTCAAAAAGAAAAATCAAGACAATCATCATGATACATCGCTACTTCTCTAAATCCCATTATTAGGACATCATCGAAAAACTAGTAGCATGATGAAAAATCAAACCAACCATCATGATACGTTGTTGATTCTCTAAATCACATTATTAGGAAATCGTCAAAAAACTAGCAGCATGATGAAAAATAAAACCAACCATCATGATACATCACTGCTTCTTTAAATCCTGATGTGAGGACATGGCGGAGAAACTAGTAACATGATAGTTTGAAAAAGATAAGACAATTCAATCATCATGAGACGTCACTGGTTTTCTAAATCCTGTTGTCAAGACCTTGCTGAAAAACTAGTAACATGATGAAAAATCCAAAGAAAAGATAAGACAATCATGATACGTCACTGCTTTTCTAAATCCCATTGTCAGGACCTCGCTGAAAAACTAGTAACATGATGAAAAAGCCAAAGACAAGTGCCAAGTGTTTTCCAAGTGCGTCTGAATGTTGAGTGTTTTAATGTCAAGATGTTAGGTTTGACGATGTTGAGATGCTGGGGTGTCAAGGTTTTGATGATGCCAAGATGACGAAGATTGCAAATTCAGGAAGGACACATCCTGAATAATGTTGATGTTGAGAGGATTGATCCCTAAATGTCAAAAAGGGTCCCTCAAAAATGTCAGATGACAATGACAATGCTTAGGAAGGACACATCCTAAGGCATAAATGATAGATTTTTCTCTTCAAAAGGACACATTTAAAAGATACCGATGTTGAGAAGGGTGATCTTTAAATGTCAAGAGGATCCCTCAAATTTGCATATGACAGTGACGATGCCTAGTACAGACACATCCTAAGGCCTGGATGAGGGAGATTATTCTTCAGAAGGACACATCTGAAGAATATTGATGTTGAAAAGAGTGATCCTTAAATGTCAAGAGGAACCCTCAAAATGTCGGATGACAGTGACGATGCCTAGGAATGAAACATCCTAAGGCATGAATTAGAGAGATTCTTCTTCAGAAGGACACATCTGAAGAATACTAATGTCAAGAAGGGTGATCCTTAAATGTCAAGAGGATCCCTCAAAATGTGAGATGACAGTGATGATGCCTAGGAAGGACACATCCTAAGGCATAAATGAGAGAGGTTGTTCTTTAGAAGGACACATCTAAAGAATACTGATGTCAAGAGGAGTGATCCTTAAATTTCAAGAGGATCCCTCCAAAATGTTGGATGATAGTGACGATGCCTAGGAAGGACACATCCTAAGGCATAAATGACAGAGGCTATTCTTTAGAAAGACACATATGAGGAATAACCAAGATTTGATAGTTTAACTAGTTATGATAATGTAACTTGTTTTGACCAAATATTACCGAAGTAGACTGAATTGACTTGTGTCGACCATATGCAGATGTTGTCATGTTGGTGTAATTGTCACATTGAATAAATGGTTGCCATAATTTGGTTGTAGTAATTTGTTATTTTTGAGATGACTTGTTTGTCTTGAATACTTTTTGACATGTGTGCTAGTGTAATACCATGAACCCTAATGGACTGACCTAGTGCGGCCTCGAGGGCTCATTAACAGATGGCCTTGCCTATCTCATATACTCAGAGACCTTGTAGTTTGACATGACCAATGACTTTGTCTTGATGACCAAAGATTGCATCATGATTTTATTTTGACAAACCTAAAAGGACTAACCTAATGTCTCGGGGACTCAAAAAAGAGTCTTGCCTACCTAGAAAATGCACAAAGACAACGTAGTTTGGACAAATGACAAAGACTGATTGATTGTCATGACGAACCTGCAAGAAATGACTCTATTTTTGCATTTTTGAGATAGTTTGACATTTTTTGTGGTTGCTTCAGGACATTTTTCAATTTTTAGGTCTTTTTTTAGGACTTTTTATGATGTTTTTATCATTTTTTAAGGACTTTTGTAATGTTGTCTTTTTTTAGGACTTTTTATGATATTTTTGTCATTTTTTTAGGACTTTTGTAATCTTTTTGTCTTTTTTTAAGGACTTTTTAATTGCCAAGACTATGTGCTATACCCAGTGTGATCACGTGATAAAATTCATGCCCTTAGTCAAGTCCAAGACAGCCAATTTTAAAGGACATGAAAGGGATATGCATGCAATGCCAAATGGACGATATGTAGGACTGAATGTCAATCATTTTTCAACCATGAGAGGAGGGGTATGATGTCCTATCAAGTGTCATGGTGGTGATGGAAAATGTGTTCCATCAGAGGCCAAGATAGATAAAGTGGTAGTAGATGGCAGAGCAATGATTGACTATGCATGGCGCCTGTTTGCCAAGTTTTCACCATGGTACTTATCCAAAGCGCCTATTTGCTAGGTTTTCATTGTTGGATGAATTATTTCATTTTACTTATTTTGTTATTTTTTCATTTTTTTGGTGCCACGAAGACACCTGTTTGCCAAGTTTTCATCAAGGCGACAATTTTTATCTTGTTTCATTTTTTTTTGATTTTTTAAGTTTTCATCTCGACTTTCTGATGCTATACATAGAACTTGCGGAGATGTAGACTATATGTAGACTATTTATTCTAGGTTTTTATTCTAATGGATGAATTATCAATTAATCTAAACACCTATTATTTATATTTAATCATGGCTACATATAGTTCTTGTACTCTTGTCATATATGTTACACATAATAGGGTCTTTGAAGGTTTGAATGCTACATTTAATAGTTAGGGAGTAACAAGATCAATTGGAGGTCAGTGGCACCAAAATATGGAGGTCATTACATGATCTCAAGTTAGCTTCTCACTTTGAGATGGTGCCTTGCATGAGAAGCATTTTTTCTTTCTTTATTACTTTTCTTTTTTTGTGCTAATGGATTTCAAAAATTATACATGTATTGTGAAGTTTAATTTTTGGAGACAAGTAAGGGATTTGGTGTTGAAATCAATATAAATTATTTTCCAATGAGTTTATGAGACTGTGATTGATAATTATACCCTTATGAGGGTCACCGAACAACTTGATGGAGCTCTATCATAGCTCAATATGGATTGTTGTCGAACAATTTAAGAATTAGTGATTTGGGAGTTCTAGAAAATGATAGTCCAAGAACTTGAGAATCTTAGTTGGATGCTACACCCTTCCAAGGGTCATGAGGCATCTTGATAGACTTCCACATGATTCTGTGAAGACCAAAATATTTATTGAACAAAGATTGATAGATATTGGTTAAATCAGTCAACTTTGAACCAATGAGATGAAAATATTCCCTATGAAATTGTTGAGTAAACATAAAGGAAATAATGACATTATCACACTAATGTAAAATCA